>MU225806.1:305598-340758 GCA_018584345.1 Thuja plicata | reverse complement strand
ATAAAGGGTGGTGTCATCGACACACAACATGGGCTAATGTCGTGGAAGGTATGCTCACTTGACAAAGGTGGATGCGCCTAAAGTGGCAAAAGCATCATAACCCCCCATGGCACTTTATAACAGAGTGCGAGTACAACAACCATACAAGGTGCTCGAAATCCCAGAAATGCAGAAGAAGGCACTTTATCTCAGTGCATTTATAGAACAAAAATGTAACAGAAGGAGCATACAATCTCAGAAGTCAGAAAGAAGAGTGAACCAAAAGAACAGTAGAAGAGATCCTAGGACCTGTAAACCCAAGCAATCCACTAGAGTACATAAACTGTCAAACTCGAAGGAGAGAAAACCTAGAGTAGAATCTAGAAAAAAGACCCCTGCAATTGCATAGTGCACTGAACCAGCTTTCCGACGATATCTCGTTTGCCAAAAATAGAGTCCGGATGAGCCAGATATGGCTCCCGGAAGGCAAAAAAAGACATCAGACTTCAACAGCAAAAAATGCTATTGAAATAGCAGAACCCAAAACCCTAACCTCCATCATTGAAAATTTCTTGGAAAGAGCTTTTTAACGGTATATGGAAGTCAGAAAAAGACCCCCGGATGCTCAAGATAGAGCGAAAACACTCCAGGAGGGTCAAAAAGGCCCCAAAAAAGAGAAATAAGCCCCTAGGGCTGAAAAAAAGAGCGCCCCTGGGTGCATGGCACACGCAGGGGGCATAACTATGGCTCCTGGTCTGCCATGTGACCACGGTCTAAGTAATAAGCCCGCGGGGTTGCTGGTGGCCGCAGAGCGGCGGAGCGCCGCATGGTGGCGACGGTTGTGAGCGGACCGGCCGCAGGGGCGGCGGCGGAGCTGAGGGATCCGGGCAGAGCAGCCGGAGCGGGGCGCAGACAGCCAGTGTAGTGCAGCGTGGGGAGCAGGTGGCACTGGGGGCGGTGGGGGCCGCGGGGGCCGCGGGCGCAGAGCGGCGGGAGGCGCCTGGGTGGACGCTTGGCGGCGCCTTTTCAAAAGCAAAGGCAGCGCTTTTAAATAAAACAAAAACCTTTAAGAAAATAGGTTTTTTTGAATTATTGCCTCGATTTTTGTGCCGTACGGCACAAAAACCAAATTTTTTTTTGCCTCAGAGCCCAGTAGTTCAAAATAGACTAATTTTATGTCATTTCTGGGGTTTTGGGGTCCTCTGAGCTCAATGGCAATGTCCGTTTGAGCCCAAAGTGACCATAACTAAAGCCTGCCCCTGAAACACAACAAAAAACACTGGAAAAACTCTGAAACCCTTTGTGACTGAAATGCTTCAACAAAACATGAACAGCAAATAGTAGGAGAGCTCTGATACCATATTGGATTTGATGAAGACAAATCCTCCCAAGAACACCTGCATGCAAGACTGCTACAAGAAGGAAGCAAAGACAGAAGAGAAGAATGCAACTATGGCAGCCAAAAGGCCAGAGACATCAAATTCATGTTGAAAGAAAAACTTCTATATTATCAACAATAGAATTACAATACGATGTGAAAGCTCTGTGTATAAAAACTAAGAGGTGAATCCTTATAAAGGAATCACGAAACCCTAAAAGGGAAACTCTAAGAAAAAGAAACTTTCCTAAGTATAACTTAAGCAAAGAGTAGATAGACTAATAATTAACTGATTTAATTATTAGCTATACTAGACTACTCTAACACTAGCCATATCTTGTGATTGTGCATTCAGCTCAGTACTAACCGAATCCACTCAGTTTTGAATTCCTTTAGGAACAATAGGGAATTAGTGAGCCCTTTCACCTATATGTGTTTGTGTTCATCTTTTATGGATCTATCTTCATTACATATCTTTTTGTAAGCTTGTTCCACCTCTAAATCACCAATTTCTGCAATCTTGCAATGGATGTAAGCTCTCACGTCTTCGACGAGAAAAACCCTAGCTGGTATTCACGAGAATGCTCCAGCATTGTTGGGTTGTGATGCAACCTCAGGGAAAATCTTGTAGTGAGGTTCCTCACAGGTAGAGTTCTTGATAATTTTAACCTTATCTTCCTTGATGTTCTTCATATTGGTGGTTCTTGAGGTCGTGGCCATTGTTTCAGATATTTAGGGCTTTTTGAGAAATGCGTAAAACAGAGTTCTCATTTGTCATAGAAACTTATTGTTTACACCTGTAGTGGTCACTGATCTGTTGGAGTGCTCTAGGTCGAGTTGAAGTCGCTCTGTGATGCTATCACTATTTGCACAAATTTCACTCTTGTCGCTCTACTCTGGTCGTGGTGAAGAATGAAACCCTTTTGTCTCCCTTTTATAGATGTTTGTCCTAAAAGTGATTCATTAATGATCAACCACTCCTTGGTGTGTGAAGATAGAGTTTTGGGGCAGTAGCCTAACTCTTTGCTTTTACTGACGGGTTTTGGTGTTGTACGCAAACAACTTGTTCAACTCTCTTGATTACCGACGAGTCTCATTTTACACTGGCAACTTTTCTTTTACATTTTAACCGGTGATTCTTGGTAAGTCTGGGTTGATTTATCTTTGAGTGTATACCAATGGATTTCAGTATGTATGGCCCGATAGAATAGTTATCACACATTTTAAAAAGGAATATAATGATGCATCTTTACTTATGCTAATTTGGTATTTTATCAACATATTATAGAACTAATGTAAAATAATGCTTAGTGTAATGCAGTTCCATACTTACTTGTTCTGCTTAGGTGGGGGTGGTGATGTCACTAGATCCATTGGATGTGGTGTCACCATTTGCATTGCTCGGTCCAGCTTCATCATTGTTTTAATCTTTTCTCCACATTTTGTTTCTCATTCTTCGGATTTCTTCAATAGTGTTTCCATTAGGATATGTGTTGGTCTTTGTCATTCGGTCTCTGTAGTCTTTCTTGAGATGACCAACTTTATGACAGTGTAAGCATGCCATTTCAGGGTTATTACAGCCTCTATACTTTCTTGTCCATTATCTCATACATTTTGCAGAAATGTGACCAAATCTTCCATATGTTGTACAATTTTTCCATGTGTTGTAATCCCATACATACTGGTTACCGACTCTTTTCATTTGATAGGGATTTTCTTGACCTTTAGGCTTCCATGCTTACTTTCTCTTTTTCCAGCATTCAAGAGTTGTGTGCCCATTTATTTTGCAAGTAGGATAGTATTTGTCCATGTAGGTTTCCTTTTTGGTTGTTTCATCTCAGACTTACATTCATATGATTTATGTCCTTTCTTGTTACATTTATAACAAAATCCTATAAATGAAGATGTGGATTTAGGAATACCTTTCATTTTTCCTCTGCATACATTTGATGTGTGGCCTTGCTTTCCATAGTGATTCCATGTTAGCTTTCTTGGTCTTGGATTTGCATAGACATTCTTTGGATTAGCTTGATTGGGTAATTCTCCATTCTCAGTAAAGCCGAGACCGACGTTGTTGTTGATTCTTCATTGTCCATCAAGAAAATTATCCATTCTTTTATTGCTCTCTTCAGCTTTCTTGATAATTTCATTATGTTACTGCTGAATTCTTATTTCATGTTTCAACTTTTCATTCTCTTCCCTTAGCTCACCAATAGCTTCTATTCTTTCAATGAGTTCAACATTCATTCTATTTGCCTCTTGACTCATATGAATAATCTAATTTTTAATCTCGTGATGATGCTCTGTAAGTCTTTGTATTTCAGATTCTTTCTCTTGTATCTTTTCAGTAATATTCCTTCTATCATCAATAGCTAGTGTTCTTTCTTTCTCAGATTGTCTAGCACTATTCATGACATCAATCATTCTTACCATCTATGTCTCTTGACAGATTTGCAGATATTTCACTTGTCCACCCAAATGTTGATTGATTTCATATAGGCTTGTGATGCTTTCTTCTGATGTGTCTGATGCTTTGCTTTTATTTGATCCTGAAGACTCAAAGAAATCTGGTATCTCTTCCTCATGGTAATCTATTTCATTACAATAAGATGCCATAATATTTCTTTCATCTAATAGCTATCTCATCTCGATTCCAGCTTTTTTATACTGCTCATAGAAGATCTAAATTTGTAGCTTCTAATTCTCTATACTCTTGTCAAGTCTGTACTTCTCCATTGTATGATCTTTTCTCTTAAGGCTTTAAGATTTTCCAGATAAGAGACTTAGCTCTGATATCAATTGTTGGAATTAATGGGAAGTGTGTACTGAGAGGGGAGGGGTGAATTAGCACCTCTAAAACTTTAGTATCTTTTAACCTTAATCCTTTAGGTAATCAATTGTTTATCCAACCATCTGTTCTATGTTATCTTGATGTAAGATTTATCAATTCATAAACTTAATCAAACATGTGAATATTCATAGAAACATTCATGAAATTAATTGACACATAACACAAGATATGATATCGCAAAAAACTCCTATTAGGAAGTAAAAACAGCGGTGGGGATGACACCCACAAATTCTGCACTATCTTCAGATTGGAAGGGGCCGGTTAAGGCTTACAATTTGATCACTTCTGATGAGCTACCCTATTAAGAGTATCTATGGAGACCTGTTAAAGTCTACTCGGTTAAGAGCTTTAGCAACACTATTGAGTGTGCACTCAGTTAAGATATTTATAGTTGGATGGTTAAATCCACCTTCCTTGAAAGGATTTTTACACTTTGCTTCACTTGTTAGAATGTAAGAAAATTACAATTTGACCTAGTGTATGCAATCTCCTATTGTTGATTACATATCCATTTTAGATTACATGAATAAGTACATCACCTAATGTGATTGAATAATACCTTTGATGCTCGGTAGTCTCTTTTCTTGGTTCTTGCTAACCAAATTGACCTTTTGTTGTTCTGGTTCTTCAAACTTTTAATCTGATCCATAGATGTGCTCATATGATTCATTCATCCTCTCATCCATTCTCACATCACATCATGATGAATGATTTCAACATCTATTTATAAGATAGATTTACCTAATCAAGTTTCACGTAAAACAATATTAACTCTAAGATCACAGGTTTACAACTTTACCTTGATCTCCTAGTCTATGTGTTTTAAATCAGTTAAACCGATTAAAGCACTTACATTCATGTTTCTTGTCCCTAAAGAAATGGTTTTAAAAACAAATCAAGACTCTATAAATAAAACATGACTATTTTATCTAACATGGAAGTTAGATCCACACTTTTTGGGTTGCAACTGACTTTCAGTTTCTGTCAGTCGGTTATGCTCTGAAGTCAGTTAGACTGTTTCTCGGTATTCCTTCTTGAATTGTATTTTGGGTTCCTCTGTGAATTTTCTCTTGGTTTGCACTGTGACCTTGTTTTTGGGTTCCACTGTTGAGTTCCTCTTCATCCTTTGCATTTTGCATTTTCAGTTTACACACAAAATTGTGTCATCGATTTTCTTTGTACTTAGTAGCTTTCGGTGATCTTTGATATCTGCATTTTTTATTTTCTCTTTGTCCTATCTTTTGGTGTATGCTTACCGAAAGTGTTGTTTGTATACTAATGGAAAAATAATATCATCAAATAGCTCCCTCCCACCCGGGAAACTATAGTTGTTGGTAATTTCCCTACAATTATAAAGGGTGAATAGTAGAGGAACTAGTAATTAATCAACCAAATTGAACTAAAACCTTCTTAAACTAACACCTAATTGAATATTAAACCAAATTTAATCCTAACCAAGTAACAAAAAATCATTTCAACCCCTAATTATAAACCTAATTGAACCTTTATTGTGACCATAATAAAATTGAACACTAAACTTAAACCTAAACGTAAACATAAACCTAAACCTAATTGAATACTATATCAATTGAACTGTAATCTTATAGAAAATATAAGTAAATCCCTAAACAAAAATAAACCCTAACCCTAAAATAAATCGAACCCAAATCTTAAACCAATTTAGAACCTATCTCTAAGACTAAAGACAACTAATCCATAACTATAAGCCTAATTAATTAATAAACAAAATTAAACCCTAAATGTAATCATTACATATTCTTCAGACTAAGTAAAATCTTCAATGCAAACTAAATCAAACAATAACCATAATACAAACTAAATTGAACCCTAAACCTGAACCAAATTGAACACACCTATTAAAATCAAAATAAAACCCTAAATAAAACCCTAAACCTAAACATATTTCAAAACTAAACTAAATTAAACCCTAAGGCTAGCCCTAAACCAATATTAACCCTAACCATATACCAAAATGAACCTTAAACTAATTTGAAGCCTAACCACAACAATAACTAAATTAAACCCTAAACCCAAACCTAAACCCAATTAAATACTATATCAATTGAGCCATAAACTTATACCAAATAGAAGTAAGACCCTAAAAAAAATGACCCTAATCTTAAATCAAATTGAACCCAAATCCTAAGCCAAATTAGAACCAAGACCTAAGATTAAACCAATCAATCCCTAACTAGAAACCTAATTAATAAATTAATAAATTAAACCCTAAATATAATCATTGCATAATCTTCACACAAACTTAAAGCATTGAATGGAACTATAACCTAATTTATCATTAAACTAAATTGAACCCTAAACCTACATAATGGAGATTGAATCCATACATTAAACCAAATGGAACCCTAATATTAAAAATATACCAAATTGAACCCTAACACTAATTGAAGTCTAACCACAGCTATAACTAAATTAAACCCTAACCCAAACCTAAACCTAATGAAATACTATATCGATTGAGCCACAACCTTATACCAAATAGAATTAAAACCCTAAACAAAATTTGACCCTAGCCACGAATCAAATTGAACCCAAATCCTTAACAAAATTAGAACTTAACCCTAAGAATTAACCAATAAACCCTAAACCTAAACATATTTCAAAATTAAACTAAATTAAACCCTAAAGCTAACCCTAAACCAATATTAACCCTAACCATATACAAAAAAACAACCTTAAACCAATCTGAAGCCAAACCACAACAATAACTAAATTGATCCCTAAAGCCAATTAAATACTATATCAATTGAGCCACAACCTTATACCAAATAGAAGTAAAACCCTAAACAAAATTTGACCCTAATACTAAATCAAATTGAACTCAAATCCTAAACCAAATTAGAACCTATCCCTAAGATTAAACCACTCAATCCCTAACTAGAAACCTAATTAATTAATAATTAATAAATTAAACCCTAAATATAAATATTTGCATTATCTTCACACAAACTGAAAGTATTGAATGGAACTATAACCTAATTGATCATTAAACTAAATTGAACCCTAAACCTACATAATGGAGATTGAATCCATACATTAAACCAAATGAAACCCTAATATCAAAAATAGACAAAACATAATAAGAGATTTCCCTTCTTTAAATAATAAAATGGCTCTGCTTTTTCGCTCTGCTAATCATGTTCGACCTAAAAAAATTTCTGTAAACTCTCTGGATCATCAAATTTCAAATTTTGTAAGAACTAAATATGCAAAGGATTTTAGTTGGGACAAATTTAATGTCTCAAATGCCCAAGTGGAAAGTCAGGATGTTGGGCTCTCTGAATGGAAGAGTGTATCGAGGTCTCATCGATGCACTAGTTGGGCTCTTGTAGCTCCTTTTTCCCTAAAGATGTCGAACAATTTTGCTACGTTATTGTTCTCTTCCCCTAGGGTTTTTTCTAGGGCTTCCCCATGATGGAGGCATAATGCAACGCTGAATATGGAATACACTCTAAGTATTTACCTTGGTATTTAGTCTCCTACGTATCAAGTAAATTGGTGCCCTACACTTCAAAAGGATTGAGATATGAAGTATGAACATTTTCAAAAGTGGTGAAACTCTGGGATAAATTTAGTGCCCAAGAAATGCTCAGCTTCTGGTCACAATTGTACAGATTCTAGTAATCTATGCATAGGCTCTTCCGCGGGTAAGGTATACTCTCCACCACATAGAAGAACAACAAAAATAGAAAGAAAAAATAACAATAGTCATAATATAGTAGAAATACAGAAGGATGTAGATTTTTCTTTAATGACTAACCCTAATCAAATGAAAATAGTTGTTAAGCATGGTATGGTTAGCAAAATACAAAAGATGTGTGCGGAGTATGGCCTTTTGTGTAGGTGGAATGACATAGGGGCTTTGGCAGGAACTATAGAAAATTGGGTTAAACTATAGTTAAACAATAAGGTATGCGTTACTATCCTTCAAGAGAAATTTCTTTATATAGATTGCCCTAACAAAACACTAAAACCAACACTTCTTTCTGAGGGTCTTCCAAAATTTAGAAACACAACATCTTTTACCCTCGATTGGATGCCTTTTTTTGATGCATTAAAATTGAATAATTTCTAGGTTGAGAAGGCGATTATGCTCAAAAACCTCCTACTTAAACTTTTAGACGATGACTCACTCAGGGAGATAGGAAATAGTTTAGGGAAATTTGTAGGTTTTGTAAATTTTGACCTGGCTAGTGTAGAAAGAGTCATTATTGTTAGGATGAAACTCAATAAATCTATCAACTTCCCTCTGGAATTTTTTTATGAAACATAGTTAATCATTTTCCACCCTAAAATTATAGATGGGGATTTTGAGGAAATTGGAAATACTTGTGAGGATCCTGTTAGTTTGGTGGATTCGCAGAAGAAAATTAAAAAATGGGAGGCTTGCCTTTCACCCTAAATTCAAAATAAATTTGTTAATAATAACACCAACACTGAGAAGGATACCTGTGTTGAATTTATGTCAAACCATGGTGGTTTTGAGATACAAAGACAGGTAGGTTTAATCAAAACCTCTAATCAAAATAAAAATTTACTTAATTCTAAATTCCCCTCTTCATTACTTGAGGATGGGGAAATTTGTTTTTATCCCAGATTCCTGTATTTCTCAAAACCTATTCCTAAAATTTCCTTAAATCATAATATAGGAGGATTTTTTATTATCAATTATTCCCCTCATCCAGATGAGACAATGGAGACGAGGAGTAGTAACCCCGAACCAACGTGTTTTAATTCAGGAACTACCAGTAAGAACAATACAAATCTAGTATCAAAACCCATAATAACCAAGGATCTTAAAAGTAAAATATTGGCTAATTCAAAAATGAAAGTACATATTCCAGAAACACAACTCATTTCACCTCAGGAAATAGAACCATTTATAAAACCCGTAAACATCATATCTCTGACAATAGTTTAGAAATTAACAAAAACTTAGCTATATGTGTGGATACTATTGATTTCTCACTATTATATGATGATGATGATACTAGTGACAGAAGAAACCAACATATAGAAGAATATACTAATTAAATAAATAATGAAAAATGATATTTTGATATGACTTTCAGATATCTCAAAGACTTCAGTAGTATCCCCTATTAGAGTATCACCTGCAATAGTACCTCTTTCCCAAGACATTAACAAAAACTTAAAAACAGATAAACATTGCACTTTGTATAAGACATGGTTTGAGGAAAACAAGACTAGCATTCATAAACCCATACCTTTAAACTCTTTTAAACCTAGTTCTAAGTTCTTAGATGGACATGAATTTCTGAAAACTATAGAGACAAATGACACAGAAATTGAGGAAATTAATGATTTCCTAGGACTTAATGAGGATTCCGAGGATTTGCTATTATTAAAACTTATAGATTCAATGATTCAAGAAGAAGGAAAAGATCTTAATTCACCGATTGTTGACCATGAACTAATAAAGGATGGGAAGTTGGGTTTATTTACATCTGTCTTTGGTAAATCTTCCCGAATTTTCCTAAACAAACTTTAAAAAGAGGGAGGAAATCTCTCTCTAAAATTAGGTAGAAAGATGGATCGGAGATAGGGAAAGTTAAAATAACATCAATTCTGAATGTAGGGAAGGGGAAGAACCTTCCCAAGGCACCATGAAAATCATTTTGTGGAATTTTAGGGGATTAAATGCCCATAACAAACAACGTCTTCTAAAAAGGATTTTATCCTCTTTAGAGGCACCCATGTTTTTGATTCAAGAAAATAAATTAGGACAAGATGGATATGTTAATTTTAGCAAGAAATTAGGAATCTGGGAAGTTAAAGGGGTAGACTATGAAGGAGCTTCATGTAGATTAGATTTTATTTGGAATCCTAGGTTTATTTCATTAGAGCTTCTGGCTTCTAAAACACAATGGATGGCTGCTAAGATTAATAATCTTAATAATAACTTGGAATTTATCATAATAAATATATACGGACCAAAATTCCTCCTTGACAAGAGGACTGTATGGACCAAAATAGAGAACTTTATTAACAGCTTACCAAATCAAAACCTCTTCATGGGTGGGGATTTTAATGCTATTTTAGATATTAAAGAGAAACTAGGTGGTTCCAAAAAAATCACTCAAACAACAACTGAATTCAGAAAATGGATTCAATCTATAAATGGCATGGAAATCCCTATGGATAATGGCATTTTTACATGGTCAAACAAATGAATAGATACTGAACATATATTAGAAAAATTGGATAGGTTTTTTTACATAGGCAACTTAGCTAGACTCAATCAAAGCTTTAAATCTAATATTTTGGCACACTTAGAGTCTGATCATTTCCCAAATAGCCTATTAGAAGAGGACATAGTACCTAAAAAGAACCCCTTCAAATTTTAAAGAATGTGGTTTAAAGATGAGGAATGATTACCTAGGATTGAGGAATGGTGGAATGAAAAGAGTTTCAAAGGATCCAAAACCTTTATCTTAAACTCAAAACTCAAACACATCAAGCAAAGACTTATTGAATGGAACAAAGAACATTTTGGTAATATCTTCGATGCCAAAAACAAGCTTGAGGGAGAAATAGAAGATCTCAATGAAGAGATCATTAGAGAAGGGATGAATTTTGAGATATATTCCAAAGAAAAACATTTATTACACAGCTATGAGGCCAAAGAAGAATCTCATTGGAAACAAAGATTAAGGGAACTATGGCTAGAAGGAGACAAAAATACTAAATTTTTCCATAACAGTTCTAAGGCTAAGCGTAATTTTAATCAAATTACTAAGATCAAGAAAGAAGATGGGACATTAGTTGTAGATTTTGAAGATCTATCATCTGAAGTTGTTGTCCACTTTGAGACTATCTTAAATAACTTAGAAGGATCAGATAGATTAGCTCAGAATAAAATACTGAATAACATACCTAGAATTATAACCAATGAACATAATAAATTTATTAATGACAAAATTACTAAGGAAGAAGTAGAATATGCTCTCAAACATCTCCATCCAAATAAATCCCCTAGACCGAATGGATTCCTTACTTTCTTTTTCTGCAATGCTAGAACTTTATTGGTGATGAAGTTGTTGCGGCTTTAGAAGGAATAAGAAACTCAGGTAGAATTCTCCAAGAAATAAAAAATATATTTATAGCTTTAATCCCCAAAAATTCAAATCCTGATGGATTTGATGATTATAGACCCATATCCCTTTGTAACACAATATATAAATTATTCACCAAAACTATAGCAAATAGGCTAAAAAAGCTACTTCCCCTCATCATTTTGGAGGAACAATCTGGCTTTATCCCTGGAAGATCTATCCTAGATGGAGTTATCATAGCACAAGAGGCTATTCATACAATCCAACACAACCACCTCCCTAGTATGCTTATTAACTTAGACATCAAGAAAGCATATGATAAGGTAGACTGACGATTTCTATGAAAATATTTAGAATCCTTTGGTTTATCTAAATAATGGATCAATCTAATTTTTGAATGCGTCTCTGGACCTAAAATGTCGATAATGGTAAACAAAAATCCTATTGGATTCTTCAATATTATCTCTCAAGGAATCAGACAAGGCGATCCTTTATCCCATTTTCTTTTTATAATTATGGCAGAAGCTTTAGGTAGGTCCCTAACAAAGGCTAAGAGTGATAACTTAATTTCCGACATCAAAATTACTGAAGGATTTGAATCTTGTACCCATCAACAATTTTTTGATGATAACCTTCTTTTTGGGAATGCTACATTAGTAGAAGCCAAATCTATCAAAGACATCCTAGAACTATATTCCAAAGCATCGAGGCAAAATATTAACAAAGGAAAATCTGAAATCTACTTTCTAAATACCTCAGAGACTATACAGAGAAATATTTGTACAATTTTAGAATTCAACAAAGGAGAATTACCATGCAAATACTTAGGGCTTCCTCTAGACAAGGGAAACAGATAAACTAATCTTTGGGATAGAGTTTTGAATAATATTGATAAAAAAGCAGAATCTTGGAAAGGGAAGTGGCTTACTAATGCTGGCATAACAATGGTGATCAAATCTATCTTGTTCACAATTCCAACATACCAAATGATGTTTCTGAGCCTCCCCAAAGGAATAGAAAGAGATATTAACAAAAAACTAAGGACCTTTTATTGGCAAGGATCAAGTGACAAGAAAAAACTAGCAATGATTGCATGGGACAAGATTTGTAAACCTAAGGAGGATGGAAGTTTGAATATTAAAAACATCAAACAACAAAATATATCATTAGGGTGCAAAATTGGTGTGGAAAATGTATAAAGATCCAGCAGCTAAATGGACTAAAATTTTGAGAGACAAATATTTAGATGGTAATGATAATTTAAGTATCTTTAGACATAGTCTCCCTCCAAATGGATCAAGAATATGGAACTTTCTTTTAGAAGGAAAGAATGTTATTACGGACAATATTACTTGGGATATAGGGAATGGGGGGAATGCTTCATTTTGGGAAGACTCATGGAGTGCCCTCCCACCTCTCAAATCTATTCTAAATAATGACCCGTCTATAGATCACATTAAAAATAGTAGGGGCATATATTTTAAGGATTATATAGAAGTAACAGACAATAACCCGACCTTAGGATGGAATTGGAAATCCATGGACAATTTGGGACTGCCTAGCAGATTCAGAACAAATTTAGAAGAAACCTTAAAGTATAGGAAAATCAATCCATCTACTGATGCAGATAGAATAATATGGGCCAAATCCAAAAATGGAGAGTACAATACCAAACATGGGTATGTATCTCTATCTATTGGGGATCCCACTAGAACAACGCTCCCAATTGATCTTTGTTGAAATAAAAATTACCTACCAAAAGATGACATGTTTACATGGGTGCATGCCCAACATAGAATTTTGAATGCAGAGTGGTTCCAAAAAATGGGTTATCATGGCCCTTCTAGGTGTGCATTATGTGGAAATGCATGTGAAACCATTGATCACCTGTTCACAGACTGTCAATTTACGTATTACTGTTGGACATGGCTAGCTCAAAAATTAAACTGGAAAACAACCTTCTCTAATAATATAGATGATCTTCTTAAATACCGGCCCAGAAAGAAGGACTCCAGTATGTTTGGTAAGATTTGGGTTATTTCTCCTTCCATTTTAATTTGGGAACTTTGGAAGGGAAGAAATAGAAGAATTTTCAAGGATAAGAAATTGGTTCATGACCAATTTTTAAATAAAGTAGAAGCATGCATAGTTGAAGTCATTAACAATCGTAACTCGATTGGAAGAAGAGATATGCAATTTACCCAAGATGATGAATGTTTAAGGAAACTTTGGTTTGGGCTAAAAATTCCCCCCTTTGTAGGACAACAGTGAATAGACAAAAAATCCCTTAGGAGTAATTGTGTATGGATTCCACCTTCTTCTGGATAGTATAAACTCAACTTAGATGGAGACTCAAAAGGCAATCCAGGTAAGGCTGGGTTTGGATGTTGTATTCATGATGAAACAGGAAAAATGATAACATATAAATACAATGACTTAGGGATTGTCACTAATAATATAGCAGAATTCAATGCACTTATTGAAGGCCTATTGTTGTGCAAAAAACTAAATTTAGACTATATTGAAATATAAGGGGACTCAACTATAATTATTAATGCATTCAGAATGGGTAACACTCAGAACTAGAGATTGAACGAATTAGTAAAAAGAGGGATGAATTTGTTATCCTATTTTAACCATTTCACGATTAATAATATATTTAGGGAAGGTAATCAAACTGCTGACTCTTTAGCCATCAAAGGTGTAGATGGAAGGAATGAATTAGTAATCTATACTTAATAACAAAAAAAAAAGATAATCAAAATAATAAGACTATTAATAATAATAATAATAATAACTATTATAAATATATAAAAAATAATAAAAACACAATATAAGAAATTAATTGACCTTTTAGAAATATTGGAGCAGATAGTATATCAATAAGATATGTTACACTGTATTTAATAAACACTCAATAATAGCCACTAATTTAACAAATATATAACAGAAAATGCAAAATAGTAACATATAATATTAATATTAATTTGACTATAACTCAAATTGTCAAACTGTGATAATTTACACCATCATAACCTCTCTACTCCTAAAATAATATTAATCCATCAACACAATATCAGAGATAATAATAATGAAAACTAAACTACCAATAACACAAGAATCAAATCATAAACAAAACACGACTAGCAATTATTATAATATAACTCTCCCACGAAACATGAACTCAATCATCACTCAACAAGATTAACTAAATCTACAATCTATCCACAATAAAGCCTTTCATCACATTCTAGTGAACAACAATATATCACTATATTTAGTACACACTCGGCACTTAACTTATATGTGTAACCACCCTAATTTGGTCTACTCTGACCATACACCCTATTTTCCCTAAGTGTGATCATACCCCTAGTTATGTCAAGACAATTCTTCAATTTATTGGCATAATTCATTTACATCAAATTTAATCTCCTAAGTGATTTAATCACTAAATTACATTAATTGCCTTAGCCAATTAAATCAATTCAATTCAATTCAATAAAAAAAAAATCAAAAACATTGCTAAAGTAATTAATTAAAAGGAATTAAATAAATCCTAATTACAACTCCATTTGCAAAAGGGAAATTCAAATCCCTAGCTAACGAGAGTTCAATCACTTGGATCACCTCACATGAATCACCAAAGATTCAATCTCCACCTCTCTTCCACTTTCAATCTGAACCTCTCATTCACCAAATTCTTCTATAAATAGAATGAATTTTAAGCTCAATGGGCCCCTAATTCTTAATTGTTGAAAGCAAACTTATGCTGCAAATATTCTTAGAAATCTTAAATGCATTTTAGCTCTCATTTTCATAAAATTGTTATAATCTTTCAAATTGGAGCTTTAAAATGAAGATTTCTTGAGAATTTAGATTAAAATCATACAAATATTACATTCTAAGCTTTTATATGTCACTAATTAATGCATAATCTGAGGGAAATTATAGCATTCTTCACACTCTTCTTAGATAGGAAGCAATAGGTCAATTTTAGTGATTGATATGCTTGCTAACTCTCATTTTTCACTAATATAATGACTTATTGAAGTGTTGTGTTGCAGACAACAGGTACACAAAATAACACACATTTTTGGCACCCACCGTGGGGATGAATATCATATTTTACCTCACTTTCTATTCATTTTTGGCTAATTTGTCTTCTTTGTTTTTAGGTACAAAGTCGCCTTTAGTCACAAAGGATCGTATGTAGGAAATGGCATCACATTGAGGAAACTGGATCACATCTAAAATTTTAGAGCTTGCATCCGGTAAATCCTAAGTCATTTTTGGTAAAGGCTCGCATCTGGTATATCTTGTATCGCTTTTTGTGTAAATGATTGCATCTGGGAAATTGGATCATATCCCAAGTTTCTAGGATCGTATTTGGGAAAGGCAATCACATCTCGTCATTTGATTTGAAAATTAAATAGTCTAACCACTAATCTTATGACTTTGTTTGCTTCTGTCTTTTTAGTAGCCTAATTTTTTATTGCAGATTGCTATCAGAGCCTTTTTTCTCAAAAAGGTGGAGAGAAATTACTAACTTGTGGTTTGCAGGTGTTTTAATAGCTTAACTTGATTTTATTTGTTCAAGGTTTTGAAACTAATAACATTTTTAGATCATTTACTAAATCAATCAGAGGATTATGCTCTTTTCCTTCAAGGAAAAATAGAAACTCAAAAGTTGATTTAGGATTTGAGAAGAATTTGTGGATAATTGAACAAAGGAAAACCTCGTTGTTTAAATTTATTTTGGAGAGTAACTGAACAACACAAAGCACTTAATCTTGTGGGATAAATGAACAAGTTTCATTGTATAATTCCTTTGGATAGAAATTGAATAACACAAAACACTAAATATTGTGGGATAATTGAACAAGTTTCATTGTCTAATTTTGGGTAGTAATTGAACAATAAAATCACCTAACTTTGGGGAAATTGAACAAACAATATTTTCTTTTCAAGTAATTTGTGTTTTCATAAAATAGGAATAAGAATCAAACTTAAGATTATTACTTGGTCTCACTAGAGGATTTTCTCTTCCTTCCAAGTGGAGGAATCAATAACCCGTCGTGGGAGATTGAGTTTTGAATGAAGTCGTTTGAGGGAAAGAATTTCTTGAAGTCCTTGTGGGAGAAAACAACATGGAATAGGAGAGTATGCTCTTCTTCTTTTGAAGAATCAGAAATCTAGAACTCCTAAGATCGCCAATCCTTTGTTATGTTTTCAAAACATTAGAGGGCATGTCGGTTGAGGAAAAAATCTCCTGGGATGACCCAAGCGAGGACAGGTTTTACGCAAACCCTTCCAACTCACTATTAATAATTGCTTCCTTGTACGCTAAAGCCTCGGAAGACATAATCAGTTTTATTCTTGGAATTCTGACATCATTCCTTGAACATGCTTGGGTGTGTGTAGAGTGGAGCCGCTTGAATCTTGCTTGCAATACTACACACATTTGAGTACTCATAGAGCTATACACCTCAATTTTTCCTTGTGCAATTCTATGGGAGACGATTGCAAATGGATGCCCCATCATAATAAACACTTGTAGTCAAAATTACCTAACTCACCTTTGAAAGGGTGATAATCTTTGTGCAAGGAAAATAGTAATTGCCCCAAGATACTCATCATTTCATCCCCTCACTTTCATTTGGAGTTGGCTAATATGGAATCATGAGTGGAGCCATTGCGTGCTTGGTGATGGCCATATTCTAATTAGCATTTGAGTGTGTACCTGAGTCTACGAGAAAAGATTTTCATTCTATGCTTAGAAACTAGGGAATAGGGAAAGTGTTTTTATCATCCCTTAACAAAGAAACATTGCTTGATGTGCTTTAAACTCATTAAAAATGTAACTCCAAAAACAAGCAATAATATCCATTCCCTGACATACAAGTTATTTTCAGCTAACTAGAAAGTCTCATAAAAACCTTACTGTCAAACAAATTTTCATGTACTTTGAGACAAAACATGACAAAACATTAGAGGCTCTTTTCTGGTCTTTCTTAGGTCACTTCTGGTTGCATTATCTCACATCTAGGGAGAAGGCTCATTTTTGGTCATTTTTGCCTCACATCTAGGGAGAAAGCTCGCATGTTATATATCAAAGCTCACATCTCGTATATCAAAGCTCGCATCTGGTTAAACAAAACCTCACATTCAGTGTGTCACATTTAGGAGAGTGGGCACTTGCAGAGTTGTCTCTTAGATAAATTTATTATATTTGGGTACCCTTTTGGCTCTTTAGTATGGTCCTGTTGCCTTTTCTGGTCCACCTGTTTCTATTTCAAAACTTTTTTTAGAATTCTACCTTGCATGTCCTTTTGGGTTCTCACAATTGGTCTCAAAATGTGTGGTCTACTCACTTTTAAAAACAACTTGATTCCCAGCTCACTAGCAAGGCATTCTAACCCTTTGACGCTGGAGTCATTTACTTCCATCAAATGCAAACAATACTTTACTACTTGGACACACTTTCTTGGACAATTTGAGACTCCACTTGACACTATTGGAAACCTTTTGACATAGTTGAGATTCAACTTCATGGTTAACACAAGATTCAACAAGTATCTTGCTGAAGAATCAGAAGTACCTCCTAGATTGCTACAATTTTAACAAGGAAAAACAACTTGTAATCCCTTATTTGACACAAAATCACCCGCAATAGAAGCTCCTAGAAACGAATGGAGTATATCTTTTAAAGAATATAACAATGAAAAAAATCAAAGACAAGAAGACAGTAGTAGTGAAGAAGAAATTCACATTTCTCATCCTTTTTTTGACTCGGATAGTGATGGAGACATACCCGAGGAAGATTATATTATACTTAGAAAAAGTTGAAAATTCCGATGGACATTAGAAAAGATCATTGGTGAAGATAAGGAAAAATACTTTCTACATCTAGCATCCCTTGGAGTTAAACTACCTAAAGATTATGATGTTGAAAGACTAAAGGAAAAAGAGATACCAACCCCTATCTCTATTCTCACCAAACAATTGACCTTGATGCAATTCAAACTTGCAACACTCAAACAAGAGAAGGTCAAACCAACAAAAAAATACTCTTTGGACCACATTTGTCCATTTCCTTTTGACAAGAGTATCAACATGATTCCATTTCCTCCCAACATGGCAAGGCCTAAATATGACAAGTATATGGGAGAGACTGATCCATATGACCATGTGAGAGAATTTTGTGCTCTAAGCATAGAGTATATGGATGAACCTACCTACCTAATGAGGCTATTTCTGGGAAGTCTAGGTGGAAATGCTATGGAGTGGTTCTCCAAACTCACACCTAAGGTGAAATATTTTGAGGATTTAATATAATGTTTTGTACAACATTACTCCTACAATATACAACATGACGTAACCATGATGGACTTATGTAACACAAAAAAGGAATCGGTGAATCCTTTACACACTTTTTACAAAGGTGGAGAAAAATATTTGTGAGGTATTCAATACCTATTCCTGAATCGGAAAAGATGGAAATGTTTATTAACAACTTGATACCTAAATTAAACTATTCTTTACAAATGCAAGATTCACCTATCTTTGATAAGATGATAAAAAATGCCATCCATATTGAAGAGGTCATGGTTAAGAAAGGAGAAATCACACTTCAAAGTGATAGTAAATCTACCAACTATAACAACAAACCTAAGTGGTGGAAACAAAACAAGAATGTTGTTAATGATGGAGTGGGTGATGCATCCAATTCTAATCATAAATTAGAATTTTTCAATTTAATGAATAGATTGCAAGAAAATAAAGAAGCCAAGGTAACAACCACAATACCTAAAGCAAACAATGAGAACAACAAGAATAGACCATGGACTTCTAGACCTCAATGAACATTCACTCCTTTGGGAGAACCTCTTGAGACAGTTTTGAAGAGACTCTTGGGCAACAAAGTTCTTACGATTCCCAATTCAAAACCATGGGAACCAGAAGTCAAACTGAGATGGTGGGATGACAATTCTTATTGTGTCTTTCACAAAAATAAGGGACATAAGACTAATAATTGTGTTAAGCTTAAACACGCTATACAATAAATTATTGAAGGAGAAAAGATTAAAGTGGAGGGACACACCACTAATGAAGACCATACAACATTTAACAAACCATTCCCTAATTACAAGAAAGGGGAAACTTCTAAAGGAAAAGGAAGTGAAGTGAATTACACCTACTCCAATAACGATAATGTGATCAACATGTTGGATATTAAATACAAATCAATCAATGTGATCACTATTAAAGGTGCTAAAGACACATCCATACAATCACATGCAGTGACTCGAAGTCAAGCACAAGTTACAATCAAAGGACCTAGCTCCTCATCAAAACAAGCAACATCTTCAAAAGTACATGTTGTCACTATTCCCAAACCGGTAGCGACAAGACAAACAGTTACCATTCCTTCAGCAAACTATAACTTGGTGGATCAATTGCAAAGAACCTCTGCTCAAATTTCTATATTTGAGATACTCAAAATCTCCTCAGTGCATAGGGAAGTTCTTGAACAAGCCCTACATTCTATAAATTTTCCAAAAGACATTGATGTAGACAAGTTTCAGGTAATGGTTAATCATATCTCAGTACCACACTATCTCTCTTTTTCAGAAGAAGATGACAAATCATTGACTCATCCACATAACCAACCCCTACACATTGAAGTCCTAATTCAAAAATCCCATGTCATATGTGTATTGATAGATGGAGGCACACGGTTAAACATTTGCACTCTCAATCTGATAAAGAAATTGGGTCTTTCATAAAAAACCATTGATTCAAGGAGAAAGATAACTATCAAAGCTTATGATGAAGAAGAAATATCAACTAAAGGCCTCATTGTTATACCAATCAGAATAGGACCAGTTTAAATAAATGTGATCTGTCAAGTTATAGATCTACCCTTGGCTTACAACATACTATTAGGGAGACCTTGGATTCATGAAATGCAAGAAGTACCATCTAATTACCACCAATATATCAAATTCCCACATAATGGGGTGGAAGTAACAATTCCTACATATGCCAATTATACTTGCAACAATGTCCAAGTAGATAGTATGATTCCTCATAATAAGGAAGTTTCAAACGGAAATGTACGTGAAACTACTAAAGACATGGTGATGAGAAGATTTGGAAAGACATTAAAACTTGAATAAAGTAGTATGGAAGAGTACAAGCTAGACATGATGCTATCATTGATAGAACTTCTTGTGTCTCCAAGATCTTATGGGAAACCTTCCTCATCTTTCACACATACTACATCGAAAGAACCAGAGATTCACAAAGCAGCTAGGATGGTTAGAGCCTCTACTTCTCAAGAGGATGAAAAAGAAGAAAAAGCAGTCTTGGCTTGGCTCTATAAAGGAGAACCAAAAGAAAATGAGGTAAAACATGTGGAGATATCCCCAAAAAAGTATGGTAAAGGATATGACCTTCTCAAACAAATGGGATATAAAGGGAATAGACCTTTAGGAGATAAAGGAAAAGGACTTGTTGAACCTATACACATGGAATTCATAAATACCAAAGACGAAACAGGTTTAGGTTTCAATAACAAATCTGAAAACCCTACTTCAGGAGATGGTCCAATCTTTGATGAAGGAAGTGATGAAGAAGAAGAAGAAACAACATTAGAACCATGGACCTATGAGAGATTATTGCATATTGGTACAGAGTAGCCCAAATATCAAGGAGAAAGATATGTACCTACTTTTGTAACTCAACAAGATGCTAATGTTCCTTTATTGACACAAGCTACTATTGAAGAAGTAGAGGAAGCAACATAATACTCTCTATAAGTTCCATTGATAGAAGAAATTCCTGAAGAAATACCCCAACAACAAGATTTACATCCTAACTGGGGGTAGTTGGTCACAATTTCACATGTTCTAGATTTACCTCATTTTGATCTACAAGTGGCTAATAGGGTACATCAGGAAACTATTGTTGAGTTTCTAAATAGATCAGATTATGAAATAATAGATTCACATGACTATGAATGGGGTCACTTATCTAATGCTACTATGGACATTGAAGTAGATGTGATTCATAAATTTGCATCTCTATTGGAAAGAGGAGAGAGTTCTAACACTTCCCCTAACACTATTGTTGTTCCAGAATCAGATGAGATACCACTACCTAGGATTTTTGATGAGGAAACTGGTCTTTTACTAGGTCTAGAGGACATTCTAAGACTACAAGCAATGATTCTATTTTGCTGAGAGAAGAAGAAGAAAGCTCAACTAATGAGTTGCTAGAGTTAGGTCTGCATATTACTAACAATGACCCTATTAATGATGATTTAACGCTTGATGATCTAAACATTGTAGAAGTTGACTTAACATAACATGTCTTGTCAGTTAATAGTTTTGATGTTGACGCGATGTTGTCCTTACCAAAATCTGAATCATTATCCTTGATAAACCCTGACCTTATTGATTGGACGAATTTAGATCCTACTCCTATCATGAATTTCCCTAATGACTACACTTTGGCTTGTTATCTAAATGCTTGTGAACCTTATCCTTCTTCCACCAATGCAAGGAGCATGAACATGTTAGAGGAGGATATCAAGTTTCTTAGTCACAAATTGAAAAATAAAAAGAAGAAAAAATTGATAGTGAAAACCACGTTGTGGCAGTGTCAGATTCTAAAAAAGTAAAAATAAAAGATGTATCTGATGGTGAAAACCTCTCAGAGGTGCCAAAAGATGAGATTCTTGATATCCTCTCTAAGCACTTTCAAGAAAGATCTTCAGTTTTGATAGAACCAACACAACCGGTTAACTTGGGAACTGCTGAAGTTCCACAAATTGTTCACTTGGCACAATCCTTATTAGAAGAGGATAAGATACAATTTAATGAGTTCCTAAAAGAGAAAAAGATCAACTTTGCATGGTCTTATACAGATATGCCTGGACTCGATCCTAAATTAATAATGCATCATTTATCTATAGCTCTTGGGATCAAACCCGTGACACAACAATTAAGAAAGATGCATCCTCATGTTGCATTACTGGTGAAAGAAGAGCTAGAAAATTTACTAAAATCTGGATTCATAAGAGTCATCACTTACACAGGATGGATTTCTAATGTGGTACCAGTATCTAAAATAGATAAATCTATCAGGATCTGCACAGACTTTAGAGACTTAAAAAAAGCATGTCCTAAAGATGAATTTCCACTGCCAAACATTGATATGATCATAGATTTAACTACGGGTTATCAGATGTACTCACTCATGGATGATTTCTCAGGCTACAGCCAGATTAAGATTGCTCCTAAAGACCAAGAGAAGACAACATTCACATGCACATGGGGAACTTTTTGCTGGAATATTATGCCATTTGGATTAAAGAATGTTGGTGCTACATACCAAAGAGCTATGAAAACCATATTCCATGATATGATACACAAAAAAATGGAGGACTGTGTGGACGATACCTTAGAAAATTCAAAAACAAGAACTACTCATATTGAAGACTTGCGGAAGATATTAGATCGCATGAAGCAATTTCAACTCAGGCTTAATCCAAAAAAATGTGCCTTTGGAGTTCAATCAGGGAAGTTACTAGGGTTTATTGTATCAACAAAAGGAATTGAGGTAGATCCTGCAAAAGTTAAATCTATACTAGAAATTTCACCTCCACACAATATTAGTCAAATGAGGATGCTACAAGGAAGACTCTAGTCAATCAGGAGATTTATGTCACAACTTGCAGACAGAGAACAACATTTTACTAAACTACTACATAAGGGTGTTACCTTCAAATGGGACGAACATTGTGAAAATAACTTCAAAGAATTAAAGGAGTACTTGACTAATCCTCCTATTCTCATGACACCCATTCATGGAAAGCCATTACTCCTATATATCTCAGCTACGGCTACATCGCTGGGAGTATTGTTGGCTCGAGAAGAAGAAACTAAAAAGGAAAGAGCAATCTACTATATCAACAGGACATTAGTTTCTTATGAACTCAATTACAATATCATTAAAAAATCTTTCTTAGTAGTTGTCTTTGCATCACATAAATCGAGACATTATATGTTGTCACTTACAGTAAAACTTATTGCAAAGATAGATCCTCTGAAATATCTTTTAAGAAAGACAAAATTAACAGGAAGGCTAGCAAAGTGGGTCCTAATTATAAGTGAATTTTATATTGAGTGTGTGGATAGAAGGGATATTAAAGGACAATTCATCACTGATCAATTAACCGATTCACCCTTGAAAGATGACGCTCCTTTGATAATTGAATATCCTGATGAAACAATTATGAAGTTAATCAAACATCCATGGAAGATGTACTTTGATGGTTCTTTCATGCAGTAAGGCTTTGGAGCAAGAGTTCTCTTTATCACCCCTCAAGGCTACAAGATACCCAAAGCATACAAATTGACGTTTCCATGCACCAATAACTTATCTGTATGAAGCATTAGTGAATGGTCTTAAATTGGATATGGAATGGAAGATCATAGAGTTACATGTGTATGGTGACTCTCACCTTATTATTAATAAAGTAAATGGAGACTATCAAACTAAAGATGAGAAGCTCATTCCTTATAAACAACTAGTTAAAGACCTGAAAAGGCACTTTGTCTTTGTCACATTCCAACAAATCCCAAGGATAGAAAAAAAAGTTGCAGATGCTATGGCTACACTGACATGCATGTTACAACTAGAAGAACATCAGTTCTACTATGAATTCTTGGTGGAAGAATTAACCTATCCATCTTTTGATACCCCTGAGTACCAAGTAATTTGTGCTTTAAACACCCAAGACCAATCTAAGTATGCCAAATTCATTACCTATCTTACTGACAAAACTCTACCCAATGGCCTATCAAGGAATGAAAAATGAGCCTTAATTAGGACAGCATCACGTTATATCCTCATTACTAATAACTTATATAGACAAGGTCTCGATGGTACACTTCTTAGGTGTTTAGAACAAGAAGAGTCAAATCACGCATTAAAGAAGTCCACAAAGGTGTATGTGGATCACACTCAAATGGCTTTTTGTTAGCTAAAAAACTTCTAAGAGTTGGCTATTATTGGCCTACGATGGAAAAATATGTTGTTCTATTTTCAAAAACATGTCACAAATGCCAAAAACATGGAAATCTCATCCATGCTCCTGCTATAGAACTCATACCATTTATAACACCTTGGCCATTTCTGCAATGGGCCTTTGATTTGGTTGGACAAATATATCCTAATTCTTCAAGTGGACACAAATACATCATTACAGCCACTAAGTATTTCACTAAGTGGGTTGAAGTCGTGTCGCTGATCAACACCACTGGAAAATAGGTGGCTATGTTTATCTTGAACTACATTATTTGTAGGTATGGGATAACCTCTTCTATTGTAACATATAATGGGGGCCAATTTAAAAACCAAGACATCAAAGACCATTGCACACAATTTCACATTACTCAGCACTGTTCTTCAATCTATTATCCTCAAGGTAATGGACAAGATGAGGCATCTAATAAGAACATTCTGGAAGAGACTGGCATTTACAACTAAATTCGACACTTTGGGCCTACAAAACAAGTATTAGAACACCAAATGGAGCCACACCATTTGCTCTTGTCTATGGCGCAGAAGCAGTGTTACCTATTGAGGTAGAAATTCCATCTTTGTGAGTATCTCTCCATGGTCTTGTTACTGATGAACAATACCACATTGATAGGGTGAATGCACTAGAATTACTTGATGAGTGTAGACAACAAGCATTCGATCATCTGAAAGTGTACAGTTTCAAGTGGAGGATCTCGTTCTCAAAGAGAATCCTAAGAACCAGCCAAACAGAGAACAAAAAGGAAAGTTTGAACCTAACTGGCTGGGGCCTTATGTCATTACTGCAACTTTTGGGACTGGAGTGTATCATTTATCTACATCCGAGGGTGATGTTCTTCCTGATCCCATTAATACTCTACATTTGAAGTGGTTCTATGTTTGATATCTGGCTAGCAGAGCCCATGCACTAAAAATTCTCAGGAAATACCAAAAAAAATCATAAAATTGATCCTAAAGAAATCCAAAAATAGTGGAAAAAGTCCTAAAAAAAGGTATCCTTGGTGAAAACCTGGCAAATAGGCACCTTGATACTACAAAAAAAAATAAAAAAGAACAAAAAAAATTGAAAAAGAGAAAAGTTCCTCGGTGAAAACTTGGCAAATAGGCATCTTGGTAGCAAAAATAAAAAGTGTTTCCGAGTGGTGAAAACTTGGAAAGCAGGCGTCACTCAAACTTTGTGCTCTATCTATCAATGCATCGATGATACTAATCCTTCATAATTGCACCTATGCTATTGGTTGACTCTGATTCCTTACAAATGTCCTATCCTTGCTTGGGATTTGTCTGCATTTGCGTCTTAGGAATAGTCATTCTGCACTGGGGGCATGTTTGCTAGCATGTTAGTTTGCGTCTACTAGGTTGTCCTAGGTTCCTCTCTAGGATGGTTTGCCTCTCAAAATAGTATTTATCAATACTTGTACCACAAATGTCACTATCACAAACAAAGGTGTTTTTCAACACCACCTACCTATAACAGACATCACACTAGTGTTTCTCAACACTTTAAACATGCTTTAAATGAACTAGTGTTTTTCAACACTTTAATCAAGAACTGTAAACGACATAGTGTTTTTCAACACTTTAATCAAGAACTGTAAATGACATAGTGTTTTTCAACACTTTAATAAAAAATGTACTAGTATTTCTCAACACTTTAATCAACTAGTGTTCCTAAAAACTACATTGGATTGCAATTGCTTACAAAGTTAATCTAATATACTAAGACATGAAAACATATTACTTAATTCCAAATTCCGATTGATGAATCTCTATTGCACTTGAAAAATTAATGTACAATATTTCTCAATACTACTTAAACACATAGTTTGATCTTGGTTTGATTATGACTCTTTAATGTTCCCTTGATGTTTCATACTAGGGGCATCTAAGCGGTTATGAATTTTCTTTGAATGATTATCAATTGGTGATTTTTATGTCTGAGTTACTCCATGACATCTATTCAAAGACAAAGAGTCACAAGGACATGGGCATAACATGGCTGCCAACATGAGTGGATAGCTGCATATATCTCGATCCTTGTTATGTGTAAACTACAGTGGGGTTGAAACAATTTCCTTGTCTATTTTCAAAATCCGATTCTCACTAAGGTGTACACTACATGATGTACCCAAGGATATGAATTTTCAGGGTCATTGTGGGTCACATATCTTACATTACACTTAAACAAAACCTGATTCTTAATAGTAAAAGGAGATAACTAACTTGTTGTCTTGCCTTTTATGCCTTTATGCTTAAGTTTATTTCCGACATTGCATCCAATACACATAGTATTCACACTTTCATGATAGCAGTGGGTATTAGTGAAAGTTGTACTATCAGGTGATGTCTGTTACAAAAATGCCCAATGATGATAAAAATACTACAATGTATACAAATCAGTGACAGTCCTAAGAGTCTGCATGTAGATGAATTTAGAGATTGCATGATTCATTTTTAAAAAAGAAAAGCATAAGGACTTGAGCTTAAAATAATTTCCTGATTCATCTGAAATCTAAGTTAATTACATAATCAATATTACTGATATTCATGTCATTGCATATCCATGACATACATTCTGCATTCATAAATGAGAGAGAGAAAATACAAAAACAAAACATTCATGCATTGCATTTATTTCTACATCCTAAGTGCATCCATACATTTATTTGCAAAAAGAAAATCTCAAAAACATACATTTTCATATTCACTTAGCATCATTTGAAACACATTTATATATCTGTAATAAAGCAAAGAGCATAAATGATGTCATCACATAAAACTATTCTACACTCATCAAAAGACCAAGAACATAATCACATGTGCATCAATCTAAACATTTATCAAAGCAAGAGAACCCATGAACATATCCAGATAAGGAACAACTATCTCAGATATATCAGAAATGGAACAGATCAAAAACGTGGAACTGTCTACAAGAGAGTATCAAAGTATAAGTGTGAATCAGATATACATGTATCAAGAGTATAAAATGTTAAAATGATCTCAGCAAGATCTAGATATACAATGAATGATATCAGAAGGATCCAGATATACAATAAATGATCTCAAAATATATCAGAATACAAATCAAGTCTGACTCCTGCCCTCTCCCTGATCTGAAGGAGGAGGAGGAGGTGGTACAAAAGGAGCTGGTGGAGGCATCGCCCCCTCAAACTATTGTGCAATCCATGAATATGAAGGTGCTCTCTGGTCCTTTGGAATCGCAACATGATATAAACCAAAGTAATAAGAATCTCTTTGTCCCTATTATGTAGAAATCTGAGCCTGGGTATCTCACTCTTCTCTGCGCATGTCACCTTGTCAATCTCTCTCTGCTCTTAGGTGCTCAAGCTGTGCATCCCTATCTACAAGTAATGTCGCTAATATCGTGATCCTAGCTATAAGATGCTCACTCTCACACTCACACTATGAAAAGGCATCACCATCTCTACCAGAGCCTCTGCTTGTATCCTGTCATGTAGGCCTATCATGTTGCCTATCCTGTTGTCATTGCTGTTGTCTCTACTGCTCTCTAGCCAGCAGTGGACCTGGATCTCTCTATGGAGCAATGAACTTGAGGCGAGTCTATCTACCACTAGCGCCCTCTCCACCACCCATTGCACCTCCACCACTATCATCTCTACCATCATCTACATCATATGTACCTTGTCCTCTATCTGGAGGAGGGCACCTCCCATATCTCCCACCATCCCTCCCCCATCTCTCCTCTCTCTCTGTGCTCCCCCTCTGCCTTTGATAGGATGATCATCAGTTGGATCGTAATCTAAAGGGTCCTCGATCCAAGGAATTGCCTCATCAGGATCTGTAAACCATGGAAAAGGATGTTGTAGCATCTGTGCAAGATAACCATCTGAACACCCTGCATCTGCAACATCTGCAAGAAGATCCCAACCGAATGCAACCATCTCCCTGATAGCACTTTGTGCAATCTCATAAACCAAGGGATCACCCCATAGTGGCTCCTCATCACGGATCCAGGCATACACTGATAAATCATGGCACCTACCTTGCACACGGTTGTACTATCTCAAAACCTGTGTCACCAAGAAGCACTCTACAATGTACCTGGTACATTCAATCAAAAACCTGCTTTGAAAAAAATAAGGCATCTATCGCTTGTCTGAAACCCACTCCTTGCAGTCAAGGTATGGTCGCCATACAACTACCTTCATATCATCGAAGAGATGATGCCAATGCTCTACCTTGCCCAAATGGGGCTGTTGAATCCAACTTGAATACATATATACATATGGTTTTTGATCCAAGCACTACCTATCAACTATCGATCGTGTAATAGGGATATGCTCCCAGGCCCAGATCTGTAATACAAGGATCCCAATAGTCATACTACGGGAATACTGATATACTATCTTGTGTAACTCTCGATAAATGTGAGCTAGAATGTAGCTACCCCATGCAAATCTCTGAGAAGATACTACCATCTGCTCCAACATGTCTACCCAGCCAACCATAAAACTGTGTTGTCCTCTGTCAGGCATCAGGACGCCTCCAATCAATCCAGCTAAACATACTTGAAGACGATCATAATGATTACACATATAATCCCAAGTAAGGTATTGACAAGCTATAGAATCATTTGTTAAGAACCACCATGCCATGGCAATAGCTGTAACTAAAGTCGACTCAAACTGCACCTCTCGACCCATAACATAAACTCAAAGAATGCACCACACATCCTTGGGTGTGACGATCATCTCACCAGTCAGGAGATGGAAGGTGTTGTGCTTTGAATGCCATCTCTCGGCCAGAGCAGTCAACAACCCCTGATTTACCCTGATGTCGGGTAAATCTCTCAGTGAAAGTAATCCTACACGGGCGACTAGCTCTACCTCGTCACCTGTCAAAGATCAAGATAAAGCAAGGACATGGCCTGGGTACAGTCCTTGGAAAGACACAACCTCAAAAGGAACATGATAAAAAGACAACAATTACAGGATAAAATAAGCACTCTACCTAAGGCAACAAAGCATAAAAGTTATCAGCTAAGTGTTTTTGATCATCAGACAGAGAAAACCAGTCAAAATTGGAATAAAACCAAGTCTAAAACCAAAAATGACAATGTTCCTATGGGGTGCGATCCTTTTTACAGGGTGTGATCTACGATTTTTGAGATGCGATCCGCAATTTCTAAGATGCAATGGGGCATCCAGGAAATGATCTTGTTTCAATAGGATGCGAGCGGGATGCGGGGTGCGAGCCTATTTTAACAGGACATGAAGACCTTCAAATTCCTATCTTCCTTTACCACATGCGATGAGAAAGAAAAAATGGGAAACAATCTAAAAAATACAGGATACGACACAGGAATTTGGTGAAAAACAAGATGCAACGCGAGATTAACTGGACGCGATCCCAAATTCTGGATGTGATTCATAATGCAAAGTGCTATAACTACTGTAAAAATGCATAAAACTTGAAATAGAAAATATGACAAGGTAGGTTTTCAAGTACTTACCGGTGCTGGGTAGGCAGTTGGACGCTGATATTGTCGGGCGAGCTCGAATTGATGCTTCTCGATGGGGACCACCATCTTCTCTGTAGAGCTCTCAAATTACCAAGGATAAAAGTGAAAATGAATGGGTAAAAGTGAATTTTGAGATATATATTTGACTTTTTGAGCTATTTAGGAGCTCTGGAACTCCTCCCAGACTACTGAAACTCAATTTTGTTCTCTTTCTTATCAATCGGGAACAAAAGTGAATGCATAGACAATGTTTTACACAACACAATAAAAGTTTTATGATAGTCATAAAAAATGCAGAATTGTTCCATATGTTCCAAAAATGATTCACAAGATTTACGCAATCAGTTTTTCGGGTTCTAAATCATCAAAATTGCACATTATTCATCAAAATCTTGGTCTGAGATTATTTTATTAAACTCAAAACTCACATTTTAACGTGATTAACTTGGTAAAATTGTGTTTTCTCTTAACACACCTTCGTTTCTCCATTTCTTCTAATTGATTCTTTCTTGATTCAATCGATCAGTTCAAGTGATATATCATTCTAAAGAGGGATTTATTCTTTTTCCTTTAATTTCATTCTCGAGGGGGCATGATCACACTTAAATCAATCAAATTCTTGCTCACAACAACATTAAAATGACTTCGTCATCAAAAGACTAAGGGCATGACAACTTCCCTTGACTAAGTCAGGAATGTTGGATTAAAGGCTTCGGTTCTCACAAGCTGGATATCTTATGTCTACATTTTTCTCAGATTCTTATTAAGCTCCTGGCAGCTTTGTACTAACCTTCATTTGATCAAGTTCAAAGTCGGTATTATCAATTCTTGTAGGACAACCAAGTTCAGAATTGGTATCTTTAAGATCTTTGTTTATTGACCTTTGTTCGATCAAGTTCAAAGTCAATTTTATCAGTCTTAGTTCAACCAAGTGTGAGACTGATCTCATCAGAAATTTTGTTCAATCAAGTGTGAAATTCTCAAACTCTCTGGAGTGAACATCAAAAATTTCTTTGAATCAATGTGTTGCCCGCACATCAATTCAAAGAGGGGAAAATGTAACCACCCTAGTTTGGTTTGCTTTGAACATAGACCCTATTTTCCCTAAGTGTGATCATACCCCTAATTATGTCAAGACAATTCTTCAATTTATTGGCATAATTTATTTAAATCAAATTTAATCTCCTAAGTGATTTAATCACTAAATTACATTAATTGCCTTAGCCAATTAAATCAATTCAATTCAATTCAATAAAAAACATGGCTAAAGTAATTAATTAAAAGGAATTAAATAAATCCTAATTACAACTCCATTTGCAAATGGGAAAGTCAAATCCCTAGCCAATGAGAGTTAAATCACTTGGATCACATCACATGATCACCAAAGATTCAATCTCCACCTCTCTTCCACTTTCAATCCTAACCTCTCATTCACCAAATTCTTCTATAAATAGAATGAGTTTTAAGCTCAATGGGCCCCTAATTCTTAATTGTTGAAAGCAAACTTATGCTGCAAATATTCTTAGAAATCTTAAATGCATTTTAGCTCTCATTTTCATAGCATTGTTATAATATTTCAATTTGGAGCTTTAAAATGAACATTTCTTGAGCATTTAGATTAAAAGAATTCAAATATTCCATTCTAAGCTTGTATATGTCACTGATTAATGCATAATCTAAGAGAAATTATAGCATTCTTCACACTCTTCTTAGATAGGAAGCAATAGGTCAATTTTAGTGATTGATATACTTGCTAACTCTTATTTTTCACTAATATAATGACTTATTGAATTGTTGTGTTGCAAACAATAGGTACACAAAATAACACACACAATATGAGCCGACTTTAAATGGAACTTGTCACAAGTTTGGTACATACTCCCTCATAATTACAATTCCAACAGCATCATAACAAGGTACAATGTATCAACCAAATAATAAAGGAGTAATTAAAAACTATAGAATCCAGAACTTTTGTAGGAAAAATGATACTTATAACATAGAAATTAATCCTTTTCTCACAACGATTCATAGTAGAAATAGAGAGAAACACCTTGATGGAGACTAATATCTTAACATTTCCCAGAGGGAAGTGGAAAATGGCATTTCAAGGGCCCATACTTCCAGAGAGATGGAATAACATTTTGTTGGATATCCCAAATGAGTGGAGAAGGGATTTGGAAAAAAAATTTGGGGAATTTTTCTTTGACTATGAATAAACAAAGAGAAGAGATTTCCACAATCCATGATAGTAACAAATTAACAATTTCTAGATTTGATGGATTTGATGCAAAAATTCATAACACAATCAAATCTAGAAATTGTTAATTTGTTACTATGAACAAATAGTCTGTGTGAATGGCCATATTGTTGGCCTCTTCTTCTCATTAGCAGTGGAAGCCGGTTACCAAAAAGAGGAAATCATCAACAAGATGAGGAAAATCTTCAAGGATGATATCATGGTTGGACTAGAAAATTCTATCCGCTGTATAGACATGGAGAAGTGTATCCCATACCCTGAAATATATATAAGAATGACTGATGACCAAATTCCCAACACACCAGCCTCCTAGAAAAATTGGATTCTCATTCTCAGAGAAAGAGCTATCTTTGAGACCTTCTAGCCAGATATGAAGAGAAACATGGAATTTCTCATGAAAGTTATGGATGAAAATCAATCGCCAACGACTTGGGTGATGGACTATTGGAAATTTGAAGGATATATTATACCCGAGGATTACTAGAAGGATGCCCAGAATGTTTTCTTCATCTCACCAAATGTTAAACGAAACACCAAGAGCTTACTTGGGAAATATGAGGAAGATGAAGCGTTGATAGTTTTCAAGCGGATGAAACAAGAGACCCATGGTTAAAGATGCTAAGTCAGAAGTATAGGACAGTATAGTTATTAATGTTCATACTAGTAGCTTTCATATTTGAAATAGGGAAAGACTCTAATATTTTGGCATTGAAATAGTAACCATGATACTCTACAGAACTTTTCACTATGAAACTAAATGAACAAATGGTAAGAAATAGATATAAATTTTTATTAAGAAATGCTGCATTTGAGATTTCTTTTTTAAATTCCTAAGTTTTTTCTCTAGTATGTGCCTTGAATTAGCCTTCAAAACACATCTTATTATGCAGAACAATAATGTGGGATTAAATAATAATGTATATACACATATAGAAATTTCTATTTATACAGATTGATTTATAAATAAATAAACATATTAATGTATAGGCATATATATACACATACTTGCATATAATAATTCCTACATAAACACATAAATCTCTGTATTAATTTGTTTATATAATTTCCTTTAAAATATAGAATGATATTTATTCATCCTATCAAAACTTAGTAGACTGCGTATACGATCCTTCAACAAATTACTCTGACTCAATATCTTTTAATCACAATTTACTATAGCCTATCGATAATATAGGAAGTCTCCCAATATTTGGATACACGCGATATCAAAATAGATAACATTCCTTAATACCCTTTAATATCCCTCTCTATATGAACCTAGGAATTCAAGAGTTGGAATCTGTAAAAGTAGAAGCTAAACAGTCTTTTTAATCGATCTATAAGAAATTCATTACCAACCCTACATTCCCCTATGGTTTTAGCATCCATATTTTTCAATAATGACTACCCCTATCAAGCTGAGAGGCTTGAAGTCACAAATTGCCTTTGAAGGCGCTATAGATATTATCAGACTCAAGTCCATTATGCTAAGTACCCATGTCTTAACCCTCAGGGCTGTGTTTAGGATTTTAGGAATGGAATTCCTGAATAATGATGATCATTACCGAGTAAATTCTGACATCCCATCTATGTTCATAGCATCATCCATTCAAGTAGATCCTGTTAAATCTGATATCGGAAGGCTATGCACCTGACTGTTCAAAAAGAAATTCCTAGGTGGCTTAGATGCGGTAATCAACAACATCAGGGGTGACATGACTATCACAAGACCTAGATACTAAAATTCCCCAATGATAAATGGTAAAGTGGCTCCTTCATCCCCCATACTTAACACTAATGGCATAGAAACACTTACATCTAGAGCTCCCATCATTAGGAGGAACCTAAAATTTCTATACTACAATCTCCATGTCAGGATACCTGAAACTGAGGATTGGTTTTATACATACTGGCATGAGGATGATGTAGGTAATACTGACAGAGAAGGGTTTAGTGAATCAGAAGATGAAGAAACCACATGGATTTTTACAAACATTGTTGGATCTGGCAGAAAGAGGAAGAAGAAAGAAGACTCACCTAAGACTCGTAATGATATGGAAGCTACATCCTAAACAAGAACAGTAACTCCTAGAAACAATGATTTATCTTCTAAGATATTGTATCATTTTATTACATATAGAACTTCCATTAAATTGAATTATTTCTTCTTTCCAATAATATGCCTTTTGTAGCATTATTCTTTTATAGCCAGTAAAAAATGGGATGAATATTCTGGGTTCTTGTTTTGATTTATTCCTGACATAGATAGAATAAGGCTTGTAATATTTTAACTTAATTTTCATAAAAATGGCAACCCAACAGATTTATTATTAATGGTTCCTTTCTACTCAATGCGTAACAAATGACTTAAAACCCTTCCCCTGTTAAAAACTACGTTTAAAATTTTGTGAAAACATGTTCTCAAGGCTTAAAATTATGATAGCTACAATATAAAAAAGAAACAAAGTTTTCTTTATAGGATATATACACCAGTGTTTTCTCGCCATATAAAGCATCTAAGTAGTATAACTAATAACCAGTCCAGAAATATCAACTATAAACTAGGAATCAAAGCTAAAGGAAAGAAATGGTAATCTGGTAGTGGTCTACATCATCTGATATCAACAATTAGAACAATATTGCAAGGGCTTCAGGGGAGGCATCCACGATTAATCACCTAGATTTCCTGACTTTTAATGAGTAGAGGTTAGATCGGTTAACCCACACCAAATTTTCCAGGCTTCCAAGTGAAGCAGTTATAATTTTTTAACCTCCTCTGCATTTCTTACACAGTAATTAAACAAGAACACTGAAAATAGACTTTTATATAAGTATATATATATATATATATAGATAAATATATATATATATACATATATATACATAAATATATACATATATATACATAAATATATATATATATATATATTTATATATACATACATATATATATATGTA
>MU225806.1:288733-304751 GCA_018584345.1 Thuja plicata | reverse complement strand
TATATATATATATATATATAGACTTACTTAGGCACATTTACTGATATGTATTTACATCTATATATGAACATACATGCGTATATACATAAACACATATAAACACTCTCTTATTGTAACAAACATAATGATACCTTCCTCCAAATATAGTAGTATAGGTAACAAATATATGAGGGTACATAATACTAAGTAACTAAAATAGAACACCTCTGGAAGATGCTAAAGAGAATTAACGACAGTTGCCATTATGAATATGAAATACCAGAAAATCCTATGATTACATGTGCTAAGTCGGGAACAGATATATGTTTGAGTAGGTTAGAATAGGAAATTAAGGAATGGGACAAGTGTAATGTGAACTAAGGACATGGTAAATAGGACAACTGGAAAACCTATATAGGAATAGGACAAATGTAAAACCTATACAGGAACAGGACATATGAAAACTTATACAAGAATTTAACATTAGGAAAGAGTGGGAACAACAGTCCTGTCAAAATATAAATACATATTACCACACAGAAATATCAAAGGATAGAAGGAATAGAAAGCTCAAGATAAAAAATTTCATGGTAATCTCTTATCTTGAAGTCAATACGAAATAAAGTTGGTATTGACTTCAGGTAAGAAATTACCATGCTGATTTTTTATCCTTGGTCTAATAAACTTCATCAACATTAAGATAAGTTTCCTTCCAATAGCAGAGCATGATAGTAGTCATGTATAATAGAGATATGTTCTTGTTCATATATATATATAGACAAGACTAGATATTATGCTTTTACAAAGCTAGTTATGCTGTAATATTTTTCTGCTCTTAATGATATGATTCATCAAATGCATGTATTTATATTGACCTCCTGAAAGTTATCTTTAGGTCTAACAAAATTGGCTAGATGGTATTGCTTCTGCAGATGTTTTTGACAATAGGAACAACTCAACCATGGAAGGATAGAAAAGGATTAGAGACCTGGATTATGGCTTTTATCAAGAATGAACAGTTCAGAGTTTTCAAGTCAAGACAAAGGCATTAGGGCAATTGTAAAACCAAAGGCAAAATAAGATGGTATGTACTTAGATCTGGTATCATGTAAAAGACGGCTTGTTTTACTTACTGTATATGAGGGAATTCCCTCATAAGGATGTGTAATATGTAATATGATGATCTGGATCTAGGTCCTGGGCTAGACTGGAGGTTTTCTTCTCTATTCTTTCCTACCAGTGCCCGCAGTGAATGGAGACTCTGTAAATTATAATTTATAAATAAATTTTTGGCTACGACCTTTTACCGATAAAAAAAAAGACCAAACTGAACCCTAACACTAATTGAAGTCTAATGACAACCATAACTAAATTAAAATCTAACCCAAACCTAAACCCAATTAAATACTTTATCGATGAGCCACAACCTTATACCAAATAGAAGTAAAACCCTAAACAAAATTTGACCCTAACCATAAATTAAATTGAAACCAAATCCTTAACCAAATTATAACCTAACCCTAAGATTAAACCAATAAATCCCTAACTAGAAACCTAATTAATTAATAAATAAATTAAACCCTAAATATAACCATTGTATAATCTTCACACTAAGTGAAAGCATTGAATGAAACTATAACCTAATTGATCATTAAATTACCATTAAACTAGATTGAACCCTAACCCTACATAATGGAGATTGAGTCCATACATTAAAATAAATGGAACCCTAATATTAAAAATATACAAAACTGAACCCTAAAACTAATTTAAATTAAACCCTAACCCTATACCTAATTAAAAATTATATCATAATTAAACAATAAACCAAATTGAAACATGTTCCTAAACCAAATTATACTTTAACACAAAAACATAACCAAATTGAACCCTAATACTAATCAAAACTAAACCAAAACCCTAAATGTAATTAACATTTTACCAAAAACACAAAATTTGTTCCTTATAGATCTCTTAGCTCTGCAACTCTCCCTGCAAAATTCTCGCTTGTTTCATGTTTGAATGTTGGCTTCGGCCTCCCCTCTACCGGGTAATCCAGGGAGCATGGAGGTCTTCTGTCTTGACCTATTCCTGGTGCTATCCCACAGAGATGGCAGAGACTATTGTTCTGACTCCCCTGGTGAGGGAGTGTTGTTGTTTGACGCTTCCTCTCGCACGCAGAATCTGGAAGATGGGGATTCCCTTTTTTCCAAACCCAAGATTGTGGGGGAGGACAAAGTGAGTCTGCTAGGTGGATGGAAAAAGGCGATGTTGGGAAATGAGTCTCCTAAGGGCCTTGACTCTCCTGAATGCTTCGTAGGAGAATTTGGCCTAGAAACTTTTGTCCTAAACGGGGTGGTTGAAGGCATTTCTACTGCTTTTCATCTTGCTCTTATGGGGAGATTTGTCTCTTTCAGGCCCACCATAGATATGGTGCGTAGGTGGTGTGCTACCACATGGAAGGTGAAAGGATCCCTCTCTGTCTCGATAATGCTAGGTGACCTGTTCCTTTTTCGCTTCAATGTTGAGGCGGACTACACCTTTGTTTCTACAGGAAGTTGGTGTTATGGTAAGCACACTTTGCTTATGGCAAAGTGGAAGCCAGGTTTTAACCTAGAGGTGGAGCTACAGAAAGCGGCGCCTGTTTGGGTCTAACTCCCAGGCCTTCCTCTAGAATTTTGGGATGAAAAAGTGCTCCGGTGGATTGGGAACTCATTTGGTTACTACGTGACTACATATTATATTACTGTGCAAAAAATGAGGTTGGTGTTTGCAAGATTCTATGTTAATGTCACTATGAATAAACCCCTCCCTAACTTTGTGATGCTTAAGTCCAAATGGGGAAGTTGGAACCAGGCCATTGTCTATGAAAATGCCACTATCCATTGCCAGAAATGCGGTAAAAATAGTCATTTGGTTATGGACTGTAAGGGCACCCCTAGGTCTGACGAACAACTTCCTGAGTGTATCCCAACACTATCTCAGATCGAGACTGGTGGTGTGGGGGACCAGGCTGGGGGCATTGAGCTAACTATAACAGGCCAAGGCCACTTGGAAGGGGACACCCCTCTTGCTTTAGGGGATGTTGTAAACCTTAATAGTAAGGAGCAAAAGAAAAATGAAGATGATAAGGGTAAAGAGGCCTAGGTGGAAACGACTCTAGAAGAAGGTGAGTTGGTGGAAGTCCTAGGTGACATCTCTAACTCTCACAGGACAAGCCCAAGTGGAGAGGAAAAAAAGAAAGGTACTGGGGAGATGAGTAAGACACAGTGGTATGGAAGCAAGATGATTGAAGATGGAGCTGGCGAAGAGTGTTGTTTAAACGGTGGGGGGACAATGTTTTCCTCTCCCCTATCTCAAATGAGGTTTTAAACAGATTGGTAAAGATGAGGCCGAGCCCCTCGTCACCTTTGAATTGTGTCCTTGATTGGTCAGAACCTAAAAGGAAAACTAGAAGAGGTAAGAAGATAGAGGAAGGAATCGACAATAAAAAGAAGGCGGATGTGGGGAATGAGACCAAATTCGGTTGCCCGACGGTGAGAGCGGTAAGAGCCAAAGAGGCAGCAAGGGAAATTGCCAGTGGATGAAAATCGACCCTAGAAGACTCCCAAAAGAGTAAAAGATGAAGTTCATTTCTTGGAACATCAGGGGCATGAATAGCCCCTAGAAATAATATGCTTTGAAGAAGTATATCTTAGATTTCAGGTTTGAGGTGGTTCTAATCCAGGAAGTTAACATAAAGTATCAGAACTTTGCTCAGCTCGTGGACAAAATTTGGATGGGTGCTGCCTTTCTTTATAGTGAAGCAGATGGGGCCTCTGGTGGTGTGGCTACACTCTGGAACCCATGTAAGTTATCTGGAAATGTTATGACTTTTTCTCACAACTTCCTTGGTGTGTTGTTTACTTGGAATAATACCTCCTGGGTCATGTATAACATTTATGCCCCTAATATCAAAAGTGAACGAGGTAGGATATGGGGAGAAATTTCTAACCTCACTACTGCTGACCATTCTCATCCTTCCATGTGTGCGGGTGATTTTAATTCCCCCCTTTATCCCTCTGAGAAATTGGGGGGTACCCAAGATTTTTCAGAGAGTATGCAAGATTTGGAAAACTTTATGGGGAACAATGACTTGGTGGATATTGATTTGCAAGGGTCAGGATTTACCTGGTCCAACAACAGAAAGGGCAGACAACTTATTTAGGTGAGGTTAGATAGATGGATGTTATCGGGGGGTTGGGATATCACTCCCCATATATGCCTTTCTCACCTTGTGAGGACTGTCTCTGATCAATATCCCCCTGATCCTTGATTGGGTGGACCGGAAGGGAGGTGGAACATGTCCCTTCTGCTATGAGATTATGTGGCATTCCCATCCTGAATTTGAGGAATGTATTAAAAGATGGTGGATCACTGATTTTTGGGGGACGACCATGTTTAGAATATCTGAAAAATTACAATTAATAAAGTGGGAAGCTCAAAGGTGGAGTAAGACCAAGTTCGGGGACATATTCCAGTGCAAAAAAGAAATTGAGGATAAGCTTAAGCACTTTCAGGGGAATATGGCCTCCGGTGTCTCTTCTTGGGAGGACCAGTGCGAGGAGGAAGGTTGGTGGAGGAAATGGAAAGATAACCTCAAGAGAGAGGAAATTTACTGGAAGCAAAGGTCTCATATCCAATGGCTCAAAGAAGGTGACTGGAATTCGACCTTCTACCATAGGTCGACATCCATTCACAAAAGAAGGAACACCATTAAATATTTAATCGTTGAAGGAAATCAAAAGCTCTTAGAGGATGATGACATGGGTAAGTACCCAGCGGGATTCTTTCATGATACTTTTAGATGCCCGGATCAGAGGGGGTTGGATCTGGCCATGGATAATCTTCTGGGGCCTATCCCTACTGTTATTAATGCGGAGGATAATGGAGTTCTTTTGTCTCAAGTCTCGAAGAAAGAGGTCAAATGTGCGGTCTTCTCCATGGGAGCTTATAAATTATCGGGGCCAGATGGCTTTCCCCCTGCGTTCTTCTAGCACTTTTGGGAGGTTATCAAATATGATCTTGTTCATGCTGCCTGTGATTTTGTTAGAACTGGTAACATTATGAAGAAAATCAACAAAACCTATATTGTTCTGGTGCCCAAAGTCTAGGATCCTCAATGTATGGGTGACTTCTGGCCCATAAGCCTTTGTAATAATTTTTATAAAATCCTCTCCAAAATTGTTACCAACAAAATCAAGCCTCTGTTTAGAAAAATCATTAACCCCAATTAGAAGGGGTTTGTGTTGGGAAGACAAATCTTAGATGCGTTTATTACCTCCCATGAGATCATTCATTCCATGGACAGAGGCAAGAATGCTGGTATGGCGTTAAAATTGGATATATCTAAGGCGTATGACAAAGTCTTCTGGGACTTCTTGTATGAGGTGCTTAGGAAATTTGGATTTCATGATAGATTTATCAAAATCATAAAGGTGGTAGTGGAATTGGTTGAATTTGCTGTTTTGGTCAATGAAACACCTTGGGGGTCCTTCAAGCCCGAGTGGGGTATTCATTAGGGAGATCCCCTATCCCCCTATCTATTCTTATTGGTTGTAGAGGTGCTTTCCCGAAACCTTCTAAGGCTAGAGGGAAATGGGTCTATTGCTAGATTCAAGCCAACCTCTACTCTGCCTCCAAAGGTTATCCAAGAGTTTGTTGATGATAGGTTCCTTTTTGGAAAAGCCTATATTAGGGAAGCCAGGGAATGGAAAACTCTCCTTAAATCCTATGCGCTGGCTTCTAGTCAAGTGATCAATTACAACAAAAGTAAATTATATTTCTTCAATATTGAACAGAGAACCCAGCTGAAGATTATGGATTGCCTTGGCTGTATGGGTGCTGAGTTTCCTGACACTTACCTTGGTCTCCCACTCACGGTGAAGGAGGTTTCAGACCAATTTTGGAACTCCATTCTTGAGAAAATGTAGAAAAAATTGGCTGATTGGAAAGGGAAGGTCCTGAGCAATGTGGGGAAACTTCAATTGCTTTCTGTGGCCCTGCAGGGTATTCCTGTTTACTTCCTTTCTCTATTCAAAATCAATGATAGAATGGCAGAGAAATTGGAGAAAATACAGAGAAGCTTTCTATGGACAGGGAAGGAGGAAAAGGCTAGAATGAGTCTGATCAGTTGGGATACAGTCTGTCAACTGAAACTTTCAGGTGCTCTGGGAATAAGGAAAATTAAAGACTTAAATAAGGCTCTAATCTCCAAAGTGGCTTGGCAGTTGTTCAGAGGATCTACTAGTTGGAGTAGAGTTATGAAGGCCAAGTACTTCAATGAGGGCCAGTTCCTCTATGGTCATAATTATCCGTCTGGCTCCAAAATTTGGAATTTTCTTGTTAAAAGTAAAGGTATTCTCTTAAAAGGTTTGAAATGGCTGGTTGGAGACGGTGCTCAGATTAACTTCTAGGAGGACTAGTGGGTGGGGGATAAACCCCTTGGTCGAGAGAAGTATGATATTATTAGGGAAATATTGATTCGACATTTTGGGGGTAAAGTTAAAGACTACATCTCTCAAGACAGGAAATGGTTGGTGTTGGCTAATGCATTTCCTGCTCAGGCTATGGTCCCCCCATACATCCTTGAGATTTAGAAGCTTATGGAAAGTATTAGGATCCCTATCTCTCAGGTTGAGGATAAGGATATTTGGTGTCACAACAAGTCGGGGGAAATATCAGTGAAATCTGTGTACTTAACTAACTTAAAAATTGTGGCTGATGAAAAGAATCGGGGTAAGGTTTGGATTCCTCAACTGATCCCTAAAACTAACTTTTTTTGGTGGACTGTTCTTCATGGAAAAATTCTTATGCTGGACAACCTCCAGAAGAGAGGGATTTAGTTGGTTAACAGATGCATTTTGTGTAAAAGCAACGTGGAGTCCATTATTCACCTCCTTATCCATTGCCCCTATGCAATGCTAGTTTGGTCTAAAATGATGTGCAGTATGCAGCTGGATTGGGTTTTTATGGAGAATATGGACTAGTATTTTTGTAACTAGGATTACCCCTCGAAGCACCCACTTATTAAGCTTCTTTGGAGATTTTTACCCTCACATATTTGTTAGAGCCTATGAAAGGAAAGGAATAATCGAGTTTTCAGAGGGGAGGAAAAGGATGCCGAAGTAACGGCTAGAATGGCTGTGAATCTGCTGATGAATATTAATACTTGCTGCTAGACTACCCCCCAATTCCCCCTCAAGGAGTTAGAATGTAAGTTGGCTAAGACTTGGCAACTACCTCCCTCCTTCCAGGCTTTTGATTGCTCCAAGGCGATTGTGAGGAAAAACACTAGGTGGTCCCCCTAGAGGAAAATTATGTCAAACTGAACTTTGACGGCGTGACCTCCACTGGTAATGCAGTTGGGGGCAACATTATCATAGATCACCAAGGTCAGATGATTTTGGTCTATGCTCTTAATCTTGGGACGGGATCTAATAATGTGGCAGAAATATCTGCCCTTTTCTAGGGCCTAAGGGTGGCAGTTTCTTCAGGGATCAAAAAACTTATTATCAAGGGTGACTCAAAAATTGTGATAGAAATGGTCAAAGGTAACTTTAGAGCTGGCTGGAAAACATATAATCTGCTGCAGGACATCTGGTCGCTTCTCCCTAGGTTTGAATATTTTAAATTACATCACATTTACAGAGAGGGCAATGTCGTTGCTGATGCCCTAGCGGCTTCGGGCATGGGCTTGTAAGGCATTCGATGCTGGAAGGATTTGAATTCCTTAACCAAGCAAATCGTGTTGCCTGTGGAAAAAGAAAGAAAGTTAATTAATGAAGAACGTGGATGAGGTTGATTGGACTGATGTGGTGGTTTGTAGTTTTACGAGGAGCAAAACTCATTCAAATTTCAAAATTACTATGGGTAAGGAAATTAATTTTAGTATTATTATGAAAAGATGGGCCCTTATTGCCTATTCGAGAAAAAGTATGGGCAATCTCAATTTTTGCACTAACGTGGGGATTAGCACGAGTCTTGCTAACCCTGATATGACGACTGAGCTTATTTGGCAATTTAAACCAAGGATCTGCATTCATTGCCCTACACGCGAGGGATTTGATTTCATTTTGGCTACCCATGTGATTTGTACCCGCTTGGCTAATTCCTACAAGGCGACAAGGCGTCAAATTTTCTCTAGTTTTCTGTCATTCACTTTGCCGACTATCTGTGCAGGGCTCTTTTTCCTGGGTTCCGGTGAAGGTTGTTCGGTGTGGTGGTAGAACGGGTGGGATGTCTTTGGAGACCCCTGTGGAGGAGCTTTCAAAGCATAGTTTGGATATGGGTGGTGATATGGTTCGCGTGGAGCCCTCAAAAATTGAGGATGCTTTCCTCAAAAACCCTTGCGCTGTTACTTACCTGAAGGAGGGTGGATTCTATCCCTATATGGAAGCCATGGTGGGCAGTGATGAGCTCATCTCGATGTAGCTGGTGAATTCCTAGACGAACCACAAGGTGACTATCAATGGCATAACATTCAAAATAAATGGGGAGGTCATTGCCCAAGCTCCGGGGCTTTCCACTGATGGGAGAAAGTGGAAGAAGGTCACGAAGAATAGAGATGACACTAGTATGAAGAAATTCTTCAAAAAGACGGAGGAGCCAGTCCGCATTTGTGGGGGTTTCAAACGTGAAGTGCTGCCTGATCCTTGGAATGAGGTATGTCTCATTCTGATGAAGTACATTACTTTGGAGGGCCGGTTTGGCACTTACTACAATTACCATTTCCCTCTGCTTAATCACTTTCACTATAATGATGTCATTTCCTTCCCGTTCTTCCTGCTGCACTCTCTTGAGTCCTCAATTTTTGATGTTAGAGAGAAAAGAAAGGCAAGACAAAATTTCTGCATTCTCCACCAGGGCTTGATTTTACGTTTTTACAACTTTCACCTAGCGTTATGCCCACCCAAAATTATCACCATGCAATATTTTAATTCTCCCTTTGAAAATGCTCCCTAGGAGTTTATGGGTTCCCAGTCTAACCCCACTTCTTCTTCCAAAACCCCTATGTGCAAAAAGGAAAAGATTGGTAAAGAGGGCCCGGTTGGTGATGCACAAATCAATATTGATTCGGGGGAGGAGGAAGATGATAATGACAACAGGCAAAGGTCCCACAGAATCGCCTCTAATACTAGATACAAATAGAAAGCTGTGAGGAAGCGGTACCTTGAAGAAGATGAGGAGGACAGTGATTCAGAGGATGCAGAGGAAAAGAAAAAGGAAAGCAGTGGAGAGAGTAAGAAAAAGAAAAAAATTAAGAAGGAAAGCAACCATGACAAAAACACCAAGATTTCCTAGTCTCTGGAGGGTGCCGAGAAGAGCCACGACTCTTCCCAGATTTCTGCTAGCTTCAAATTACCCACCATTGACTTGTCCAATGAAAATATTTTTGAGGGTACGAAGTCGGAATCGCTGCTCACGGCTACCTCACCGCCCATCCATCAGGAGGTATAGGATGCTAAGTTGAGAGCTGATGGTAACAAGAAGGAGGCCCCAGTGGAAAGCAAGGTGGATGTTGAGAGAAAGCCTGAAGATGTGGGGGAAATTGCCCAGCTGCATAAGGATGTGAAACGAGACCTCCTTCTTGGATTTTGTCTCCAAGAAGGAGCTACAGGAGATCAAGGGGGAAATCAAGGATTTAGGGAAAAGTTTCAACATGATTGCTGGGTTCACGGTCAAAGTCATGCATTCCGCAGCTACTACCCTCTAGCTGCTGCACATGGAAAAGGAGGCCCCTCGGGGAGGATCAGAAGGATGGGAAACTCTTCCAGTTTCTTGTGGAAGACTGGCTCAAGCTGCTGCTCAGTGGAGGGGGCAATAACCCCAAGTAGTTTTCAGTTCTGTTTTGATGCTCGACTTTTTTGGTTGGTTTTGTTGGTGGGCCACTCTGGGCCTTTTTGTTTCTATGTATAACTCTGTTAACTGTGATATTGTTATTTACTTCTTTGGGTTCAATGCTAACTCTTCTTTTACTTACTTTCTCAGACTGGTTACCAACTTCATGGTGAAGTTGGGGTTTGCTGGTTTTAACAGGCTGGTTACCAACTTCGTGTTGAAGTTGGGGCCTATTGTCTTTTGTTTTTTATTTGCAAAATTGGGATTGGCTGAGGGTCTACTGACTCTAGTTGTGTGCTAGTAGTCTGCACTTCTCGTGCTGGCTGTGTTTCTTTGGGTCAAGCCCCCTTGGTTAGGCTGCTTTTTTAATCAAAAACATTTGACCAAACTAAACCTAAATTAAACCATAACACAAAAATAAATTGAATACCATCCCTAAACCCAATCGACATAACAAAAAAAATTACAATCCAAATTTTAAAAGCTGTATTTGCAATATTATATTTATTAGTTGAATTATTAAATATATTTATTAAATTAAATGTTTAAAATTATATTTCATAAAGCAATTTAAATAAATGTGAATGAGACTTTACATTTTCAATTATTTGAAAATTAAATAAAATGCAATCTTAAAAAATAAAATAATTAAGATTATATAAAATATTTTGATTTAAAGATTACCATTTCTTATGAAATAGTTTGACTAGGTGAATGCACCTCTCCCTAAAAACAAAGGGCCAATGAAAATTTGAATCTTGGTGGGCACAACACAACCACCACTTCACCAACACATTATGTGATAAATCTTTTTTTAAAGCTGACTTTAATAATTAATAAGAAATCAATAATTTTAACTTGTAAATTACTAATAAATAATTTTTTGCTTCTTCTTTATTGACATGTCACTACTACTAGCTTATACATATTATATAATATATACGAAAGATGACAGCTTTAAAAATTATACTCATAAAATTAAAGTTTTGATGAACTCTCCACTCCTCTATATATATTATATAATATATATAAGCTAGTTTATACCCATAAATAAGAATACAATTTAAGGAATCAAATCCAAAAGACACATTGAAAAATCCAAAGTTCAAATTTTTATTAGTTGGGTAATGCCCTTCCACTCCACAGTACAAAGCATTTTGGACCAGGAAAAGTGAACTTCAATAAACCAAATCCAAAAGACGCATTGTAAAAACGAAAGTTCAAATTTGTATTAGTTGGGTACAAAGATTTTGGACAAGGGATTTATAGACAGTAACATAGGGATTCGTAGACAGGGATTTGTTTATGTCATATATATCCATGCACCTCTGTTCCAGTCTATCTTCTCTGGTTGGTCTGTAGACTGCTTAAAGGCGCATCAAATAATTCTATGCTTACATACCAAAAAAAAATTACTCTTGATTTCTCTCATCTCATTTTCTCTGTTTTTTATCTGTTTTGGAAGTTCAGAGTTCTGATGGCGAAGGCAAAGATGATGGCAAAAAGAATACCCCATCCCACTGTAACACCTGCCGTAGCTCCCAAGAAATCGTGTCTAAATCCAAATTAATTCCTCAAGAAATCCTTCACTGCTTCTGTGTTGCCGTCTGCCCTTGACATTTGATCTGAGATGTCTCCATACTGGGATACGATCAATCCGTAGAGAGTCCACGAAACAGGGGATGCCCAGTAGTACCATCTCCACCACACTGGGATTTTCTGCAACACCAACAACAAATCTGACCCAGTTGAGAAACCCTACTTTGTTCAAGGAATGAATGAATGAATCTATTCTGAGTTTGAATCGATGCTTACCTTGCGAGGTATTATGAAGCCACAGAAAAGCATCCAGATTGAATAGAAAGCCGTGGACACAATTGCAGCTATGTTTGCATTACGAGTAAGAGACAGCCATCATCCCGTAGAATGTGTAGTATAAGAATGTGAAGAACATGAAAAACATAAACCAGAAGAATTTTGCTGCCTCCCATTTGAAGTCCATCATTGCATACACCGACACTCCATACAATACCGCCTGAAGAAATACATAGGATATCTCTATCAGCACCTGAAGCAGCCAAAATCCCATGAGTTACTCATTAATTACTTAGACCCCAATAATATAACACAGTCTAGAATTGATTCAGAGATTGGTTTGTTAAGTGGGGCAACAATAACATACCTGAGCAAAGGCATAGGGCAGGGCTGAATACATTCCTGCAGCTTTTTCTCTGTGGAAGACAGTTCTCTCCACATCTACAACAGGCTGAACTGTTGATGCATTATTCATCCCAATAAATAATACAGCCGCAAACAAGGATCCCATTGCATTCATCAGATCTTGCTGCTTTCCTCTGCAATTTATAATAGGAGTGTTAGAATTCACAGGACATGAAACTTAATGTGTAATGCAGATTATACCTGAAAGCACCATTTCTTGCTTACGTTTTCCCGCCGATTTTCCAGAAAATTGTGCCAAACATCAGAGCAATGACTATTGTGAAAAAGAAACGAATTGCATTATACTCTGGGTTTCTCCAATACGACAAGTTCTGCTACCACAAGCAAGCCCATGTCTGCGTCACAAAAGGTTGCGAGAATTGTGATTCAAAGTAAATATCGTCTGACCCTGGAGCTGGTATGCCAAGTTCCTTCACCAGTGCTTGATTTCGCCTGCACAATATCAGCAATCTCTCATAAATATCTTTCATTTCATTAGTGAAAACTAGAGGTTTTCTAGTTGGCAGGAGATTAAGGTTAGTAAGCCCTCAAGTATAAATTCAATAACAACTTAATGGTAAAGAGATAAATTCAAGTCCAGATGTTGGCTCGTCCATGAAAATAATTGAAGGATTTGCGACCAGTTCAACTGCAATTGTTAGCCTCTTTCTTTGTTCCGTGGACAGCCCATTAACTCCAGGGAGACCAACCACAGCTCCTTTCAGGTTGGTTAGTTCTACAAGCTCCATTACTTCATCTACAAACATCTGTTCAAAAAGTAGTTGTCAATTTTTGCTTAACTTTTCCAAACCCTTGAACTAAAATAACAAATGAGTTGGTATGTTGTAGAATGAAATATGCACCTCTCTTGTTTTTCGATCTACTTCCTTGGGGAGACGAAGCCAAGCAGAGTATACTAGGGATTCATAGACAGTAACATAGGGCGAATGAATATCAGTCTGTTCGCAGTAGCCAGAAATGCGAGCATAGGTTTCTTGTTTCTTGAGATAACCAGATATGGTCATGGAACCTTCGATGTACCCTCCAGTTTTCCTTCCTGCAAGAACATCCATCAAGGTCATCTTCCTGGCTCCACTTACTCCCATTAAGCATGTTAAAACTCCGGGCCTGAATGACCCACTTATCCCTTTCAACAACTGCAGTCTGTCCTCTGTAACTCCTTGAGTCTTCATTTCCTGTATAGAAATTGATTATGAACAACAGTTCATATGAAAAATCTAAAGGACTTTACATTCAAATGGAAAAGAAATCAACTTACAGTGGGCATGTCAACATAATAGTAGATGTTGTCAAAGGCCATGGCCAGAGGTTGGAAGGGCAGAACCATTCCTTTCTTGCCGCCTGTACTGTGGTGAGAATTGTTTGAAACATTGCTATTTCTCTGTTCTCTTGCAATTCTACCTGCAGAAGTTATTACAATTGTTAAGCTATTGAACTGAAACTTTGAGCAAGTTTAAGCAGCTATCAAAGTGGATGTAATGCTTACTAAAATATCATGCATTTCCTGTCAATTACCTTGAGTACCGGTTGTAGATTCTTTCTTTTGCTTCAAGTCCTCTTCAGAAATTAGAGCCTGAGGCTTTCCAAGTGCTGATGAAATAGATAGTGCACATTATTTAAAGCCAAAGGATTTATGATACCAATGAAAAACCAAATACAGATCGAGTTGGAGCCTGGAGGTACTCACGATCAAGATAATGTAATGCCTCTGTGTACAGAACATTAAAGAGAACATTGTAGCCACAGAGCGCTCCAATGGATAGCCAATACCACCTGTCATCAGAAAACAGGCCGCGAGAGCGCAGTAATTGGACACCAATGTTATCCTGTAAACAGCGAGAGATGAATTTGGTGAGGGAACTTTGTAGAAGATGTGTTAGTCTTATAGGGTAGATCAGTGGTAGCGCATTCTAGAAGGTTTTAGATTTGTGTCCTAGCAGACCTATGCGAAGTACAACATATGATCAAGCCAGATTAGGCTAGGAGTTCAAAACATGATAAAGTGGCTTAAGGGAATGTAGGAAATAAGTTTAGTAATTAAGGACCTTAGCTTAGGACCCGTTTGGGTGCTGGAATACCATATCCTAGATATGGTCAATTCAGGAAGATGCTGCATATTCAAGAAGATGCTTATCCTCAAAATGAAATCCGGAATATGGTTTGACCCATTTGGTTCACCCAGAAGATGAATGAGAAGATGCATAAGGAATTTTAATTCTTTATTTTTTAATTTCTTTGAATATGGTGTGTATATATGTGTGTGTATATACACACATGCACACATGTGTATATATATGTACACATGCACACATATGTGTATATACACATGTATATATACATGTGTATATATATACATGTGTATATGTGTATATACACACATGTATACACATATACAAACATACACACATGTGTGTATAGACACATACACACATATACACATATTTGTGTACATATACACACATACACACGTCTGTTTATGCACACATACATGTGTGTATACACACATGTGTGTATATACACATACAAGTGTGTATCCATGTATACACATACACACATACACACATGTGTGTATACACATATACACACATTTATGTATATATACATACATATACACGTGTGTATAGATACACACATATACACATACAAGTGTGTATCCATGTATACACATATATACACATACACACATTTGTGTATATATACACACATACACACATGTGTATATACAGACATATACACACACCATACATGTGTATATATAGACATATACACACATGTATATATACACATATACACACACCATACATGTGTGTATATATACACACATACATATATGTATATATACACATGTGTGTATATACACACACATATATATACACACATGTGTAAATATACACGTGTATATACACATATGCGTATATACACACATGTATATATATACATCCTTATAGCAATATAATATACATCTTTATAGTCACGGATCCCACGAAATATTAACTTTGCTTTTGTAAAAATTGGAATTGGAATTCGAAATTCCAATTCCACCTATTTAGGTGGAAGATGATATTCCCATTTTGGGGGCAAAATGAGAATTTCGGAATTCCAATTCCATTTTTTTTCTAAGGACCCAAACATGGAATTTGGCATTATCCAGAATTAGATAATGCCAATTCCAATCCAATTCCTGCTACCAAACGGGCCCTTAGCTTTCTAGCAGCAAATGCAAGGATCTAGATTCATAACCTAACTGAACCATGAAAAACTTTAAAAATAAAAAATAGAAATTACAAACCTTTTGCCATCTGCTCGCCAAGAACTCATTTATTGCTATACCATTTTGAGCGTACATAAGAGGAGAGATCCAGTAACCCCATATCCACCAGCCTTTAATATCGTCTGTCACAGTTACCAAACCTTGGTCAATAACTCTTATTTATATCCACTCAGCACGAGAATTATGATAAATAATCATGACTCTTATAAGGTTTTTGTATGTACCTCTGGAGATGATGATTCCTCCAAGAATAAAAATAACCAAGATGGTGAATGAACCAAAAATGTTTGCCACTATTCGATTCCGCCCTACAGCTGCCATGAATCGAAATAGTCCTAATGCTGACTGAGAAACTGCAATTTACAGCAGCAATTGTTGAAAAAACCTGCACATAAAAGAAAAGAAAACACCCACATTAGATTTTCAATAATTTACAATAGCTACACCACAACAACTATGTATATAGCTTTAAGAAGTAGTGGTCCTGGTCCCACCTCTGTGGATTTGGGGCAAAACCAAATACATAGTATGTCAAAATGATCCATATTGTAGATTCCATTAGAGACAGAGGAATTCTCATGATCCAAATGGCAAGAGAGTAGGCCCAGGCAGGGAAGAACTTGAAATCTCTCTGCTTGTGAAACACTG
>MU225806.1:253818-279080 GCA_018584345.1 Thuja plicata | reverse complement strand
TCCCTAGTGGCTAAATACTTAGCCTTATTTAAATTATTAAAATGCTAACTTAGGAGAATATTTAAATATATTAAAATATTTCCCAAATAGCAAACTGATAGCCAAAACACCTCTACAAGGTGAAACTAATCTCGTCACCTCCTGTGATTGATGCTGGATAGTCTGAAATAACTGACAGTCTCATCCCTCAAAAATAGGGATACTCCTAAAAAATAGGGATGTCTCCGAATCTCCCGAAACTGAAACCATAGAATGATCTCGTAGAGACTCAAGACTGTAACCCATCTCCACCTCCTAAAATGTAGGAAAATCCTCCTATAATTGAGGAACTGCTCTCAACTGCTCTCCTACTGTCTGAAACTCCAGATCCAAACACTGTATACCCTGACTGAGTCTCTAAACACCACTGCTAGCCTACGAGACTCCCTGATAGGATAACTCCCAAGACTCTGCTAGTCAGACTAGAGAGGGGACATGACAAATTCCCTGGAAAATAGTATAAAAACCATGATGAGTAAATTTTAACAAGGTCTACAATTCAAAGACACCCATGTTGATGAACCAAAGACACCCATTGATTTCAATTTGGTGAAGAAGATGAGCAATTCAGATTATGATCTTATATTGCAGAAATCCTACCTCAATGACATTGGCAGCATAGTTGTAAAGCGTAGGCAAGGCTCTTCCCCCAACATTCAACATTCAAGTGCTCGAAACGCACTTCAACCTCAGGCAATTTTATCCCCACTTTGAAAACCAATTGCAGGCATCCCAGAAATGTCAACATGGAAAAAAATCAAATAGCCCTACCCATTTCAAATTTCTTAAAAAATGAAAAACAGAGAAAAACACTGAGACCATTCTGAAAATTCCAAACCTGTCAATTCTTTGGCGAAGCCTTTGCAAAAGGTGTTCATTGTCCTGTTCTGCAACTTTAACAAGCCTGTCCATCAGTTGCTGCCGAGTCTCAAGCTCCATGTTCCTCACATCTATCTCATCCAGACTGTAATTTTACCATTGTTCTGACTCACATTCTTCAGAATGGAAGTTCTAAGGCGATCATAGGTGGGAAGCTTCTCAATGGCGGCCCATTTGAGTGCCTCAACATCATCTTCGTGGTAGGTTGGTAGAGAGAAAATGCTGCTGCTTCTCTCAAACAGTCTGATGCTCCCCTGCCGCAGGCTGCCCGTCCATGACTCGCCTCCATTTAATCTAACTGACAAACTCATGAAGTAGGTCGTAGGTTCGACCCTAATCAAGTGCCCAACTTTTAGAGAAAATCCGATCCCAATCAAGTTTCCAACTTTCAGAGAGTTATTTTTTTCCTTTCCCTGTTGAATGCGCAAAGAATTCGATCCCAATCAAGTTTTCAACTTGCAAAGACCATACAACGCCAGATGATTCCAAACAAATATTAGACTAGTAATGTGTTTTTCCTTCCCTAGGTGAAATTGAAATGCCCAAAGGGCATAATAGTCTGGTTTGGAAGATGATTGAAAGATGAAGTGTATATATAAACACACCCATAGAAGGTTCCAATGAAGCTTCTAATGAGTTTCAATAAAGCTTCATTGGAACCTTCTATGGCACACGCATCTTTTCCCATGAAGCTTCTAATGAGTTTCAATAAATTCTTTACAAACTTTCTCGATTGGCAGGACTTCCAAACTTTTTTGACCGAAATGAGGAATCGAAAGAGTAAGTCAAATCATATTCTCGAGCAGACAGACTCGATTAGGATATTAGAAAATGTTAAAGCATCGAGAAGGAGATGAGAATTTTTGTCTTGGGAAAAAGGATCGCGTGTTGAGTGAAATGCCGTCATTTAAAATGTTTATCAACGATTGCACATGCACAGGTCATCTTGGTTGGAAATGTCCAAACAGCCAACTAAAACGTATTTTTAACTAAGGGTATACTTAGAATTAGTCTTCCAACAAAAATTTATTGTAGAACTAGATTCTAGTTTTGGTTGAAATTGAATAATACAGCTGTGGTAAAACTATCCAACAACTCTAATTTGTTGAATACGTTTCTTGTCAAATTTGGCATTCTAGATGTTTAGAATCAAGCTTGAAAAAGAAAAGTCTTTTGAAAAGTCAAAACTTACCAATTTTTACTGTCTAAATTTAAGCACTAGTACTAGTAATTTCTAGGGGGAGTAAGGGGTGTGTTTGGAAGAAAATTGAAAGGAATTTTAATAAGATTAGGACATATTGAAGGAAACGAAGGTAAAGTGCTAAATATTTGGAATGTCTTATATTTGTGCAATTGAGAGTATTCGACTTTGAGAATCACTCTTATCTGTTATATTAAATTTGATCATTTAAATGTCATTTTGAGGAAAATATAAATAGTTAAAAATTTTTGGATATTGATTGGATGCTTTCTGATGTGGGATGGTTGAAAGTCAATTTTGACAGGGCTTTGAAGGGAAAACCTGCTCCTTTGGGAGCTGGTTTTTTTGCAAGAGACTACGAAGGAAATATTGTGGTTATTGGTGCTAAAAGACTTCTTGATGGTACTAATAATATAGCAAAAGCCCAAGCGGCTTGGCATGCAATAAATATGGCTAAACGACTTTCGGTTGAAAAGATATATTTGGAGAGGGACTCTCAAATTATTGTTAATGCATTGATTAAAGGAGAAGCGAAATCTTGGTTGTTGAATACATTTATTATTCCCATCATTAAATTTCCCATATATATCGAGATGGGAACAAGTTGGCAGACCAACTTTCTAAATGAGCCCGGTGGATTTAATAGATGTGGTAACAGGTGAAATCTATGAAGATTTTTTGAATCTGGCATTTAAGGATGCCTTTCTCCGTATGTTTCCACTCTAAACCATGATAACTATTTCATTATTGCTTTGCATGGTACAAAGGCAAACTCATTTACAGACAATGATGTAGGGCATAAACTTCTCGATGGTGTTTAATCCTCTTTCTTAAATTCATTTTTGTTCAAATTTCACTCGACTTTGTTTCAAAGCTTGGTGGAGTAGGGTTGTTTTCATAATGGAAGAAAGATTTACTATTGTTACAGAGTGGCAACAACTTGCTTTTCTTGGTCATGTTTGGAGAAGTGACTGGAAGACATTTTCAAAATTTAAGACCCGCTTCTGCAGAGAGATAAGGTGTGTGTGTGTGTGAGAGAGAGAGAGAGAGAGAAAGAGAGCTTGCAATTTGAGTGATGTTGGATAATTGGCAATCGATGCAACCCTTGCACCCGGCTGGTGCAAGTGCTAGTACTAGTAATTTCGAGGGGAGTAAGTGGTGTGTTGGAAGAAAATTTAAAGGATTGTTAATAAGGCTGACAAATTGAAAGAATACGAGGTAAAGTGTTAAATATTTAGAATGTTAAGTATTTGTGCAATTGACAGCACTCGACTGTGAGAGTCACTCTTACCTGTTATATTAAAAGTTTGATCATTTAAATGTCATTTTGAGGAAAATATAAATGGTTAAAAGTATTTGGATATTGATTGGATGCTTCCTGATGTGGGATGGTTGAAAGTCAATTTTGACAAGGCTTCGAAGGGAAACCCTGGTCCTTTGGGAGCTGGTTTTTTTGCAAGAGACTGCAAAGGAAACATTGTGGTTATTGGTTCCAAAAGACTTCCTGATGCTAGTAATAATCTAGCAAAAGCCCAAGCCGCTTGGCATGCAATAAATATGGCTAAACGGATTTCGGTTGAGAAGATACATTTTGGAGAGGGACTCTCAAATTATTGTTAATGCATTGATTAAAGGAGAAGAGAAAAATAGGAGAGGAGCAAGTTAATGCATTTCAAATTTCAAATTTCAAGAATGGGAAGAAGATTCAACTTCTGTTTATTTGAAATTTAATAATAATTATTAACAGATCAAACATCTCTATGTGGCTGGTGTAAGAATAATTGGTTACAGAGGTTAATTTGAAATTTGAAGTTAATGCATTTCATAAGTTAATTATTGTTAATGCATTTACTAAATTCTAATCAGATTTATCTCTCTATGACAGCATCTAACAAATTTAAATCAGAAATCTTCTTCCCATTCTTGAAATTTGAAAAACAGGAGAGGAGCAAGTTAATGCTTTAGTTAATTTTGGAGAGGGACTCTCAAATTATTGTTAATGCATTTACTAAATTCTAATCAGATTTATCTCTCTATGACAGCATCTAACGAATTTAAATCAGTAATTCATAAGTGCATTAACAATAATTAAATTATGAAATGCATAAACTCCAAATTTCAAATTAACCTCTGTAACCAATTATTAACCTCTGTAACCAATTATTCTTACACCAGCCACATAGAGATGTTTTTGTCTGTTAATATTGTTTATTTCAAATTTCAAGAATGGGAAGAAGATTTCTGATTTAAATTTGTTAGATGCTATCATAGAGAGATAAATCTGATTAGAATTTAGTAAATGCATTAACAATAATTAACTTATGAAATGCAGCATATGTGAATTCATATTAGAATTTAGTAACTGTCCTTCAAATCAGATAGTTGAGTTTTGTTTAAGGTTTGATTGCTGCATCAAAGAAAGCCTGAAAAGACCGTGTCTGCATTAATATAACTAAATAGTAAAAACATATAAACTTTAATACACTGCGTGAAATACAATGTTGAAGCCTTAATGGTGCTTGTCTTCATCGAGATCTTGTTCAAAGATCTTAAAGTTTTATATTTATCTATTTTTATTTTTTCTTGCTTGTCAATTGCATTTATCTTCAGCTGCCTCCTAATTAAAGGTATGGCTTTTGAGACAGGCAAGGTACACTAAACAGGGAGAATAAAGTAGACTTTCTATAACATGCAATTCTGAGAAAATATGTTGTCTATCACTACGTATCTAATTTTTGCCATTATTAGAATGTGAGAAAGCAATAAAATTATTTTCATTCTATTTGTTAGACAAAATAAATGTGTGGATGGCATCTTCTAGAGAGAAGAGAAAGAATACTATAGTGCAATAAACTAGCAGGCAAATCTGTCAGCCTATCATTCTCAATCTTACTTGCCATTTATTTATATTCAAAGTAACAATGTAATGAAATGCATACACAAGAAACATATAGAACAAGGGTAGGTAGTCAGAAAAATGATCATCAAAAGAATTTAAAATGTCATGAACATGTACCTACCGGGTCTTATTTTTCCTATTCTTGCCCACAGCACCAAGTGTATCAAATTCAATGATATTAGCTTCTTTTATATAATATCAACCCACAGGCAATCCTGATAGCTAGAAATTCTCTAAATTGTTAGTCAGCATTTCACAACTTGAGTAGAAGTTCTTAAAATAAAAAATACATTGGAAGATAATGACATGAACATGTTTGTGATTTAAAATAATGGTACTAAACAAATTCTTAAAACAGAGAATTTTTCTTTTTTAAAATTACAAGACAGTTTATTTTCCAGCATTTTATTGAGAATCTTATTTGCAGGAACATAAAAAATAAGTCCAAATCAATCTAATAATAATAAAAACGAATCAAAACATTCATTCTCATGAAAAGTAAAATTAAGATAAAAAGTAGCCTCTGAAGGACTTGAATCAATGAACATAGAGATAAGACTATCATGAGTTGTGGGAAGCATATCATGAGCATTAGAAAAAAAATCAACAGCACTCAAGTGAAGTATAGAATTATCATATAATGTAAGTGACAAAGAAGAACAAACATTCTTGGATGTATATCATGAGCAGGCATGGGAGACTCTATGCATATCGATGAGACAGGCTTGCAGAAGTACAATTTGACGTAGATTGTATCATTGACCTATTGGAGGTAGCGTCCACATTCAGTACTGGGTATGTGCTTCTTAGAGACCTAAATTCAAGCTACTTGTTCTTCTTGTAATGGACTCTATAGTAAGGGTTACCACAAATGATTAGTAAATGCTTTCTCAGAGAATCACTCGTTAGTTGTTGCAAATCATCCAATTTGAGCAAGATATTGTGGATAAATAAATAAGCTTCCTGAAAGAAAAATGTGAGGTCAGTATAAGTAGTTTAGGTGCATTAATTAGCTTTGTCCCTTTTACCTATTATCAATATAAACAAGGTTTAAGTGCAAGTGGCAAGTTCTTTATATTTAGCAAGATTAGCTTTAGATATTAAAAATCTAGAGTTAAGGATGAAGAAATAAGCATTAATAACATATAAATCCTTTGAACTTGTTATAATTTCAATAGAATTTGAGTACAATGAAGCTTGAGTGAGAAACAATGAACAAATATATCTCAGCGTACACTGCACTAATGGTTGGGATTTGTTAGGGCATACAACAAGTCAAAGGCACAATTAGGGATAGATGGCTCATGAACAAAGTCAAAAGAAATTAATGTGTAAGTGTTGAACATAATTAGGAATATTGTATAAAAAATGAGCTTTTTAGAAGTTAGGAATGACATGTAACCAAATTCTAAAATTGTATTTGTGAAAAAAAATGTTAAACAATCATGCATTAGCACTCAATATCCGTTGCATAATCGTAATTCAGATGTAGTTCTCAATAAAAAATTAGACCATATACTACATGGAATTTGAATAAGTAGAATAAGCATACAGAACAAAAATGCCTGAATGGGACAATTGACTAATTTCCAAGTAAATTTGACCTACATAACCTAAGATGTATTTGTTACCCAAAATTTCCCATTCTGTCAATTTTGGCTACAAGTGGAGTAAATGAGGCTCCCACAAGGGTATAGCCCAGCTTGTATTAAATTTTGCATATTTCCTTGATTTGATCTTGTTCTCTGCATTTTTGCTAGGTCTTTGGTTTTCCCTTGTTCATGTTTAAAGCCCTAGATGCAAGAAACCCTTTGAAATTTGTTAAAACCCTAAGTCCTTGGTGGCCCAATCTAATTCTTCATTACTTTTCCGTGCCACTTAAGTTCTTTATTAGTCATGTGCGCTTTAACCTTTCCCTGTTTATCTGTTAGTCGCGCAACTCAGAAGGAATATTCTTATTTATCTGGCGACTTCGAGATTGCCTTAGTCGCGTAATCTCATAGGGAAAAATAATATGTTTTGATCTGGAGACTTAACGTGAACCTTTGATCTTGTTCTTGATCTTGTGGCTTGCGTGAAGTTTCGTAATGAAACCAAAGTTAGTCAAATCCTTTCGAGATTCAACGACTTAGTTAGTATTGTAATCTCCAGATAAACTTAAGGTTTAAGTTGGGTTTGATTTTTTCTTTTAGTCCCGTGATCTCTGAATGGAATTAGGGGTAAGTCATTTCTTTAGAGATTACACGCAAGCCGTTGATTCAAATCTAATCTTGTGGATGGTGTGAAGTCTCGTAATAAACCCTTGGGTTAGCAAATCATACCGCGACTTTGAGTTTGCCTCAATCGTGTAATCTCAGAACGAACCAGAGTTTCAGTAAAGTAAAGATGGGATCAGATCAGAGTTTACAAGGGTTAAAGATGAGCCGTTGATCCAGATCAGATCGTATGTTGTGCGTGAAATCTCAAAATAGACCCCGAGGTTAGTAAATCTTCTTGCGACTTCAAGTTTTTCTCAGTCGCGTAATCTCAAAATAAACCATAGTCAAGGCATTTGCAGTAAAGTTAAGGTTCAGAGTTTGTAGAGATCAATTCTGTACCATTGATCGAGTTTTGATCTCATGGCTGTCTCTTAATCTCGCAATCATGACAAAATATTCCATATCTTTCAGCGACTTGGAGTTTGCTTCAGTCACGTGATCTCAGAACAGAATAGAATATGCTATTAAGGTAAGGAGATTTCACGCAGACCGTAGATCATGACTTGGATCCTATGGTCTGCGCTGAATCTCGTGATAAAGTCAGAGTTAAGCAGATGATCTAGCAACTCAGCGACATAAAGAAGTTCAGTTACCCAGGGTTAAAGATAAGTTAAAGCTGAGTTAGGGCTAAGATCAGAGATAAAGTTAAATATCGATCAAGTTTCTTTTGATCGTGTGGTCGACATTATGGCTTAAAGACAAAGTGCTCGAGATCTATTCATTAAGCCATTAAGCCGTTGCGCCACGTGGATGGTGGGGTCACCTTTATGTAGGGTCTTCGACAAGTTAAAGATTGATCAAGTTCAGTTTGATCGGATTGTTGTCTTAAAGACTTGAAGCCGAAGTGCTCAAGATCTATGAATCAAGCCATTAAGCCTGAATGACACATGGCACATGGCGAGCCCAGCACATCGATAAGGAGGAGATTATGTGTCATGCAACTCAATTTTAATCCGACAGTTGGCTTAATGACTAAAAGACAAATTGATCGAAATCTATCCTTTAAGTCATCAAGCCTTGAAGACACGTGTCCATGGCGGGCCAGTCCAAAGTCGGAAGGAATAAAGTAAAGACCGATCAAGTTTAGTTTGATCGGACAGTCGGCTTAAAGACTTGAAGCCAAAGTGCTCGAGATCTATTCATCAAGCCATCAAGCCGTGGTGACATCTAGCACAGATGACGTCATGGGTCTCGGGTTTGAAAGGGCAATAAAGGTACAACAGATAAAGAAGATCGGACGGCAGGCTTAAAGCCTTGATCATAAAGATGAAGATGTTTAGTCTTTAAGTCATCATGCCTGCATGCCACATGGCAGATCCGATCCTGTGCTCGTAGGTAGCTTGAAAGGATCGATGGTCGTGTTTTAGAGTTCATATAGGTTCAAATCTGAACCGTTGATACAAGCACTCGCGCCACCTGTGACCATTTATATTCAAATATTCAAAATCTGATTTCAGGGTTTCGTGGCGGTGGCATGGTCTTTCAAGTTGTAGACAGGATAGATGGATGGAGCCGACTTCTCTACTCGAATTTATGATGATGGGAGGTGCATTCATGGCCATATATGATCTTCTAAGATATTTTCCCGAGCACATTGATGAGCAGACTTGACTGTTTTAGGGTCTACATTGATTATTGAATATCTATTGTAAACCCTAATTTTGCCCTAACTAATCGATGGATTGACTCTTGGGCCTGTGTACTAGGGGAGTGTGTATATAAGTAGTTTTAGAAGCTTTTTTTTAGCTAGGTTTTTCAGCTTATGAAAGACTTTCTGTGGCATTTTCTGCCCTCAGGTTTTCATCTTGTTGTAATTTCTCATTGAATTCCACATTATGCAAAGGTTTTCTGTGACATTTTCTCTGTCCTCAAGCTTTTCCCTTGTCTGTATTTCTCTTATCTGAGGCATAATATAGTTGTTAACATTAGAGAAAATCTTGGAGTTCTTGAGCCTTCTTTCTTTCTGCATCTTTGTGCATTGTTGCAAATGATCTGATTTAGATGATCTTGTGGATTTTGTTCATCCCTTGTCATTTTGTCTCATTCCTGTGCTTATTTGCTGGAGTGAATGTTTGTTTGCAGGTCACAGTCTGTGTCTATCTCCTTGGGAAAGCTATTGTTTGTGAAATCTTTTCTTTCCTTGAATAGCCTCTGTTCATTTCGAACCTCTCTGTGAAATACTTATGCAAGCCTATTCAGGAAGTTGTGTTCTGCTAGATCCAGGAACTTTCATGCTAGTTTTGGTCACTGTGTTATGATTCAAGTTACCTTCGGTGCATCACCTAATAGGTTAAATTTGCTTTTCAGTCATTTCCCTTCAGTTATCCTTCTATCCCTTTTCCTTCCAAGTTTACTTTTTATGTTAAAAGAGAAAATAAGGTGATTATCCAAGAGGAAGCGGCCTAGAATCCGGAGGCTTCACTTTAGTTAGCAGAGGTCCCACAACCTAGAATTGATTCCCATGTTATACTAGATTGTTAGGCTCAAGCGCTTAGCAGTGTGCAAAATTTAGTGTATAACAATTCTGGCACGCCTGGGACTCCAAAAGAAGTCCATCTTTCAAGACTATGTCATCTCTGATATGCTGATTACATAGTGCTGACCTAGAGAGGTTTTCTTAAAGCATATCTAGCGACTCCACTGGTGTCAAGAACAAGAAGATCCAGTCCTGTTCAAGTTTATGAGAAAGATAGAAACAAGGCGTTCAAAGCCCTCTGAGTTCTTGCAACTGCCTCCAACGAGAAGAAAAGGGAGATCATCTTGAAGGACATGCCCTACAAGGAGAGTACACTCTACACCACCTGTTTTGGAGGAGAGACCCTAGCTTTTCCATTTTAGGAGGGGAAGATCTTTAAACAGAGAATTTCTAGAAGATTCAGCTCCACTCCTTGGTTCAAGTGCAACCCATACAATTTTTGTTCAACAGATCATAGCTCCTATAATGCCAAGGCAGTTTGCATTTGTACCCTTTAATCAGGGTAGCCCATTGAACTTTTCTCAACATCATGACGTGCCCTTAGCAACACTAAAGAGTTTGCCTGATTTTACAGGTGAAAGCCAGACAACAGCTTGTGAACACGTCATAGATGTGGCTACCATCTGTAGCATACACCATATAACTGAGGAGGATGTGGCTAGTAAGTTGTTGGCAACCTCTTTTAAGGGTAAAGCCCTAGAATGGTTTAGAACTTTAGCATTTGGTTCTATTGATTCATGGGATAGACTAGGAGACTCCCTCAATAGATACTTTGAGGACAAGTCAGATAATTTGTCCCTAGTTGAGCAACTGACTACTATACAAAGAGCCCCTCAGGAACAAATGACAGACTTCAAAAATAGATTCCTCAAGACATGGAACAGGATCCCTATATCTGTAAGGCCTTTGGCAGACCATGCTTTTCTATATTTCTTGCAAAGTTTGAACAACATATCTGTCATGATTCAATCCATGGGAGGCTCCTCATTACCTTAGGCTTTTGACATAGCTATCAAGGCAGAGAATAGTTTAATTCAGGCTGGTATGATAGCCAAAAGGTCACCTATGCCTCTCTACCCTAATATTCAACCCAACATGCCCTTGAGCATCCCTCCATTCACTCCCATACCCACTGTGATAGCACATCAAGCTAGCACGAGCTATGAGGAATCCAAAGCATGCCCTTCCCAAGAGTTGCAAGATTTAAGAAGCAGTCAACAAGAAATGAAGAAGTTTTACAGACCATAAGTAATGAGTTGACTAGTATTAAAAAGCAGAACCAAGGGAGTAGACCACCCTTTCGGCAAAAAAACCAAGGTCCTAACCAGCAATATCAGATTCCAGGACAATCCTATCTACATAATAGACCGTCATATCAAGGGAATTTCCAAGGTCAAAGGCAAAATTTCAATCAAAGGCCGTTCCAACCTTATAATCCCGCGCCTCTTAACTCTGCAAATCCCACTAGGGAGATGGTTCCAAGTCAGAATAATCTTGCATCGGAAAATGAATGGTGGTTTCCATGCAACCAACCACACAATCAGGCTATGTGCTCAAATGGGTGGATGAATCAAGCACTCATGACACAAAATGCCTTGAACACCCAATCAGAAGCATCTTCTAGTGGGACAGTCCCCCAGCAAGATGCACAACTTGATGAGACTGCTCTCTTTAATTGGGAACAACAAGATTTTAATGGAGTGAATGGCAATTCTCCTATTGCAGCTAACAATCGGTCTAAAAGAAGAGCTCAAGACATGGAGTGAGCAGAAGATGGGGCTAAAGTTACTACATCTGCAGAGTCATCACATCCGTCTGTTCCTACCATACTAAAGAAGGATCCCACCATTCCAGTCAAAGAGAATCAATCTCCCAAGGAGGTTGAGCCCACGATAGTGAAAACACTCCAAAGAGTGCACACAACAGTGCCCTTCAATATTGTAGACAATATGAAGATGATGAATGTGACTATGTCTATGTGGGACTCCTTGGCTATTCCAGGGCAACCTGAGATCTTGAAGAAGGCTATGGGTGAAGTGGCAATGCCTCAACAGCTCACAAATGATGTTGCTAAGCCAGTATTGGTCAACCTTGACCAAGAGAAGAAGATTCCAAGCAACAACACCAAAGCAGATGCCATTCAAGGTAGGAACCTAAAACCACCTCCCTTTTATGTATCATTAATTGTTTGAAATTCTTTAGTACATAATTGTATGGCAGATAGTGGGGCTACTAGTTCAGTCATGCCCAAGAAGGTAGCTGACCAATTGGGGCTTAAATATGAACCATTCCAAAAGAAGGTAACACAGCTTGATGGTTCCTCAGTAAACACAGTAGGTGTGGCCAAGGATACAAGCTTGATCCTTCATGCAAGCCCCAATTTCTCTATCTTACTTGACATCTACATCATAGATCTCCCTACTCTCTTTGCCATATGTCTATCAAGAGAATTCACAACTAAGATAGGAGGCTATGTTTCTTCCGACAGGTCTCACATGCTTTTCCATACTAGGTATGGAACCAAGGTTACTATCAAGTTTGAATCATTGGTAGCACATCATATAGAGCCTTATATGTCCAATGTATTCAATGCAAGTTGTCTCGCACTTGATAGTAATGACTTTCCAATCATTAGAGAAACAAACACTAAGATAGAAAACATCCCAGATATCTATCTAGATGAATTGGAATAAGAAAGAGCTTCAGAGGCCCAAGCCAATGTTATTTAGGATGCCGGTTTGGGAAACTATTTGATACAAGAGGATGGATTCATAGAGCCAAATCTTTTCAAGGCAGACACTGAGGAATCAAAGGATCAAAGCAATAAAGTTTGGGAACTATTCTTTGATGGTGCTAGAAGTAGACATGGCTTTGGTGGTGGTGCAATGTTAGTCTCCCAAAAAGGTGAGAAGTATTATACAACTTTTAGATTCAGTTTTTCTTGCACAAGCAATACTGTTGAATATGAGAGTCTGGTGAATGGATTGGAGTGGGCTAGAAAGAGAGGGATCAGAGCCCTAAAGGTACATGGTGATAGTGAGCTGGTGGTCAGCCAAGTAAGAGGGATAAGTGCTACCAAGAATGATACAATGAAATCCTACAAGCATCGAGTTTGGGATGCTATAGAAGATTTCTATGCTTTCAACATCATTGCTATCCTTAGAAAACTAAATCAGAATGCAGATAGATTAGCTGCTGTTGGATCCCAATTTGATATTCCTAACAACATTTTAGTAAGGAAGGATCAACAACATGTTAAGATTATTGTCAGGCCTTCCATCCCTGATGATAATGTTAATTGGAAAGTGTTTGATAATGACAAGCAAATTCTACAGTTCTTGTTTGAGGAGGATGTTTTTTCAGAGCATAACCAGGATAGACTGATGCAGAACTATGGTGACCAAGTGATACAACTTAAATCAAATAAGATGCCTTAAGGCCTTGTCACCCTTGAATCTATCTTCAGCAAAGATGACCAAGCAAAAAAGAATAAGACTAGCTTGGTAGTTCAACAAGAACGCTATGCTGATTTAGAGATGGAGCCAGGTAAAAGCTTGAAGTTTGGAAAAGTGAACATTGATTCAGAGAAGCAGGCTTATGCCCAATTATTTCAGGAGTTCAGTGATATCTTTGCCTGGCAATATGAAGATCTCAAGGGCTTTAATCCGGCACTTGCTCAACATACCATCGAACTAGAGCCAAATGCCAAGCAGTTAGACAGAGGCAAAGGTCTGTCAACCCCAAACTGGTGCCACTTATGCACAAAGAAGTGCTCAAATTAATAGAGTGGTATCATTCACCCCATAAAGCATACTAGTTGGGTATCCAACCTTGTTCCTGTTAGGAAAAAGAATGGGGAACTGAGGCTGTGTTGACTTTAGGGACCTTAATAGGGCATCCCTAAAAGATCGCCATCCATTGCCATCTATGGAGCATATTCTACAATGTGTCTCTGGATCAGAATGCTTCTCATTACTGGATGGATACTCAGGATATAATCAAATCCTAGTTAGTAAAGAGGATCAATATAAGACTGCATTTACAACCAAGTGGGGAACCATGGCTAATCAGAAGATGCCTTTTGGTTTGTCAAATGCAGGTGCTAATTTTCAAAAGGCTATGGATATGGCCTTTAAAAGCCTCATGTACAAGTTTGTACTGGTCTACTTAGATGATATTACTGTCTATTCTAAACATGCAGCAGAGCACATCAAACATGTGAGGAAAATATTTGAAAGGTGTAGGGTGTTTGGGATCTCCCTCAATCCCAAGAAATGTGTGTTTGCAGTCCATGAAGGGAAACTGTTGGGTTATATTGTATCCAAACAAGGTATTACAATGGACTCTGAGGATTGCAACCATTCTAGAGCTACCCCTACCACCTCACAAGAAAAGTCTTCAATCCTTCATAGGAAGGATTAATTTTGTCAGACGGTTTTTGCCTAACATTGCAGACCTTTTGAAGCCTTTAACAACAATGTTGAAGAATAATGTAGTCTTCTGCTGGAGCAAAGAAGGCAAGGCTAGTTTTGAAGCCATTAAATAGGCTCTGACAGAGGCTCCTGCCTTGCTGAATCCTGATTTTAGCAAAGACTTCATTCTATATGCTTATAGAGGCTCTGATGCCATATCTGCAATGTTAACTCAACAAAACTCTGAAGGATTGGAGCAACCTAGTCCTTTCTTTAGCAAAGGTTTGGAAGAGTATGAACAAAGATACTCTTTTGTAGAAAAACATGTACTTGTTGTGGTGAAGAGCCTTAAAAAGTTCAGACATCTATTGACTCACAACAAGGTACAATTGAGAGTCACTCATCCGAGTGTCAAGGAGTTCCTGCTTTCTAAGGACCTGAATGAGAAAAGAGCTGGTTGGATCACTAGAGTCATGGAATATAACATTGTTATCCAAGTTACCAAGCTAGTCAGAGGAAGAGGCCTTTGTGAACATTCGACAGAGGATGAAACTCCAAAAGACCAAGAGAAAATGAATGCATCCTTAGTTGTGCATTCAACAGAGGAACATGCCAAGGCAGCAGGTTGGTTGCCTAACATGGTTCATTTTTTAAAGACAGGAGAGTGCCCTGCAAATTTGGATTCAGCAAAAAGAAGGTATTATAGATTGCAATCTATCCCCTTTGTGTTGATTGATGAGATCCTTTTTGGAAAAGATCATAATGGTGTTCTTTTAAGATGCATTGATTCAGAACAAGTAGCAGGTGTCCTACATGAATTTCATGATGGACCTTCTGGAGGTCATTTCTCTCCTAGGACTACTGCTTTTAAGATCATGAGGGCTGGATACTATTGGCCATCTATCTTTAAGGATAGTCATGATCATGTAAGAAAATGCATGAAGTGTGCCATGTTTGCAGGGAAGGAAAGGCTTGTAGCTATGCCCCTCCAACCAATCAGGACAGACCAACCTTTTATGAAGTGGGGCATTGACTTCATAGGCCTAATTAACCCCCCATCCAGTGCAGGCCATAAGTGGATAATCACTGCAACTGATTATTTCACTAGATGGACTGAGGCTATTGCATTAAAGGAGGCAAATGAGAGTGATGTCCTGGGCTTTTATGATGACATAATTCATAGGTTTGGGACCCCAGACTCTATTATATCAGATAACACACTTGCTTTCACAGGATTAAGAGTCACTGAATGGGCAATTAAGCATGGTGTTTACCTGAACACTAGCTCCAATTATTACCCCTAGGGTAATGGTTTAGCAGAGTCCACACACAAGAACCTGATCAGGATAATTAAGAAGACTCTGCAAGAAAATCAGAGAGATTGACACTCTAAACTGAAGTCTGTCTTATGGTTAGACAGGATCACTCCCAAGAAAATCATTGGGAACTCTCCATACATGCTAGTTTATGGCAGGGAAGCTAAATTGCCCATTTCAACTGAATTACCAGCTTTGTACCTTCTACCCAACTTGTCCTCTTTGAAGAGGGAGACCCTCTGCAGGTAAGGTATGCTCAGCTCATGGAGTTGGAAGAGAGCAGAGACAAGTCCATGCAGACTATGGAGTATCAACAAATGCAAACCAAGAAGAGTTTTGATAGGAGAGACAGATCAAGGAACTTCGATGTTTGGGACATAGTCCTCAAATGGGATGAATTCAGATCTAGGCCAAGCAGGCATACCAAGTTTGACTCATTTTGGGGTGGCCCATTTGTAATCACTGAGTGCAAGGAGCATAATGCATTTCAACTATCAACTCTTGAAGGAGAGGCCTTGCCAATTTTTGTCAATGGTTTTCACTTAAAGCCTTGTTTTGAGGTTTGTCCAGCTTTGTAATTAAGTTTCCCACTTTCTGTTCTGCTTTCTAGGTTAGTTTTTCCTGCTTTCCTCAAAGTGCTTTGCACAGCTAGTTATATCTGTTTGTATATAGTCCCTTTCCTGTTTTGGTTCATAGTCCCTCCTCTTGGTTTCCATCCTCCTTCCTTCCCAGAAATTTTTATGTGCTCGATGTAAACTACATGCCCAATGAAATGTCATAAGGCCACTGGTTTTATATGTCTAGCAGGCTGACATTTAGCAGAAATACCCAAAAATGTTACCCAAAATCTTTTCTTTCCTTGAATAGCCTCTTTTCATTTCGGACCTCTCTGTGAAATACTTATGCAAGCCTATTCAGGAAGTTGTGTTATGCTAGATCTAGGAACGTTAATGCGAGTTTTGGTCACTGTGTTATGTTTCAAGTTACCTTCGGTGCATCACCTAGTAGGTTAAATTTGCTTTTCAGTCATTTCCCTCCTATTATCCTTCTATCCCTTTTCCTTCCAAGTTTACTTTTTATGTTAAAAGAGAAAATAAGGTGATTATCCAAGAGGAATGGCCTAGAATTCAGAGGCTTCACTTCAGTTAGCAGAGGTCCCACAACCTAGAAGTGATTCCCATGTTATACTAGATTGTTAGTCTCAAGTGCTTAGCAGGGTGCAAAATTTAGTGTATAACAGTATTGATTTCGATCTATTTGGGTATGAGCATGTTTGCAATATTCTACATGTCCATCCTAGGGAGATCAGACACTACAAAATTGTATAATAAATGAGCTTTTCAGAAGTTAGGAATGACATGTAACCAAATTCTAAAACTGTATTTGTGAAAAAAATGTTAAACAACCATGCATTAGCACTCAATATCCGTTGCATAATCGTAATTCAGATGTAGTTCTCAATAAAAAAATTAGATCATATACTACATGGAATTTGAATAAGTAGAATAAGCATATAGAACAAAAATGCCTGAACGGGACAATTGACTAATTTCAAGGTAAATTTGACCTACGTAACCTAAGATGTATTGATTTCAATATAGTTGGGTATGAGCATGTTTGCCAAAAGACAATGTGCTATAAAAAACAATCATGAATTGATTGTGTATTGTAGGTATGTTGTATTCTAATTATTTATTCTAGAAATAATGCAATGGAGATCAAAAGCTATTTTTTTAACTTCTATAATATGGTTACTAGATAAAAACGCTAATTTATTGAATCGAGAGATTTTAGTCTTTTAGGAATCGACCATTTTTTTACTTATTGGAGAGCACCTCATAGCTTAAAATAAAACTAAAAATCCTGGAATTAAACATTCTGAAAGGAAAACAGATTTTTGAAATAAAGCAACCTAGTTTTTTTGGCATTTATGCACTCTATTTGTTTTATAATTGTATTATCATTGTTCCAATCACTTGATGCAATGAGTTCCAGCTGGACCATTCAATCTCGTTAAGGATCAAACATAGAAGAAATTGCTTGATCTATTTTGAATTACTTCCGCCCTAGTCATAGTGTTTCATTCTGGGATTAATATAACTATGGGTATGGACTTGGTCATGATGGCTCTGGCTGTAGGCTCGAATCTATGTATGTCTGCCCACCGTTTTTTCCTGTCATCATGGATTATGGTATCATGATTACTTTGGAAAGTTAACGAAATTGGTATCGTTAGCAATATGGATAGTCTCCCCTTACTGTTTTAACCTTTCTATACTGGTTATCTTCCTTTACTGGATGTGTTGATCCTTCTAACTTGATCACTATATGGTGTTAAATTCTGATCAACTTACTTTTGATATGGTCACTAACCCTATTGCTGCAGTGTTTAAAAGATTACTCTAATTCCTTTGATTTAGGGTTAGGTAGGTTTTTTTTGTTCTGATCTGGCAAGTTCAGGGATGAAACTTCAAGAAGAAGACATTCACCATATATGGCCATATGGTACAAACTGGTTAAAGGGGGAAGAAAGCATGCTAATGGGCTGAAGTTGACAAAACCAGCCATGTATTTTTATATTAAATTTGTAAGTATGCCCAAACACTAGGACATTCGTATTGTACTTAACCACAAGGCCGATGTGGGATTGTAAATATTATGTTTTAAAGTTGTAAATGGGGATCATCTCCTCATACTGTCTCGCACATATGTGAGATTTGTATTATGATTCTGAACTGGACATTATGTCTCGGGCTTTACCAGAGGTTTTTCTTACCTTCGTTATTTTCCTCTGGTGCCCGCATTGAATGGAGGTGTAAATTAAATTATATTAATAAAATACTAAGGTTACGACCGATTGCTTAGCAAAACAAAAAAAAATGTGTTTGGTCAAAACATATATATCATTATGGTGATATGGTTATATGCTCATTATGTCCATAAGTGATGCAGTCAAGATCGGAGGATCCAATAATGGACTGTCCAAACTTGCAGCCAACAACAAGAACTACAACAGAAACCACAACAGAACAGGATATAGAGAATATCAACACTTTGATTATCAAAAATTCAATTACATGCAACATGCCAAGCTGTAAGGCCTTCTCGATTATGGCCACATACATTAGAAAATACACCAAGATCTATCACAGAGATCTTCTCCAAGCTTCAGATCACCCCCTTAACTAGCCCAGACCTGTAACAGACAACAATTTGGTAGGAAAAATCAAGACAGATCTAAACTTGTGCTCGCAAGCCACCAAGCAATCTTCTTATTTCCTAAGCCAACGAGCTACTAGCCCTCCAAGGTATCTTATACCAAATACATCAACTCTTCCACTACTTTCCTCTGCCACCTCTACTTTACCCAAACCCTCTTTTTTTATACAACGCAGCCACAAGTCAACTTTATAAATAAAATAAATCAATAAAACATAGGTCAGAATCAAGAACACAACACCCAATGTGCTCTCCAACAGTCGGCTTGCAACGGTCATTTAATCCACCTAGGAGAAAGAACCAATCCAAATTTAGGTCCTCACACCTCCAATGGTCGACCCAAATCTCGAGGAATGCGACCCAAATTAAATGCATAAGTTAGAAAGAAGATCCAACCAAATAGAACATAGTAGGTGAGACAGACCATTGAGCAATAGCAACCAACTCGGTAAAACAGACCGAGCAACAGAGACCCACTCGGTGAAGCAACCGAGCAAAACAACAACAGGCACCGAAACCCGTCGGTGAAACTAAACCAATGCCAGTGATTGAATCCCATTGGCGAAGCAAAACCAACACAAGTAACCGAGTTATCCAGCTTCATCACCAATAAGTTCATCCTCAAACAACTATCTCTGTCACAGAAACTCAGTTCCTCCTTCCATACAAGCACACTCAATCGAACCAAGTCAGTCTGCAACCCTCCAACATTACTATCATTGGAAAACTCATCAAAGCACTCAAGCTTATCAACAAGGATCAAATCAAGATATCCACCATCCTCACTAGTCTCATCCCGAACCTCATACCGATCAGCGAAACAATCAACATCAATGCCCTTACCACCATCCTAAGCAAGGTCATCCACCGATCCAACCACAGGAACAACAACAACCATATCCACTTCAACATCCCTGTCAACAAGGACATCAATACCGACCTCCTCAGCAAAACCCTTAGACAAAGGTAACTCTTCCTCCTCATCAGAAATCTCATCACCAACAACAAGATGCTCTGCAATTTCCATATCCGATCCATCCATCTGAGTATGAAAACTAACCACTTCTGCAACAAAAACATCAACTTGCTCTCTCCTCCTCTGGACAAGTCTTTGCACCAGCCAAACAAGCCTCGGTCTGATTGGGAAATGACAACAGACACTCGGTTCTACAAACCGATCAGTCAACTCCTCAAGCCTTTTGTCAAGTCTGCACATGATATTCTCCTCTAACATGTGAAACTTCTCCATCAACAAAGCTATCAGATTCTTTGCCCAACATTTAATAGCAACAAAAAATCTAGGGTTCTGATGTAATCCAACAAAAGAAGCCCTAATCTCTTCCAAGACCCCAGTCTTCAAACTAGCCATCTCATTTTTCAAATCAGTCCTCACGATCCTGATTTCATCCTCCATCAATTCCGGCAACCTAGGGTTCATCCACCACGGCATCCTCCCGATGTAAGGCGAGAAGATCTGATCCACCAAAGATGATACCCAACAAGCCTTGGTTCACAAGAACAACTCGGCAAGCAAAAACCAACCTGCTTTCTGGCAACCTTGTGCACATCCTTCGTTCATGCAAATCAGCTCCACTCTCTGCCACCTCACAATGCCACAAGAACAACCACAAGTCCAGAATCTAGATCGGCAGCTACCCCAAAAAGATCAAACCACACTCTGATACCACTTGATGCAGTCAAGCTCGGAGGATCCAATAATGGACTGTCCAAACTTGCAGCCAACAACAAGAACTACAACAAAACAGGATATACAGAATATCAACTCATTAATTATCAGAAATTCAATTACATGCAACATGTCGAGCTGTAAGGCCTTCTCGGTTATGGCCACATACATCAGCAAATACACCAAGATCTATCACAAAGATCTTCTGCAAGCTTCAGATCACCCCCTTAACTAGCCCAGACCTGTAACAAACAACAATCTGGTAGGAAAACTCAAGACAGATCTAAACTTGTGCTTGCAAGCCACCAAGCAATATTCTTGTTTCCTAAGCCAATGAGCTACTATCCCTCCAAGGTATCTTCCACCAAATTCAGATCCGCAGACCTTTACATCAACTCTTCCACTACTTCCCTCTGCCACCTCTACTCTACCCAAACCCTCTTTTTTTATACAACACAACCACAAGTCGGCTTTACAAATAAAATAAATCAACAAAACATAGGTCGGCATCAAGAACACAACACCCAATGTGTTCTCCTACAGTCGGCTTGCAACAGTCATTAAATCCACCTAGGAGAAAGAACCAATCCAGATTTAGGTCCTCACACCTCCAACGGTCAACCCAAATCTCGAGGAATGCGACCCAAATTAAATGCATAAGTCAGCCAGGAGATCCAACCAAATAGAACACGGTCGGTGAGACAGACCACTGAGCAACAACCAACTCGGTAAAACAAACCGAGCAAAAGAGACCCACTCGGTGAAGCAACCGAGCAAAACAACAATAGGCACCGAAACCCGTCGATGAAACCAAACCAATGCCAGCGACTGAGTCCCGTCGGTGAAGTAGAACCAAAAAAAGTAACCGAGTCCGTCGATAAGCCAACACCTCCAACCGAGCACCCACCACAGTTACTGAGCAGCTTACCGAGCTCCAACAAACATAACCTTTTGATTGCCAAAGTATCGCCAAGAACCCAAGATGCCCTTGCATCATAAAGTGAGTTAAGAGTTGCCTTTAAAATGGTGCTTTTCATAATGGTAATTTATGATTGTGACTTGTGTTGTGATTAATAAATGATAATTTGATTATACAAATGTGAATTATAACTTTAATGTTAAGATCTTAAGTAATAAATTCTTAAATAAAAATTTTACACTGCCAAAAACAATTGAAAGGAACCCAAAAAATGACACAAGATGCCAAAAAATGCAGGGGAACCCAAAAAATGACACAAGGGATACCTTTAAGAAACAATAGCCTTGGCCTATTCACCATTCTTTAAGCTGTCAAAAAATAAATGACTTTAAGGAATGGTGATGGCCAATGACCATTCCTTTTAGTCTTTGAAAGAGGTTTTTAACTCCTTCCATGCATTTCTTTTCTTAGACATTTGTGTTTTTAACATATACAAAACTATTAGATCAATATAACTGATCAAAATATTACTAAACAAATGGAAAATAACCAATCACATCTCTTGCTATTCCAAATCTATACCAACAACTTTGCTGGTATGCTTATCCTTCCAAAATGATGAAAAATAACTAGTTGAAAAAGCTGCCAAGGCCTTCTTAGGATCCTTGTTATCATAATGCTTGGCAACCTATCTGTTCCAAGAGTAGCAGCCTAGTAATCTGATGCAGAGCTCACAGGGAAAAAAGGATTATTTACCCACAACCAACAATACCACTTCTACAAGGCACACTATTGGTTCTCCAAACAATTACCATCCTAGGGCATTAGTTCATCACTTTACAACTCCTCACCATTCCTTAGAAACATCCTCAACACCATTCTACTTTGATACAACTTCTCACATTAAATGCTTCTCTTGAAGCCACTATCACCTTTAGGCCTAAACCTAGGTACATGAGGGTAAGATACACCCAACTTGAAAAGGATGGACTAGACTTGGTCTTTCACCATATCTTGACTCTAGAGACCCAATCATCCCTTTGTCCACACCAAAGTCTTTGACAGTAATTGCTTTGTAGAGGCCTAGTTGGCTACTAGCCCTACTTTTGAGGTTTTTCCCCTACAACTCACAAATTCTCCAAACAAGCTACCAAACAGAAAACAATTAAGGAAACCCTTTTCGCCCTTACACAAAATATCTCAGATTGGGTTCATAGTCACACCATTAAGGGTCCTAATGGTTGACTGATCAGACAGATCTAATTGGTGAATTAGGTCACTTTTACAAAGCAACCCCTCTGAAATGGTTTGATCTTAACAAGCCAATTATTGTAACAAGTCTGCACAAATTCAAATACACTGAATCCACCTTTAGATTGGGCCTAGTCCACCCACTTACACCTCTGCAACCAATTTGCCTTACACCCGGGACCAGTCACATAGAGATGCTTGGTCTACTAATGGTCATATCTCTTAAACGCCTTCACTTCCCAATCTAAGACCACACTCGTTCTAAAGTGCATTGATAACCATAACTTTCCACTGGAGGCCGAAGTTTTCCAAAGGTGGAAAGTTAATATATAAACATTTTAAATTGAAACCCTCGACATGCGAGGGTTTGGGAACTGTCTGCACAAAGTTGAAGATAAATCCTACAAAACTCAATGAATTGATCTCAAACCAACTTCAACAGAGAGCTAACTCATTACCCTACGCAACCATGTCAATTATATTATCTGATGAATCCGTACAAGGTCGTACACAACAAAGGAATACTAGAATTGACAGGAAAATGAAATTGTTTATTGTTTCTCAACACCAAAATCTTCAACAACCCATTGGTCTCGACTACCAGAGACTCAAATAGACTAAAATCAACTTCCTTAACCATCCCCAACCGAATTTCAAACCAAAAGTAGCCGTTGGGAGGAAGTTGCTCGCTATGAGCAAAACTTGCACAAATGTTGTCAATGTTCTCATACAACATTGACAACTTTTTGCATTGCGTGACAACTTTTTGTCTATGACCTCCTACCATCCAAATTAAATCACAAATTCGTCATTCATGACCCAAAACATCCTTATAAACCAATTTCAACCTTCTCCTAGACTCCTACTAACCTTTGACCAAATTTGACCAAGTTGGTGTATACATGCCTAACAAGGTCAATGACCTTACAATGTGGTCAAAAACCTACAAAATGACACAAATTGGTCCTTAGGACCTTATTACAACCAAATCAACTGAAAACACATCATGAGTCTTCATGATCCTCTATGATGTCCATGAGGTGCCCCTGCACCATAATCCATCGCATATTTTGTGTAGCTCTGCCACCCAAATTACCAATTTATCCAAAAATTAATCAAAATTCGTTTGAAATTCTTCAAGGGTGGGTTCAAATTCATTTTGGGTTCGTCCGTACAAAAACACACACACACACACATATATGCAATAGCAAATAAGTTGATACACCACTATGCTAATAGTAAAGCAACATAGCAAAATACACCACCATATCTATTAATGTTTTAGTCCAAATGACATGTTTTACCTTTTTGGCCTTCTTAGTGGGCTATCTTAGGGTTTGCAGGGTTGGTGACTAAAATAGACCCAAAAAAAAGTCAAAAAAATCCATTTTTAGGCCAAATGCGGCCTGGGTCCTGTTGCAGATTTGCAAATTCACCATAAAAGCAGAAAAATTTGTGCCGGGTTTGTCTGACATAATTTGGGCAGACTTTTGCAAGAATATGATAAGGACCAGACTTTGGGGTTGCCAGGGAAGAACTTGGTAACATAGAAAAAAATCAATAATCTATCTAAACTTAAATTTAGGATGCTGATAGAATCTGCAAGGCAGACAACTGTTCATGTTTGAAGACTCAAATTATAAAGTGAAGAAAAAAATCAATAATCTATCTAAACTTAAATTTAGGATGCTGATAGAATCTGCAAGGCAGACAACTGTTCATGTTTGAAGACTCAAATTATAAAGTGAAAAATTGCAATGTAAGACTCTTCGTTTGTTTTATAAAGTGCGTAGTATTTGATTTCCACCATGTTTTACACGCTGAATAGGAAGTAATAAGTTTTGGTAATTATCTTCCATTCAATATTTATCTAGATCCATTCTTTTATATCATGCAGGAGCATCATCCTCGACAGGATATCAACCATCGTATACATTTAATGAGTTTTTTTAAGTACTCAGACAATTTTGGTTTTCGTATAATTTTGTGAGCTTCCTACTGTTCGCAGTTGTGCATTTAAATCTACATATTGTCTAAAAGAATCTGCCAAAGCTTTGATGATATGTACAACATCTAGATAAAACTAATAGCACCAGCAATTAGAAAGCTTAGGCAATAAGGGAAGCTAAAACCCAGCTGTTGGAGGAAGACAGAATGCAATGTGTGGGAAAATTGAAAGGGGCAGCCAAAAGGGCATGGAGAAAAAGAGGAACCACCAAAATGACAAGTAATAAATCAAGAAGTTTAAAAACAATTGGCAGAGAAGAGGATAGCTAGGAGTTGTTGCATGGGAGAGAAAATTGGAAGGGGGCGTGGCAAAATAGAGAAGAGTAAGAGTAGGCGTGGGAATTAATTTCATCCCGATAAGATTGGGATTGAAGGTTATAGGAAGCGCAATGAAAAAGAGTTTTAAATTGCAGAGGCAAGGGAAGGATGTGTGAGTGATGAGGCATGAATGTACAGTTTTTGAAATATAAAAATAATGCAAAACAGAGGATAGCGATGAAATGGTTAATAGGAGCGCCAAGAAAAGAGTTTATTTTAAATGAAAGGGAGTTGCTGATTGTAAATTATTACAGCTGTAATGTCCCCATTTTCATGAGCATCAGAGTTTGAAGGATTAGCCTATTATTCTGTCCCTCGTAGGCTAATGAGATTGGATAGAGGGTCCTTTGAGGGATGCATCTTCTTCAGTGGTCAAAGTTT
>MU225806.1:208505-244958 GCA_018584345.1 Thuja plicata | reverse complement strand
CTATTTGATGATGTTATATTGTGTTTAAGTTATATTCAATAAAGGGTGCATGAAATAAGTTTTAAATTGTTAAAATCTCTAAATTTTAAGGGTTTTTTAAATTTGCCGATTCATGGGCGATTCGATTACGATTCATGGGCAATTCGCGATTTAATTCGGCCTTGCCGATTCTGAGACGATTCCGGTTTTTGTTACTTTGGTTGGCATTGATTCTATTGGTAATAATAAATCACCAAGGCTGCGTTAGAAGCTCAAAGCGGATTTGCGAGTGGAAGAAAGGAGTTCGAGGAGGTCTTGGCATCATCTCATAACACCAGTCGCTTTGACCACAACCACGTCAATGCATGGAGAGCACGTGAGCAAGGCAGTGGGGGTTGCGAAATGAGTTTTGAATGCTGAGGATGGTATCTAGACCTACGGTCAGCATAGCAGCGTGGAGCCGCGTAGTGCATACCAGAATTGTGGGGTCAGCGTGAGAGGAGTCTTCTTCTAAAGGTAGACTTGAAATTCATCATTTATCCAGTCGGTATTGATGCATTGTGAAATGGTTGATATTAGCCAGTCAATTTCAGATTAACATGTGTTGAGAAATTGTGCAACAAAATATTCTTTAAACTTTCAACTTATTAATAATTAAAAGGTTACAAAAATGATGATATCCTCATTTTAAAAGAAGTTATGTGATTTGTTAAAAGTGAAGAATTAGAATTGTTTGGTAAGAAGTGTATGTGAAATCTGGAGTTTAGCAAAGACCAGTTGCTTCAATAATAAATATGCTGGAAATTATTATGTTCATGGATTGAAAATATTGTTTTGAAAATTGATTATACAAATAAAGTGATACGACTGGCAAGATTTATTTATTGTGGTTACAAAATCTATTAAGTCAAGCAGAACCAAGTTGGGCTCATTACACTGGTATCAAAGCGGTTTCCTGCCATCCTGTAGGGTAGGAAAATATTTATTAATGCAGATCTGCTGTTATATTTAGAGTGATCAGCACTCTTGCATTTTTGGCTATGGATAGATACAGGCGGCTTAGCTCCGAGAGCCGGCGCAGCAGTGCAGAAAATAGTGACAAAATAAATACATTAATGGAGAGACTTAGGCTTCATCAGCAGAGAATGGCGGCAAGACTATCAGATCCAAAGACAGTAGATAGGGCAGCAAGGTATATGGTTTCTGCCTTCAGTAGGCCAGCATCAAGATCGCGGGTAGGAGGCTTGAGTTTTCCCCGATAGGTGTCCAAGATGTAGATCCACCAGTATATAGTACAACACCTACTCATGGATCTGATGATAGACACTCCACACATAGATAGGTGGACATGTCCGTACCAGTGGTAGACTGCAGTATTGAGCTTCAGTAGGTTGAGGCTTTTCGAGTAGTTGCTGCAGTTGGTGTAGAGACAGTTGATACAGTAGTTGCCTCTGATGGTCCAGATTCTCTCAAGGAGGGAATTGTTATCAGAGATTTATGTCAGCTGTGTAGATCCAAAGCGAGAGGCAACACCCCTCTCAGGTGGGATAGGCGAGAGCATGGAGCTACCTTGTTGTGGTATTGATGATCAGGGTGTTATAGCTGAGTCGACAGATGTTGGCTCATTTTCAGGAGTTATTGATTCACATCCTGACATTGATTCAGATGTACAGAGTCAGGAGATAGCAATTGAGCATCTGTTAGGGGATGTAGATGCAGTGAGTATGAACACTTCGGATAATTTGTTAGATGATAATAAAGGTTGCATGGGGGATGACATTCCTTATCAGATATTGGGCGATGACTCTGAGATGCTCTTGGATGGGTCCCAGGATTAGGATTCATAGGGACTCTGCTATTGGTGATACTACTAGGGTTTTTGCTTCTTCTGAGGTGTTTGTTGAGGTACCGACGAGTTGTATCGCAGTTGCAGATGTGTGCAAGGACAGTAGCACACATGGGGTGAGAAGTTCTGGGGCATCATGTGTCTAGTCAGCTGAAGGTGAGTGATAGAGACATCTCTTCAGTTGTTGAGCATTTTGATGTGATTTGTCAGATGTTAGCCGCATCTGGTTGGGGTGCTCCTATGTCAGATGAGCACGGTGATAGTAGTCTTTCCCTAGCAGAGGTTCATGCGCTTCGAGAGGCTATCATGATCTTGAAGCAAAATTACACACAGTTAGTTGCTAACAAGGATTACCTTCTAGAGTGGGGCAGTACCTGTTATGAGACATTGTTAGGGAAAGAGGAGGTGGTTGAGTTTACCCAGGAGCTTGAGGTGACCGTGGATTCACTGCAGTGTACCCAGTTGGCTTTACAGGAGTCACAGTCACGATTGGAGGTGACTGTAGAGTTGGAAGCGAATCTATTTCCACATTTCATACAATTGGTAGCAGTAGCAGTTGGCAGTGCCACATTTAAGGAGCAACATTTTCCTCCGTTTGATAATCATTTGGTGATACACCAGCTTGATCATTTTCATAATACCCCGTGGCTGTCCTGCCTGGTGGAGCTTCAAGAGAAAGCCTCTCCGGAGGAGGGGGAAGCTTTGCTTGATTCTTTGCCGCATAATTACGAGTAGCATTAGGAAATGTTCTTCATGGAATGACCTTATATGGGGCAGAAAATGATCCTTGCGAGATCTTCGTTTTAAGTGCAAGCACTTCATTTGCTAATTTATGAAGCATTGGATCCGTACTACCTAAAGTAGATGCATTGTTGAAAGAATTTCCATTGAAAAAAGTACCTCTTGTCTTGTCTTTTCAAATCTTTCCTACCATGATGAGATCATCTTCAATCTCTGTTGCCAGAGTTTGAGCATTAGCCAAGCTGATGGGAACCACCCGTCTCAATAGGTAACTAACTTCAGGCAATATACCGAAGACTTTCCTAGAAGAACAAAATTTCAAACAAAATGTATGTTTTATAAAGATATAAATTCTAGTGCCATTTATAGATTCAAATTCCACATTGCTGCCATACCTGGACATGATATCACAGTTTGCACTAAACAAACTGCTGAGGCAAAACACACTTGGATAGTGGCATTAGAAAAATTTGAAGACAAAATAAATAAGAAAAGGGAACTTAAAGGGTTAAGGGCTATTGGCTCCCATGCTCTCACAACCGCATCTGCATCTGCATCTGAGTTCGCATCATTAGGTTGTGTTGGAGAGGGTTCTTCTAGGCCTCCTTTTCATCTTAGTGCTAGTGTTCGTGCTAGTGCTAGTTGTTCTTATACTGAGAATGAGTCCAGTCGCCTATTGCAGCCTAGAGTGTGGAAGAACAGATTGGATAGTTACTTTGTGCCACACACTACTCCTGGCTCACAACCCACTCTTGAGGGCATGGGTTCGAATAGGGAAATTCATGATGCTGCCAGAAAATAAATTTGTAAATTTTGGTACTTTTGCAACATTCCATTATTGCAGCAAGGTAATTGATTCTTTTTTATTTGTTTTCCTTAAGTTTGAAGTTAAATTTTAATTATATCTACTTGTTTAATCATAGATTCACTTTACATAATGATTTGTCATCTAAATTTCTAATCATAATCTATTTGTGACAAGGCTCCTTATTGGAAAAATATGATAGATGCGGTTGCTATTTGTGGTCCAGGGTTTAAAGCCCCAACAGAGACTGAGTTGAGTGGATACCTTTTAGATGAAATGGTAGAGGATATGAAGGTTGAGCTTGTGGACCACTGAAAGGAGTGGATCGAGAAGGGTTGCACCATCATGACTAATGGTTGGACGGATAGGAGGAATAGAACACTCCTCAATTTTCTTGTTTCCTGTGGAGGTGATTTATCATTCTACTTTCCTATATGCAATGTGAATTGTGAATCGTGATTGAATAATTTAAATTTTGATTTGTTGATTGCTAATTTGTTGATGATCCATGATAATTCATTGTTTTGTAGGATATACCATGTTCCTCAAATCTATTGATGCTTTCGCTCATATAAAAAATGCCACATACTTATGTGAGGTTATTGAGGAAGTCATAACAGAGTTGGGGGAAGAAAATGTGGTGCAGATGGTGATGGATAATGTAGCAAGTTATGTTGCTGCAGGTAAACTTTTAACTTTTCAAGTTTTGAAAATAAATTTATTTGAGCTTTTCTAATTCTAAGTTTCCTAACATGTTTAAATTTCTAATTAATTTAAAATTGTTGTAGCTAAACTTTTGATGGAGAGGCATCCCACCATATTTTGTTCTCCTTGTACGGCACATTGCCTTGACCTCATGTTGGAGGAAATTGGCAAGCTTGAGTGGGTCAAATCATGCGTATAAAGGGCCAAAAGTATATGCAAGTTTATCTACAATCATACATTTGTCCTTAGCACAATGAGGGACTACACAGGAGGCAGGGAGTTAGCTCGTCCAAGCATCACGAGGTTTGCCTTGAATTTCATCACACTGCAGTCCTTGTTGACATCAAAGGCAGAACTGAGGAGAATGTTTGCTGGCCGGGAGTGGACTACATCTTCCAATGCTACAACCACTGCAGGGGTAGATGTGAAAAATTGCATCTTTGATGAGGATGGTTTTTGGAAACTTGCTAAAGAAATCATTGAGGTAAAATTCTTACAATTTAACATTTAGGATTTATTATTCAATTGTTTAATGATTTAGTTTTACTTTTAGTTTTATATTTAAGTTTTGACTCATGTTTTTTTACATTATATTGAGCCCCTCGAATCTCTCCTATGAACTGCTGATGGGGAGAAACCCTCTATGGGCTACATATATGAGGGCATGGATAGGGCCAAGGAGTCCATTAGAGCTCGATATGCAGGAGTGCATGAGAAGTATGCCCCTATTTGGGAGATCATTGATAGGAGATGGTAGAATCATCTCCACCGACCCCTCCATGCAGTAGCTTATTATCTGAATCCGACATTCCATTTCCATCCCGACTTCAAGGCGGATGGGGAGGTTTTCATCGGCCTATATATAGTGATTCATAGGTTGAGTAGTGATGAGGATAGCACAGCTGCAACAATTGAGCTAAAAAAATTCAATAATAAAGAAGGGCCAATTTTCTCTGGCAAGATGGCCATAGATGCTCGGACAACAATACAGCCAGGTAAAAATAATATATTCTTGAATCTTAAGTTTATGACTTATAAGTTGTGCACTTTAATTTTTGATTTTGTACTTTTTAAGTTGTAAATGAGACTAATTGTTTTTGTTTTACCTTATTTCAGATAGATGGTGGCAAATGTTTGGGTCCACCACCCCAAAACTTCAGAAAATTGTCATCCGGATTCTGAGTCAACCAAGCAGCGCTTCTGGATGTGAGCGTAGTTGGTCTATGTTCGAGCATATCCACTCGAAGAGGGGAAATAGGTTGTCTGTGCAGAGGTTGAATGATCTTGTCTTTGTTCATTACAACCTCTGTCTTAGGATTAGACATATTTTGGGCGCTGACTCCTCTCCCATCATTCTAGAGGAGATTGATCTAGAATCAGAGTGGCTCATTGAGGCTGTGGATTCGGTCTTCACTGAGGCAGACTATGAGTGGGTTGACCAGGTAGACAGAGAGGCTGAGGCTGTGGCCATTGCAGAGGAGGCAACTAGAGCACATTCAGGCACTGGCAGACTCACCCGCGCACGCACCGACACAGACCATAGTGGTGTTGTTCGTGAGCCCATCTTACATGCAGGGGCTATGGCTCAACAGTTCTCTAGGACCTACCTTAGACACCTTTGTAGAGGGCACCGAGAGACTGGATACTCAGAGGCTGAGGTTGCGGCTACGGCTGAGCTTGAGGATGATGATGAGGCTTGAGCTAGAGCCTTGTTTTTTCATTTTGTTTACATATTGTCAGATACTGATAGACATACGTTTCATGGATCTTCATCTTGATTCTTACATACATTTATGATTTTATGTCTTGTGGATCTTCATCTTACATAATACATACATTCTATGATTTGACTCATTATGATCTTATGATTTCTATTTACTTAAGCTACAATTTACATTTTACGTGTAACATATGTGATGAATTTATCATTTATGTTCCTTGTTTATGTATGTTAGCTTCTATTTGATGATGTTATAGTGTGCTTAAGTTATATTCAATAAAGGGTGCATGAAATAAGTTTTGAATTGTTAAAATCTCTAAATTTTAAGGGTTTTTTTAAATTTGTCGATTCATGGCCGATTCGATTCTGATTCATGGCCAATTCGCGATTCGATTCGGCCTTGCCAATTCTGAGTCTCATTACTTTGATTTGTACACTTGCTTAAAAACACTCTTGATCTCCTTCCATGTCCATGTCAATGAATGTCTCTTCTTCCTTTGTTTCATCATCTCTTTTCAAAGTAACCAACCTTTTTCTTTCTCCTTCTGTGAAAAATCATCCTTATGGGTGATTTCACTTTCTTCCTCATTGGCCAAATGGAAAACATTTTCTCGGTATGCTTCTTCAAGACACTCATATACTTCCTCAAAATACAATTTCATTTTCCGTTCAAACTCTGCCATTTTCCTATCAAATTCTTCATCTGATTTTGTCTTATTGACTTTCTTCTTCTGCTACATCTTACTATCTCTTCTCTTTTCTTGAATGCTTCCTGTCATACCTCACCTAGATTTCTTTCTTTTTCTTCACTTCCTAGTCTTTTCGCATCAAGGTTCTCCTCTTCAACCTATCAAAAGAAATACAAAAACTTCCAGAACTTCCCTTTTCCAAATCTTTGGGCTTTATTACCAATTTGATGCAGAGGAAAGAACTGAAAATAAGATTTTAAATCAAGTGACCTTCAACCATCCAACATATACATCAAGGGTAAGCATCGGCCTTCATCCTTAGACATCTACCATTGGATCTATTTGAGTGTCTTAGGTCATATTTGCATGAGTCACCTCAAATGATGTTGAAAAACCTATTACAAGCATCAATGAACATATGTAACTTCCTTTTTTGGTCTACAACAATACAACAATATATTGAGACAACACTCATTGACTTGTCAATATAGAGAGGACAACACTTGCAGTTTAAGAGCATACAAACATACAACCTTGTTCCAATATGTTAAACAAAGACTCACAATATTTCTAACAACAACCTTAGAAGGCACTCTCTGAATGTTCATCACAACTCATGGTGCTTTTTGCTCAAAGCTCATCCTTGCTGCCCCATTGGAATGTCACACACTGTCCTCCTTGTCTAGAATCCTTGGACTGTCCTTTTGGTTATGAACTTGACAAATGACTTCTAACAGGATTCTAAGCTCCTTAACATGCCCTCTTATGACAAACTCCTGCCAAGTAACATCAAGTGGGGATGGGTGTATCAAATACTAATTTTTGCTGTCTTGAATTCTGTTATGCATTGTTTCAGACCAACAATCACTTATGTCCCTCAGGATCTGCAACTTTGGGGACTTGGAAAATATGTTATCTCAGACCTAGCCACCAGCACTAAAGTTGCCATAACTTTTACAAAACATAGTGAAATTAAGTCAAACCAAAAGAATTGGAAAGGTAAGAGAATTATGCAAATTCTCCAATTGATTTCAGGTTCGTAATGTACCAAATATGGCCATATAATGTGAAAGAACATGACTGTTATAGAAAACCACAGAGAATTTGCTCCAAGATGATTCAAAAATCTTCATTCAAATGTTCACCACCTCTCCAAATGAGTTTGGGATCCAAATTTATACATTTCCAAACATTTATAACTATTATCAACTACTTTTTGATTAGTTTGTTAACAAAACATCATTTTGACACTTTTTGCCAAAGTTATTTGACAACTTTTTGAGCAACATTGACAATTTTTTGCAACTTTTACAATATTGAACATCCTTGCCAAAATCGATAAAAAATGATCCCAAATGGTCTTAAACTACCTTATTGGATTAAAATTGAACAAAATAAAACACCTTTAAAAACTTTTCATCATTACCCTAAGTGCATCCAAGGCTGCCCTATGTCATACTCCCCAGGGAAAAGAAATTTAAGTTCCATCTCAAATGATGGTCTGATTTATCTTTCTCTTCTTCCAATTGTGCTGCATACTTAGTTGTGTTACGACCTCCTCTCGATCCTCTTCGTTCTTAGTTTGATTTGCTCCACGTTTCTTGGTTTGCACACTTTTCTTTCTCGCTTTCTTCTTGCATATTCTCTTTCTTATCCGCTTCTCTGCTTGAAGACTCCAAGATTCTATTGCTCTATCATACACCTCATTTCTTCTTTTCCATTTCATCCTCATCTTAATTTTATCCTTGGTCTACACTTTTACAAGCATTATTATCAACATTCATTAGCTCAAAATCATCGGAACAATTTACCTCTTCTTCCTTGATCTCAGCTATACCCATTTTCTTATCAATTGTCTATTTATCACCAATTTGTTGATTCCTTGAATGTGCCTCTTGCCAATGGACCTTGGCATTAGTGTCTACTTGAGAAAATTGTAATTCCATGATTTGTACGCTTGCTTGAAAACATTCTTGATCTCCTTCCATGCCCATGTTAATGAATGTCTCTTCTTCCTTGTGTTCATCTTCTCTTTTCAAAGTAACTAACCTTTTCTTTCTCCTTTTGTAAAAAATCATCCTTATGGCCGATTTCACTTACTTTCACATTGGCCAAATGGTAAACATTTTCTCAGTATGCTTTCTCAAGACACTCATACTTCTTCAAGATACTGTTTCATTTTTTGTTTGAACTCTGCCATTTTCCTATCAAAATCTTCATCTGATTTTTTCTAATGGACTTTCTCCTTCTGCTATATCTTACTATCTCTTCTCTTTTCTTGAATGCTTCCTGTCATACCTCACCTAGGTTTCTTTCTTTTTCTTCACTACCTAGTCTTTTGGCATCAAGGTTCTCCTCTTCAACCTATCAAAAGCAATACACAAACTTCCAAAACTTCCCTTGCCCAAATCTTTGGGCTTTGATACCAATTTGATGGAGAGGAAATGATGTAGAGCTGCACTGCAAGAAGCCACCTAGATGGGCACAACCCACCAAATGTTGAATTTGTTCTCGTTGCCAAATATATCCTCACCAAGCTTGACAATAGGTTTAATATCAACCGTCCTATTCTCCTTGCCCTTTGAATACTAGATTCAGCTTGTCTTCAAATTGGCCTTTAGGAATCCTTTCCCTAAATTGAACCAAAATAGAGAAACCTTCACCAGTGGTTTCAACAATCTTCCCCAAGGGTTGAAACACCTTACTTAAGCCCAGGGAACATGGAATCACCCAACCAATTGTTTCCCAAGCCCTCACAACACAACGATCTATGACTATCCTAGAATCCCTTGTAGCCTTTTCTAGGTGGTTTTCCTAGGATAACTTTTGATTTTGAAAAGCGACTTGGAAAATAAATCATAGATTTAAGGACCCTTTTGGATGTTACAACAAACCCCAAAGCTGCAGAGATCAACTCTACTCCTACACCCCCTGAACACTCACAAGACAAGAAAAGACCTAATTGGCCAAATTAGGCTTGGTTTGCATAGCAAGTACTAAGGGATGGGTTCACAGAGTTGATATAACCATCTAGGATTGTTCTATTACCTCAAAATACCCCAAAACACCAACCTACCAAGTCCCACCAATCTGTTCATTCATCTGCACACACATTTGCTTAATCGATTGGCTAAATACAAAGGGATATTTAGCCTAGGGCCTGATCATAGCTATAGCAAACAAAACAATGGATTCCTGAGCCTTTCCAATCCTTCTAACTGGCCAAATTAAGAGGGTTTCTAGACTGTCTTTAGAAAAATCCTTCTAACTTCTACCAATCAACTCCAATTTGAACAAAACCAAATGAAAATGAAAGTAGATTCATGACATTACAAAATTATGCCATTGGATTTGATCAATAAGTCCATACAATTCCGTACGCAGTCAAATTACTCAGGAAAAATTGTTTATTCTCTTCAAAATCATCAGGCTTCATACAATTTTTCTATCTAACCTTCGAAGAAGGTTTCTACATCTTCAAATACCTTCATCCCAATGGTCCAACTATCCTTGGAATGGTTGTGACCATTGGGAAACCAAAATGCATCTTCTTGAGCAACTTTTGAAAAGTTGCTCGAGCAACATTTTGACAGTTTTTTGCAACTTTTGACAATGTTGCAACTTTTTGCAAAATGACAACAAAATTGACTCTAATGATCTTTGATATGATCCTAAATAGAGAAGGACCTTGGACTAAGGTCAAAAACCTCAAAAACACTAAAAGCAACATCAAACACCTAAAACACCTAAATCTATGGTCCTAGTGATCTAAGGCGACTTCAAGGTTTATAATGCACCTTAAAGAGAATAGCCTTACAATGTAGACCAAAAGATTCACAAGGATAATCTAGAGGATCCAATCCCTTTATTACATCACAAAATGATTCTAACTCTAGAAAATACGGGAGGTGCCTTGCACCATACTCCTCTTGACAAAAGAAACTCAAGTCTAGTGAGTTGGTATGTCTGCAAGTTTGATTTCAGACTTTTCAATGGCTTCAGGTGTCATCCATGAAGCATCCTCCAGAGGTTGATTCTTCCACTTAACTAAGAAATCATAGTAACTTCTCCTTTTGGTTTGTTTTCTAACCCTTTTGTCCATAATGTACTCAATCTCTGGAGTAAGTTTCTTGGGTAAGTCTTTTATCATCTCCTCTGATTCCTGATCCTGATTACCTGCATCAGACACATCACTGGCAGTAGCCTTAAAAGCATATATGTCAGCAACATTGAAGATATGAGATAAACCAATACTAGGAGGTAAGTCAATCTTGTAAAATTATTCCCACATTTTTTGAGAATCTTGAAAGGACCCAACTTTCTCATCATTAATTTAGTGTATTTCTCCTTAGGTAGCCTCTCCTTTTTGAGATTAATCATCACCATATCACCGACTGCAAATTGCAAATCCCTTCTCTTCTTGTCTACACATTATTTGTATTTAGCAAAGGTATGCTCAACTTGGCTTGGACCTGTTCATGAATGTCCTTCATTACTTCAACATCTGCTAGGGCACTTCTCTTGGCTAAACCCTTCACATCTCTGAGTTCCAAAACACCCCTAGGATGGTTACCATACACAATTTGGAAAGGGGTCAATCTAGTGCTTCTATTAACTGAATCATTGTATGAAAATTTGGCTTGAGCCAATATAGTATCCCATGTAGCACCATGTTCTTGTGTGAGATATATTAGTAATTTTCTAGGAGACCTATTTATTACCTCAGTTTGACCATCTGATTGGGGATGGTAAGCAGATGAAAGTGACAAAGTTGTACCAAGTTTCTTCTAAAGTGTCCTCCAAAAATGTCCTAGAAACTTTGGATCTCTATCTGAGATAGTAGATAAGGGAAAACCATGAAGTCTAACAACTTCTTTGAAGAACAAACTTGCAATATGAGAAGCATTAGGAATGGTCTTACAAGGAATAAAGTGATCCATTTTTGAAAATCTGTCAATAACCACATATACATTGTCATAACCAGTCTTGGTTCTTGGTAACCCTAAAACAAAATCCATGCTGACAGAATCCCAAGGTTTAGCAGGGATGGGGAGTCGTGTATGCAACCTAGCATTTGAGGTATGTCCTTAGGCCTTCTGACAAATCAAGCAACTTTCCACAAATCTCCTGATATCTGACTGAATCTTGGGCCAGAAATAGAACCTCTTAACTAGATCAAGAGTCTTGTCTATCCCAAAGTGTCCTTACAAGCTCCCATAGTGTTTTTATTTAATAATATTTTCCCTCATTGAACATATAGTGATACAAAGTTGACTACCCTTAAAAAGTAACCGTTCTTGATTGATAAATTCTAAGAATTCAGTATGATACCTGTCCCCTAACTCCATACAAACCTGATAGGCTTCCTTAAAATCTTCATCCACTAAGTACATATCCTTGAAAGCAGAGATGCCCACACTTTCCAACTGAATTTCTTGGACAATCAAACTTCTCCTATTGAGAGCATCAACAATCTTATTAGCCACCCCTATCTTGTGCTTGATGGTGAAGGTGAAAGATTGGAGATATTCCATCCATTTCAAGTGCCTATGGTTCAATTTCTTATGTCTATTCAGAAAACTCAAAGCATGATTGTCAGTATAAACAACAAACTCATGTGGTAATAAGTAATGTCTCCATTTTCTTAGAGATTGAACCATAGCCTACATCTTTAAATCATAAGTAGAATACTTTTGCTTTGCCTCATTGAGTTTCTCACTCAAGAATGCCACAGGTTTACCCTCTTGGCTCAAGACACCACCAATGGCTCTTTTGCTTGCATCACATTCTATTGTAAACACCTTATGAAAATCAGGAAGGACTAGTATAGGTTGTTGTGCAACCCTTGTTTTCAAATACTTAAAAGGATTTATGTGCATCATCATTCCAAACAAAGTGACATTTTCTACCTCCTTTTATGGTATCAATCATTGGTGCACTAACCCCACTAAAATTCTTAATGAACTTCCTCTAGAAACTAGAAAGTCTATGAAAACTCTTCACTTCACTTGCAGATTTAGGAGTTGGCCAATTCAAATTGGCTTCCACCTTGGAGGGATCCATCTTTAAGTTACCTTTTGAGATGACAAAACCAAGAAACACAAGCTCTTTTGGCAGGAACACACACTTCTCCAAGTTGATCCTCAACTGTACTTCATGCAACCTTTTCAACACCATATCCAAATGTATTAGATGTCCATGTTCATTCTTACTTAAAATCAATATATTATCTAGATATACAACAACAAAATGATTAATGAAAGATTTAAGAACCTCATTCATGAGCCTCATGAATGTCCTTGGGGCATTGGAAAGGCCAAAAGGCATAACAACCCATTCAAATAAATCTTCATTGAACATGATACATTCTTCTTGTTTAGGTGTTGCAGGCCTTGAGGAGGTGGTGTGGTATGATGTCATACTTTGGCAATCTTCTTCTTGAGTAAGTTGCACCCTCCTTTCTCCTCCTTGGCCACTTGTACTGGTTTTTTCCTTCTCTCGACACCTAAGGATTGGTGACCAATTTGATTGCAGGTGAAGCATCTACCTGTGAACACATGAGAATTTCTTCCTCCAAACCTTCCTCTACCATTTCCTCTGCCACCTCTGAAATTGCTTCTAGGATTGGGGTCTCTTTTTGGTTCTTGATGGTTTGATTCTCCTTGAGGCCTTGGTGATGAACCTCTTCCTTGGAATCTACCCCTTCCTCTAAATTTATTGCCTCTTCCTCCTCTATTGTTTTGGTCTCCCTTCCTTCTTTGTTTTTCCTCAATTCTAAGTGCCATTTAGAAACACTTGTGCACTGATTCAGGATTGAACAAACTCAATTCATCTTGTATACTATACTTGAAACCATTGAGATATCTTGCAAGTTTCTGTTTTTCATTTTCAGGGACTTTGGCTTTTAGGGTCATCCTATGAAATTCTTCAGTATAGCTACTCACATAAAGGACTTTTTGTCTCAGATTCTGCAACTTTTTATGGAGTACAACTTCATAGTTTTCTGGGACAAATTGCTTCTTGACCTCTGCTAGCATTCTTCGCCATGATGAAATAGGATTCTTCTCATTTTCAACCCTTTCATTTTGTATGAAATTCCACCAACTCAAAGCATGACCTTTCATCTTTGATTTAGAAATCTTGACTCTAATTTTCAGGAACATCATCACACTCAAAGTGATTTTCCAAAGCCTCTATCCAATCCATGCATTCCTCTGGGTTCATCTTCCCAAGGAACATAGGTATATCTACCTCGTGATCTTTTCTCCCAACCCTCTCAAGGGATTCTAGCAATGGTCTTTGATCCAGGGGTATCCCCAACCTATCACGTCATGGTACCTCCTCCTCTTCTTCTTCAAACTCAGAATGGGCTTCACTATTCTTTCTTGCTCAGGTACTCTTCAATCTTTCAATCTCTTCTTCCATCTTCTTAAGCCTCACGGCTTGCTCCCTGAGTATCCTTGCCAGTTCCACATTAGTGACCCTCAAAGGCATCTCTTCATCATTCTGTCCTTTTGTCCTATCACCTATCCTTTAGCCTTTCACAAGGTTCTTTTAGTGGTTCTGATACCACCTGATGCAGAGCTGCACTGCAAGAAGCCACCTAGATGGGCACAACCCACCAAATGTTGAATTTGGTCTCCTCACCAAATCTATCCTCGCCAAGCCTAACAATAGGTTGAATATCAACCCTCCAAATCACCTTTATACTCTTCCTATTCTCCTTTCCCTTTGAATACTAGATTCAACTTGTCTTCAAATTGGTCTTTAGGGATCCTTTCCCTAAATTGAACCAAAATAGAGAAACCTTCATCAATGGTTTCAAAAATCTTCCTCAAGGGTTGAAACACCTTACTTAGGCCTAGGGAACATGGAATCACCCAACCAATTGTTTCCCAAACCCTTACAACACCAAGATCTATGACTTTCCTAGAATCCCTTGTAGCCTTTTCTAGGTGGTTTTCCTAGGATAACTTTTGATTTTGAAATGAGACTTGGCAAATAAATCAAAAATTTGAGGACCCTTTTGGATGTTACAACAAACCCCAAAGCTGCAGAGAGCAACTCTACTCCTGCACCCCTGAACACTCACAAGACACATAGACCTAATTGGTCAAATTAGGCTTGGTTTGGGAACATGGAATCACCCAACCAATTGTTTCCCAAATCCTCACAACACAAAGATCTATGACTGTCCTAGAATCCCTTGTAGCTTTTTCTAGGTGGTTTTCCTAGGATAAATTTTGATTTTGAAATGGGACTTGGCAAATAAATCACAGATTTGAGGACCCTTTTGGATATTACAACAAACCCCAAAGCTGCAGAGAGCAACTCTACTCTTGTACCCCTGAACACTCACAAGAAAGACATACCTAATTGCCCAAATTAGGCTTGGTTTGCATAGAATGTACTAAGGGATGGGTTCATAGAGTTGATATAACCATCCAGGACTGTTCTACTACCTCAAAATACCCCAAAACACTAACCTAACAAGTCCCACCAATCTATTCATTCATCTGCACACACATTTGCTTAATCGACTGGCTAAATACATAGGGATATTTAGCCTAGGGCCTGATCATAACCATAGAAAACAAAAAAATGAAGTCCTGAGCCATTGGAATCTTAAAATACATGTCCCTAACTTGTATTTCCCAAGTGGCCATGCAGATCCACTAGTGAAATTCCAAGTTAGGGCCATATCTTATGCACAGACCCAAATTAAGAGGGTTTATGGACTATCTTTACAAAAATCCTTCTAACTTCTACCAATCAACTCCAATTTGAACAAAACCAAATGAAAATGAAATTAGATTCACAACATTACAAAATTATGCCACTGGATTTGATCAACGAGTCAGTACAATTCCGTACACAGTCAAATTGCTAAGGAAAAACTTATTATTCTCTTCAAAATCATCAGGCTTCATACAATTTTTCCGTCTAACCTTCGAAGAAGGTTTCTATATCTTCAAATACCTTCATCCCAATGGTCTAACTGTCCTTGGAATTGTTGTGACCATTGGAAAACCAAAATGCGACTTCTCGAGCAACTTTTGAAAAGTTGCTCGAGCAACATTTTGACAGTTTTTTGTAACTTTTGACAATGTTGCAACTTTTTGCAAAATGACAACAAAATTGACTCTAATGATCTTTGAAATGATCCTAAATAGAGAACCTTGGACAAAGGTCAAAAACACCAAAAACATCAAAAACAACATCAAACACCTTAAACACCTAAATCTATGGTCCTAGTGGTTGAAGGAGACTTCCAGGTTTATAATGCACCTTAAAGACCCTTAGCCTTACAATGTAGACCAAAAGATTCACAAGGATGATCCAAAGGATCCAATCCCTTTATTACATCACAAAATTATTCTAACTCTAGAAAATGAAAGAGGTGCCCTGCACCAGGAAACGACTGAAAATATGAATTTAAATCAAGTGACATTCAACCATCTAACTAATACATCAAGGGTAAGTGCATCAAGGGTAAGCATAGGACTTCATCCCCAAACATCTACAATTGGATGTATTTGAGTGCCCTTGGACTATTTGCATAACACACCTCAAATGAGGTTGAAAAACCTATTACAAGCGTCAATGAACATATGTAACTTCCTTTTGTGGTCTGCAACAATACAACAATATATTGAGACAACACTCATTGACCTGTCAATATAGAGAGGATAACGCTTGTAGTCTAAGAGCATACAAGGCATACAAACTTGTTCCAATATGTTAAAAAAAGACACAAGGTTTCTAACAACAACCTTAGAAGGCATTCTCTGAATGTTCATCACAACTCATGGTGTTTTTTGCTCAAAACTCATCATTGCTGCCCTATTGGAATGTCACACACTGTCCTCCTTGTCTAGAATTTTTGGACTGTCCCGTTTAGTTATGAACTTGAAAAATGACTTATAATAGGATTCCAAGCTCCTTAACATACCCTCTTATGACAAACTCCTTCCAAGTAACATCAACTGGGGATGGCTGTATCAAATACCAACTTTTGTTGTCCTCAATTCTATTATGCATTGTTTCAGACTAACATTCACTTCAAAACACGTGCAAACCATGTCCTCAGGCTCTACAACTTTGGGGACTTGGAAAATATGTTATCTCAGACCTATCCACCAATTTTTATCATTTTGTACCATACCAATCAAGAGAAATGAATTTTTTTTCAAACTGGAAACCCTACGCAGGGTTCCAACCTACCAACTCTAAAATTGCCATAACTTTTACAAAACATAATGAAATTCAAACAAACCAAAAGCATTGGAAAGGTAAGAGAATTATACAACTTCTCTAATTGGTTTAAGGTCCGTAATCTACTTTACATGTCCATGCAACGCAAAAGAACAGGACTGTTACAGAAAACTACAGAGAATTTGCTCCAAGACGTTTCAAAATCTTCATTCAAATGTTCACCACCTCTCCAAATGAGTTTGGGATCCAAATTTATACATTTCCAAACATTTATAAATTTTTGAACTAGTTTTTGAGTGGTTTGTTAACAAAACATCATTTTGACACTTTTTGCCAAAGTTGTTTGATAACTTTTTGAGCAACATTGACAATTTTTTGCAACTTTTACAATATTGAACAACTTGACTTGAAACTTGCCAAAATGGATCAAAAATAATCCCAAATGGTCTTAAACGACCTTATTGGACCAAAATTGATCAAAACAAAGCACAAACCAAAACTTTTCATCATGACCCTAAATACATCCAAGGATGCCCTTGCGTCAATCATAGAGATAAAGAGACACACTTATGAAAGATTCTCTAATTACCAACTATCATTCCCAAAATATAATAAACACATTTAAGAATTTAAATAATACACAATGGCATTGTTCAGAAATACACAACATGAAAAAGAGACACAAAGGACAAAGTATACATGATGCAAACATGGAAGGCACAAAGCATATAAGCAAGAAATGGAGAAAAGACACAAAACAGGCAGCAAACACACAATACACAAAGAAAACACACAAAAAATGCAAGGAAGACTAAACACATACATGTAAGACAATTAGGAAGCATCAAATGAAAATGATTGTGATACATATAGCAAGAGATTAGAGACTTCTATTGTTATTCAAAAGATGAAAGAAGATTTGAGAATGAGATGCATAGATGAAGCTAGAATAAAAATTTGAAGCTAACTGGGCTGTTATCAAGCAGTACGTGTCAGTTTCCTCAACCTATTGTTACAATAGTATGTGTCAGGATTGATTTGAGGAAATAATAGTGCTATTATCTAAATCTATAGAAAAACACAAGAAGACAAAAGTTATGGATTTTAAGGACCTGTGATTTAGTACTATTTGGAGTTTATAATTGTTCATTATAGTCCCGCTCTATCCATCTATGTCACTTTCTTAGTCTAAATCTTTCATATATTAACTGCACATAAGAAAAATTCTAAAATGTTATATTCTATAGAGTTTTGCACTTATTTAATCTTGTGTTGGTGTTCCCACCTCCACAACAACTATAATAATCAGAATAACAATTGTGTTCTCTTAAGGGGATTAGAGTAAAAGGAAAATAACATAAATTAAAATGATTACCTTAGTTGTGAATGTTTTTCTTGAGTAAAGTTCTAATTGAAGTGTTGATGAAGTCCTGAAAGTATAGTAACCAAAACCATTATCTTAGTATGTGCTTTGAACTAGGCTAAAGAAAGTTGAATTCAAGAGGTTTAATATAATGCAAAAAATATAGAACACAAGTGCAAAATAATAAATTAGATCAGATAAAGAGACACATAGAAAATTGGAAATGAAAGTTGAAGCTGACTTGTCAGGACTCCAACACTAGGCACAAATATCCTGAAGATGTTTTGACAAGAGCCAATGAGAGGAATAGTCTAATCAAAGACCTGTGGAACTATCCTCAAAATATGGAGTTAAAAAAAGATTAAGAAATGTTGAGTACTAGTGGCATACAGTTTTATACTATTGTAACTCATAAAATGTTCCTCTTATTCTGATTTGTCCAAATGTGTTGTTGTTGTTGTTGTTTAAAACCTTCTTATATGCACTTGCACACATGAAAGAGAGGAAAACATTGTGTTGTATAGGGGCTTGCCTTGGTCAAGCCCCTTTATGGTATTCCTACTACAAATTTTTGATGATAATAATAAGAAATGTCTGCTATTAGTGAGTAGAGGAAAAAATGTAAATGATCATGATTACCTAAGATGTGAAGCCCTTGCTTGCGCTCCGTACAAAGTGTTTATCAAGTCCCACAAATGTTAGTACAAAACATGATAAAAGCAATCAACAAAAGTATTACTAGGTTGCAGAAGACATGGCACTTTATAATATCCTCACACTTATTAATGTGATTGACTTTGACTCATTGCTAGAGAGATAAGAGATTAAATAGATTGTCCAAACAAGATTTTCAAATGAAAAAGCGATACATTAATATGAAACTTAGACATTTATGTACACAAAAATTCAAAAAAAGTCATCTACATGGTCACATCTACTAACAGCCCAAAACCAATATTTGAACATCAAAATTTGTAGTCCAATTGGTAGGACACTAATGCTGCACGTTAGTGTCCTACCATATTTGGCTTCTCAAGAGGCCATCCACTCTAGGATATGGGTAAGATTGCTAATTTGAACACTCAAGAAAAGAAAAATTAACATATGTCAATCAGACAATAATCAAGGCTCAGGCACTTATCAATCCAAAATATCCTTAACGAGAATTACATAATATTAAGAAGACGCACATATGAACTAAACTATATACAAAGAAGACATGAAGTAAATATAAATCTGACACAAGACAAAAATCATCTATGAGAGACAAGAAGAAAACACACCAAACATGCAATAGAGGTAATATACATGGGATGCAAGGCAATTAAGATGTATATAATAAAAAAATACAGTGAACAAAGATTACAAACCGGAGAGATAATGACACATAGATATGTAAGTTTATCTTCATACCAATTGCCATCCCCAAAATACAACAAACACATTGAAGAATTTAATAAATACACAATGTCATTCAAGGGAAATACAAAACATGAAGAAGATGTATATAGGACATAAAGCATAAATTAATTAGACTTGACGCAAACACATAAGACAAAAAAGCATATATGAAAGACAAGGAGAATGAGATACAAGGAGGAACTTAGCACAAAATTTTGAAGCTAATTTGGCAGGAATCTAGTAATAGGTGCTACTGTCCTCAAGCTATTCCAACAAGAGCATGTACCAAAAATTATCTAAGGAAACACCAGTGCTATCCTCTAAATCTAGAGAAAAAATCAAAAGATAGAATATATGGTTGTTGATGATTTATGATTTAGTACTATTCAAAGACTATAATTGTTCATCGTAGTCTGCTCTATCCATCTAAGAAACTTTTTGAGTCTAAATCCTTCAAATATTGCAATTGCGCACATGAAAGACTCTAAAATATTGTCATATATATGGTTTTGAGTTTGTCTATTCCTGTGTTGGTGTTCACACCTCAACAACAACTATGATAATCATAAGAGCATTTGTGTGCTCTTAGGGGAGTAGATAAAAAGGAAAATAACATAAATTAATTTGATTGTCATAGTTGTGAAGCGTTTTCTTGGGTAAAGTTCCACATGAGTTTTTGATAAAGTCTTACAAGTATTAGAAACCAACAAAATTACCTTAATATCTACTATGAACTAGGCTTACCTAGGCTAAATTGAACAAGTTTCACATTATTCAAAAAATACAGAACACAAGTATGGAAGAATAAATCAGATCTGATAATGAGATACACATAAGGACCTAGAAAGGAAAGTTGAAGTTGACTTTCTATACTCACACTCTAGGCACCAATATACTGAAGATGTTTTGACAAGAGCCAATGTGGAGAATGGTCTAAGCAAACACCAATGGAACTATCATCAAAATATGGAGTCAAAACAAGCTTACAAAAATGTCGAGCACTAGTTGCATACGGTTTTGTACTTTTGTAAGTCACAAAATGTCCACCTTGTTCTTCTTTGTCCATATTTGTTGATATTGTAGTATAAAATCTTCAAATCTGCACCTACACACATGAAACAGGAAAACATTTTGTTGTATAGGGTCTTGCCTTGGTCAAGCCCCCCTTGCAGATATTCCCACCACAAAAACTATGATGAAAATAATAGAAAATGTTTGTTATTAGAGAGTAGAGGCAAAAATGGCTAACATAAATGATAATGATTACTTGAGATGTGAAGCCCCTGTTTACTCTCTGTACAAAGTGTTTATAAAGTCCTACAAATGTTAGTACCCAAAATGGTAAAAACACAATTATTTATATTACTAGATTGCAGAAGACAAGGCACTTTAATATTTTCTCACACTTATTACCATGATTGACTTTTACTCAATGCTAGAGAGATAAGTTATTAGATTAAATAGATTCTCCATCCAAGCTTTTCAAATGACAAAGTGATACAATAATATGCAACTTAGAACTTTATGTATCCAAGAATTAAAAAAAATCCATCTATATGGTCACGTCCACTAAAATCATAAAACCAACATTTGAACATTACAATTTGCAGCCAAATTGGCATGACACAGAATTTGCATGCTTGTGTCCTACGACTCCTACCATAATTAGTTTCTCAAAAGGCCAGGCACTATAAGATATGCATAAGATTTGCAAATCTAAACCTACAAGGCAAGAAAATTCCCGCACATCTTTCTGAAAACAATTGATGTTGAGACACTTATCAATCCAAAATTTCCTTCACGGTAATTACATAACATTAGAAAGACACGCATAGTAAGTCAAGTACACAAAGAAGACATGAATATGACTCGTAATACACAAATCATATATGCAAGACAAGAAGCAAACACACAACAAAGGTAAAACACATAGAATGCAAGACAATTAAGATGCATATAATAAAAATGACAACAAACAACGATTCCAAATCAGATAGGTAATGAGACATAAATTTGTAAGCTTCTCTTTAACCAACTATCATCCTCAAAATACAACAAACACATTGAAGATTTTAATCAATACAGGATATCATTCAAAAGAAATGTAAAACATGAAGAAGTCATATATAGGACATAAAGCATACAAAAAGAGGGCATGAATTAGGCATAATGAAAACATGTAAAGTACAAAGCATATATGCAAGACACAGAGAAAACACACAGAATATGTTATAGACAGAGAAAACACACATGATATGCATGACAATTAACAAGTATATAATAAGAATGTTAGCAAACAAAACAAATTTAAAATTTTAATCAATACACAATGTCATTGCCTAAAAAGAAAGAACGTGAAAAAGAGACACATAGGGCATAAATTATACACAAACCAAACATGATTGATCTACGTTAAGACTTGATTTCAAACTAGCACACAATGATCTAATCAATTCAACCTAGGTATGTACTAGGTTCACAACCTAATCACACTGCTTCTTAGGTTTATTGGGCATAAACCATACAATCTTGGGTTTCTCAAGTCCTCTCACCATGCATCTTGATGGCTTACAAACTATCAATCCCTCAACTAACTCAAAACAATGCATCATTTTATCCAACCCTCTATCAACAAGGACTTGTAACTATTACTCTACAAAATGACACCGACATTGATGTAGAGAAGGGGTTCAAACCAACATAAATGAGGCATATTTCACAACAATGGTCTGATTCCTCTTTGCACTAAACTCTCTTCTTCTTGTCATTACCTTCACAAGGCTACAAAGCTTCAAGTGGGCACCAATAATGGTTCAATACTTCACAATCTTCAAACTAGCATTGGAGACACCTTTGATCAAGTAGAAAAATTATTCAGACCCTCAACAACCCTTCAATGTTCTGGTTATTCAATTTACTAGGCTCTCCACATAAATAGGCCTAATCCCTTGTAGCCCTGCTCACTGAAGAATCTGAACATAACTCTTGAACCTGAATGGATCTCCACAAGATGAACCCAGTTTTGGATACCCTTTTGGGGATTATTCAACATATCAAAAAATTGACTATGGGTACTTTGGACTATCTACCCTTAAAATTGACAGGTAATTCTGGTCCTAGGCCTAATTAGTACAACAAATCGAGTATTTTTGGCATAACTTTCAGTAAAGGATTCATTCGAGGAAACTAAAACAACTTTTGGATACCCATTGGACCTTACTAAACATATGTGGAAATGGGTATAGGTTATTTTGGAAAGTATGATTCAAAATTGGACTGTTATGTTGCCAACTAGGCCTAACTAGGCTTACTCCCCTAGGTCACTATTGGGTTTTCACCTTCCAGGCTCCAAACCTCTTCATCAATGCTTGAAACACATAACATAGGGTCTTCCCAAGCCTTTTCCACCATCATCAACCATTCTTCAAGAGATTTTTATGAAATTTCAACTTCTAGTCATCTCTTCATGCCTACAACAAGGTGTTTTCCTTCTCGAGAACCAGAAAAAACTTCACCAATCTGCCTTCCCTGCACCTGCAACTAACATGAACACAAAGCTCCACATATATACACCCATTCCACTAAATTTTGGAGCTTATTCAAAGGTAGAATGGAAAGTAAATCATAATTTTATGCCAATGCAACCCTAGATGAGGGTTTCAAACTGTTTTTTGTAAATCTACTCAAATAGACTCAAGTGTTGATGAATTCCAATGAAAAAAAATGAAAATGGGCAATGATTCGAAGAATTATCAAGCCCAACCAATATCTGAACACCTCCAGGCCATACAAAGCCATACAATGATTCAAAAATAAGTTTTTCTTTCATTCAATCTTCTTCTTTCAATTTTTGCCTTGGGTATAGACTTCTTTCATCAAGTTACATCTGTTTCAACTTCCTAAAAATTGATTACAACCTATTCCATCCAAATTGCAAAAGAGTATGCATTTTTTTATGCTTAGCAACTTTTAAAAACTAACTAATTTCTCAAAACATGAAACGTACAAAACGAAGACCCACATGGTCTATGTGGTCTTCCAACACCTTATTTTTCATAAAAAAATTGAAAACTAAGCTTGAGGAACTAACCCCACTCTTTACAAGACAAAATTGTATTAGAAAATTCAAATTAGATTTTAGTAGAAAACTCTGATTTTGAATCCAACTTAACTAATTAAAATGGATCTCAATGATCCTTTTAGACCTACATTAACCCAAAACAAAGTCTTGAACATGAAGATGGGTACAAAATGCATCAAATGAAATGCTTCTGCATGAATGATGCAAACACGTAAGGCACAAAGAATATATGCAAGACAAGGAGAAAACAAATAAAACACAGAGTAAACACACAAAGCATGTAAGACACAAAGAAAACACACATATGATGCAAGTCATAGAGTAAACACTTAAGACACAATAAAATCAGGAAGCATAGAATGAAAATAATTATGATACACATAGCAAGAGATTAAATATTTCTATTGTGATTTAGAAGACAAATCATATATGTGAGTCAAGAACCAAACATGCCAAACATAGAATAGAGGTAAAACACGTGGCATGCAAGACAATTAAGATGTATACAAATAAATTGATAGCAAACAAAGATTCTGAGTTGGAAGTAATGACACATAGATATATATTCTTCTCTTCATACCAACTATCATCCCCAAAATACAACACACAATAGAATTTAATCAATACACGGTATCATAAGCAAAAATACAAGACATAAAGAAGACACATATACAACAGAATACATATACAAAGTAGACATGAATCGAACATTATGCAAACACGTAAGGCACAAAGCATATATGCAAGACACAAAACATACAAGACAGGTAAAACACTCAAGACACAAAGCACACACACATGACATGCAAAATAATTAACAAGTATATAATGAGAATATTAGAAAACATAGATTCCAAGTTGAAGAGGTAAAGAGACATAGATATGAAAGATTTTTTAAATACCAACTATCATTCCCGCAATATGAAAACACATTTAAGAATTTAATCAATACACAATGTCATTGCTTGAAAATACTGAACATGAAGAAGAGACACATAGGGCATAAAGTATACATGAGTCAAACAGGATGCAAATGCTTAGAACACAAAACATATATACAAGAATGAGAAAAACCACAAAAACCACAAAGAAAACACTAAAAGCACGTAAGACACAAAGGAAGCAAGCAAAAGATGCAATACATTGAGTAAACACATAAGACACGCAAGACAATTAGTAAGCATAGAATGAAAAGGATTATGATACATTTAAGAAGAGGTTAGAGATTGTGATTGTGATTTAAAAGATGAAACCAAACTTGAGAATGAGATACAGAGAGGAACATGGGAAAGAAAGTTGAAGCTAGCTGTGCAACAATCAAGCGCTGAGTGCTAGTGTCCTCAAGTTATTCTAACAACAACACATGTCAAGAATGATCTAAAGAAACACTCATTCTATCCTCAAAATTTGGAGCAAAACCAATAAGACATGAGTTATAGTTGGTAATGACCTACGATTTAGTACTATTAAAGTCTATAATTATTCATTGTCATATGTTCTATACATCTAGGCCACTTTCTTAGTTTCAATCCTTCAAATTTACAATTGCACACAAAAAACTCTAAAATGTTATATTTTACAGTGTTTTACTCTTGTTGAATCCTATGTTGGTGTTCCCACAATCACAACAACTATAATAATCATAATAAGAATTGTCTTGTCTTATGGGAGAAGAGAAAAATGAAAGTAATATAAATAAAAATGATTACCTTAGTTGTGAAGCCCTTGCATGAGTAAAGGTCCAATGAAGTGTTGATGAAGTCTTGCAAGTATTAGTAACCAACAACACTACATTAGTATGTGCTATGAACTCAGGTAAATAGGCTAAATTAAACTATTTTAAAATAATCCAAAAATACAAAACACAAGTACACAAGAAGAAATTAGATCTAATAATGAATACACATAGGAACGTGGAAATGAAAGTTGAAGCTCACTTGACAAGACTCCATGCCTGGCACTAACATCATGAAGATTCCATAACAAGAGACAATGTGAGGAATGGTCTAAGAAAGGACCTATGGGAGTATCTCCAAAATAGGACTACAAAAGTATTGAGCACTTGTCGCCTATAGTTTTATATTGTTGTAACTCAAAAAATGTTCATCTTATTCTTCTCTTTCCATGTGTTGTTGTCGTAGGCTAAAACCTTCAAATCTGCACCTGCACACATCAAAGAGAGTAAATAATTGTTTTGTATATGGGCTTGCCTTGGTCAATCCTCTTGTTGGTATGCTCCGTACAAAATCTATAATGACGATAATAATAAGTGTCTGCTATTACAAAATAGAGGAGAAAATTGTTAACATAAATGATAATGATTACCTGAGATGTGAAGCACTTGCTTTTGCTCCGTACTAAGTATTTATGATGTCCCACAAATGTTAGTACAAAAAATAACAAAAGCAATAAGTAAAAATATTACTAGATTGCAAAAGACAAGGCACTTTACAATATCCTCACACTTTTACCATGACAGACTTTGACTCATTGCTAAAGATAAATTAGGAGATTAAATAGATTTTCCAACCAAGATTTTCAAATGATGAAGCAACACCGAAGTTGCATACTAGTGTCCTACCGTATTTGGCTTCTTAAAGGACAAGGCACTGTAAGATATTGATAAGATTATCAATGTAAACCCCCAAGGTAAGAAAATTGACAATGTCAATCGAAGAACAATCGAGGCTCAAACACTTATCAATCCAAAATGTCCTTTACAAGAATTACACAATATTAAGAAGACATGCATAGGAAGAAGGTATACACAAAGCACACATGAAGAAAAATTGAATTTGACACATAAGACACAAATCATATATGTGAGACAAGAAGAAAACACATCAAACACACAAGAGAGGTAAAATACATGACTCAAGACAATTAAGATCTACAAAACGAAAATGATAGAAAATAATGTTTTTGAGTTGAAGAGGCAATGAGACACAAATATGTAGGCTTCTCTTCATACCAACTGTCATACGCAAACTACAACAAACATATTGAGGAATTTAATCAATACACAATGTCATTCAGGAGAAATATGAAACACGAAGAAGACAAATTAAGGACATAGAGCATGCACAAAGCAAACATGAATCATACATAATGCAAACACGTAAGTCACAAGTCATATATTAAAGACATGGAGAAAACACACAAAACACACAAGACACAAACTAAACACACAAGACATAGAGTAAACACATATGAAATGAAGGACAACTAACAAGTATGTAATGAGAATATTAGCAAACAAAACACATTTAATAATTTAATCAATACACAATTTTATTGCCCCGAAATACAAAACATGGAGAAGATACACATAAGACATAAAGGATACACATAAGACATAAAGTATACACAAAGAATACATGATGCGAATATGTAAGGCACAAAACATATATGCAAGATAGGGATAAAACACACAAAACAATAAGTAAACACAAATCATAAAAGACACAAAGCAAACACGCATAAGATGCAAGGCATAAAGTAAATGCATAAGACACGCAAGACAACTAGGAAGTATAGAATGAAAATGATTATGATACACATAGCAAGAGATTAATGATTTCTATTGTGATTTAGAAGACACAAATCGTATATGTGAGACAAGAAGAAAATACGCCAAACATGCAATACAGGGAAACACATGACACACAAGATATTGAAGACGTATATAATAAAGATGATAGAAAACAAAGATTCCTAGTTGGATAGGTGATGAGGGATAGATATGTAAGCTTCTCTTCATACCAACTATCATCGTCAAATTTACAACACTTCAAAGAAGTTAATCAATACACAATACCATTCAGTGGAAATACAGAACATAAAGAAGACACGTATAGGACATAAAGAAAACATGATGCAAACATGTAAGACACGAAGCATATATACAAGACATGGAGAAAAAACACAAAACACACAAACATGGAGAAAACAAATAAAATACGAAACACAGAGAAAATATACATGACATGCATGACAATTGACGAGTATATAATGAGAATACATAACATGAAAATACATAACATACATAACATTGCTTGAAAATACATAACATGAAAAAGAGACACATAGGACATAAAGTATACATGAATCAAACATGATGCAACACAAAAGACATAGGGTATAAATGCAATACATGGACAAAAGACAAAAAATAGGTAACAAACCCACAAAGCACGTAAGTATCAAACAAATAACACAAAAGATGCAAGGCGTAGAATGAATATATAAGACACAAGACAATTAGCATGCATAGAATGAAAATTATTATGATACATATAGAAAGAGATTAAAGATTTCTATTATGATTCAAAAGATGAAGCAGGTTTGAGAGTGAGATACAAAGAGGAACCTGGGATAACAATTTTAATCTAGCTTGACAATAATCAAGCGGTAGGTGCTAGTGTCCAAAAGCTATTCTAACAAGAGCATGTGTCAGGAATGATTTGAGGAAACACTCGTGCTATCCTCTAAATTTAGAGAAAAAACAAGACGATAAAAGTTATCGCTGTTAATGACCTATGATTTAGTACTATTCAAAGCCTATAATTATTCACTGTGGTCTTCTTTATCCATCTATGACACTTTTATAGTTTGAATCCTTCAAGTTTGCAATTGCGAAAAAGAAAGATTCTAAAATGTTATGTTGTAAAGGTTCTTACACTTGTTTAATCTTGTGTTGGTGTTTCTACCTCCATAACAACTGTAATAATCATAATAACAACTGTGTGCTCTTAGGGGAGTAGATAAAAAGTAAAGTAACATAAATTAAAATGATTACCTTAGATGTGAAGTATTTTCTTGAGTAAAGTTATACATGAAGTGGTGATGAAGTCTTGACGGTATTATTAACCAACTACATTACCTTAGTATGTGCTATGACCTAGGTTAAAGAAGGCTAAATTGAACTGGTTTAACATAATGTAGAAAATACATATTACAAGTACAAAAGAACAAATCAGATATGATAATGAGATACACATAAGAACCTGGAAATAAGAGTTGTAGCTGACTTGGCAAAACCCCAATGCTAGGCACTAGCATTTAAAAATGTTTTGACAAAAAGATAATGTGAGGAATGGTCTAAGCAAAGACCTATGGAACTATCCTTAAAATATGAAGTCAAAGAAATATTATGGATGTGTTGAGCACTAGAGGCATACAATTTTATATTGTTGTAACTCAGAAAATATTTTTCTTATTCTTCTTTGTCCATATGTGTCATTTTCGTAGTGTTAAACCTTCTAATCTAAACCTACACACATCAAAAAGAGGAAAATATTGTGTTGTATATAGGTTTTCCTTAGTCAAGACCCTTGTTGGTGTTTCCACTATAGAAACTACGATGACAATAATAATAAATGTCTACTATTAGTGAGTAAAGGGAAAAATGACCAACATAAATCGTAATTATTACCTGAGATGTGAAGCCCTTGCTTGCGCTCCGTACAAAGTGTTTATGAGGTCCCACAAGTGTTAGTACACAACATGATAAAAAAAGTAATAATATTACTAGATTGCAAAATACATGACACTTTATAATATCCTCACTCTTATTACTATGATTGACTTTAATTCATCGCTAGATGGATAAGTTAGGAGATTTAATAGATTTTCCAACCAAGATTTTTAAATGACACAATGATACATTAATACACATCTTATACCATTATATACATAACAATTCAAACAGTCATATAAATGCTCATGTCCACTAAAAGCTAAAATTTATCATTTGAACATTAGAATTTGGAGCCAAACTAGTGGGACATCAAAGTTGCATGTTAGTGTCCAACCATATTTGGCTGCTCATAGTGCTAGGCACTATAGAATATGGATAATATTACCAAACTAAACCCCCAAGGCAAAAAAATTCACACACGTCAATCCAAGAACAATTGAGGCTCAGGCAGCTATCAATCCAAAATTGGCCTTCACAGAAATTATACAACATTAAGATGACGTGCATAGGGAGTAAAGTATACACAAAGCATAGATGAAGCACACATGAATGTGATTTGTAATACATAAATCAAATATGCGAGACAAGAACCAAACACACAAGAGAAGTAAAACACATGGCATGCAAGACAATTAAGATGTAATAGCAAAAAGGAAAGAAAACAAACATTCTGAGTCAGAAAGATAATGAAACATAGATATATAAGTCTCTCTTCATACCAACTCTCATCCCCAAAATGCAACAAACACATTAAAGAATTTAATTAATACACAATGTCATTAAGGAAAAACATAGAAGATGAAGAAGACACATATATGACATAAAGCATACACAAACCAAATATGAATCAAACATAATGCAAACATGTAAGGCACAAAGCATATATGCAAGACATCGAGAAAACACGCGAGACACTGAGAAAAAACAAAAAAATATGTGACGCATAGAGAAAACACACATGACACGTGTGACAATTAACAAAACTATAATGAGAATGTTAGCAAACAAAACACATTTAAGAATTTAATCAATGTATAATGTCATTGCCCAAAAATACAAAAATGAAGATCAAACAAACAATGCATAAAGTATACACAAAGTAAACATGATGCAAATACGTAAGGCACAAAGCATATATGCAAGACAGGAAGAAAATGCACAAAATACAGAGAAAACACACAAAACATATAAGACACAGAGAAAATACACAAAAGATGCAAGGCATAGACATAGAGTAAACACACAGGATAGACAAGACAATCAACAAGCAAAGCCTCAAAATGACTATGATACACATAAAAATATATTAGAGATTACTATTGTAATCCAGAAGACACAAATTATATATGCAAGCCAAGAAGAAAACATGTCAAACATGCAAGAGAGGTAAAAGCATATTGCACATAAGACAATTAATATGTATATAATGATAATAATAGCAAACAAATATTCCGAGTCGAAAAGATAATGAGACACAAACATATAAGCTTATCTTCATGCTAATTGTCATCCCCAAAATACAACAATCACATTGAAGAATTTAATCAATACACAATGTCATTCTACATAAATAAAGACATGAAAAAGACATGTATAAGATATAAAACATACACAAAGCAAACATGAATCAGACATGATGCAAACACGCAAGGCATGAAGCATATATGCAAAATATGGAGAAAACACACAAAAAAACTCAAGGCATAGAGAAAACACACAAAATAGTCGACACAGAGCAAGCACACATGACATGCAGGACAATTAACAAGTATATAATAAGAATGTTAGTAAACAAAGATTCTAAGTCAAAGAGATAAAAAGACATAATTATGAAAGCTTTGGTAAATACCAACTATCATTCCCAAAATATAACAAACACATTTAAGAATTTAATCCATACACAATGTCATTGCTCAAAAATACACAACATGAAGAAGAGACACAAAGGACATAGAGTATACATGAATTAAACATGATGCAAACATGGAAGGCATAGAGCATATATGCAAGAGATGGAAAAAAGACACAGAACAGGTAGCAAAGACACAATGCAAGTAAGACACAAAGAGAATACACAAAAGATGCAAGACATAGAGTAAACACAAAACATGTAAGACAATTAGGAAACATAAAATAAAAATAGTTGTCATACATATAGCAAGAGATTAGAGATACTATTGTCATTCAAAAGACAAAAATAGATTTGAGAATGAGATATAGAGAGGAACCTAGAACAAAAAGTTAAAGATAATTGGGTTGTAATCAAGTAGTAGGTGTCAGTGTCCTAACACTATTCTAACATGTCAGGAATGATCCAAGGAAACAACATTACTATCATCTAAATTTGGTGAAAAACAAGAAGACAAAAGTTATAGTAACCAAAACCATTACCTTAGTATGTGCTTTGAACTAGGCTTAAGAAAGCTGAATTTAAGAGGTTTAACATAATGCAAAAAAATACAGAACACAAGTACAAAAGAATAAATCAGATCTGATAATGAGACACACATAAGAACCTGGAAATGAAAGTTGAAGCTGACTTGTCAGGACTGCAACGCTAGGCACTAGTATCATGAAGATGTTTTGACAAGAGTCAACATGAGGAATGATCTAATCAAAGACTCGTGGAACTATCCTCAAAATATTGAGTTGAAAAAATATTACAAAAATGTTGAGTACTAGTGGAATACGGTTGTATATCGTTGTAACTCAGAAAATGTTCCTCGTATTATTCTTTGTCCATATGTTTTGGTGTAGTCTAAAACCTTCTAATCTGCACTTGCACACTTGAAAGAGAGCAACTAGAAGAATTAGAGAAATAAGTTCGAATGGAAGGAAAAAATCAGTGGATAAATGAGCCCCAATATGTAGAATATTGTTTGTTAAATCTCATTCTAACATTTGATATGATTTTTTGAGTCAGAGATATTCCGAACCATGATATGTTCAAGATAATAGTAATTAATGAACAAAAAAGACTCATACAAACTATTAAACTATTGATATGTTTAAGATGTATATAACAAAAATATATAGCAAACAAAGATTACAAGTTAGAGAGGTAATGAGATAGATATGTAAGCTTCTCTTCATATTGAAAATATATAGCTTTAAAGATTACATGTCAGAGTGGTAATGAGACAAATATGTAAGCTTCTCTTCATACCAACTATCATCTTCAAAATCAACGAACACATTGAAGAATTTAATAAATACACAATGTCATTCAAGGGAAATACAGAACATGAAGAAGACACATATAGGATGTAAAGCATACATGATGCAAGCACTTAAGGCACAAAGCATATAAGCAATAGAGAAAACACACAAAACACAAAAGAAAACACACAAAGCATGCGAGAAACAAATAAAATATTAAACACATAAGACACGCAAAATAATTACTAAGCATAGAATAAAAATGATTATGATACATATAACAAGATATTGGAGATTGTTATTGCGATTCAGAAGACGCAAATTGTATATGTGAGACAAGAAGCCAACACACCAAACACGCAAAAGAGGTAAAACACATTGCATTGAAGACAATTAAGATCTATGTAATGAAAATGATAACAACCAAAACTTATGAGTTGGAGAGCTAATGAGACATAAATATGTAAGTTTCTCTTAATATCATCTGTCATCCAAAAAATACTACAAACATATTGAAGAATTTAATCATTACACATATAGGACATAAAACATACAAAAATCAGACATGAATCAAAGATGATACAAACACATACTTGATACAAAGCATATATGGAAGACATGGAGAAAACGCAGAACACACACAACACAAAGAAAACACACATGACATGCAAGAAGATTATGTGATGTAGAGGGAAAGTGGATATTAGACTAACGATACTATATTTAACAATAGAAGATTCATTTAAAATGTAAACTCCCACTTGTACCAAGGACATTACCAAGTCATACTTCCTGCCCAATTAGGCCTACCTACTAGTAGCCCTCCTACAGGACATTTCTCAGCATAAATTTTCATACAAAGGTCATAACCCAAAACTAAGAGCATTTTGGATTACCCTTTTCACCCTTTATCAACTTATCTCATTTATAGATAGGGTTATTTTGGACCACATGACTCAATAATTGATTGGTAACCTAGAACTAGACCTTATTAGGCCACTTTCATCAAGCAACTATTGGGTTTTCCCACACAAAACTTCCAAACTCTTTTCCTAAGTCTTGAATGTTGCATGGGGCCTAAATAATCCATTTTCAACAATTTCTAGGCTCTCCTAATCACCTATCTCCAAAACCCTCCTTCTACCTAGTCTTTTTAGCCTAATACATAAGGAATATTAGGCTAGGGCTTCCTCCAATTTGCTCCAAACACCATGTTTTCTCTTGTAACCTTTAAAAATTTTAAATGAGCCCTAATACCTCTATTCCATTGAGTTATATATTTTTATAACAGTGGAATGGGTCACAAAACATGATTTCTTTCACCAAAGCCTTGAAACTAGGTTTTCAGGACTGTTCTCGGTAATTTGCCTCTAGAATGCACAAAACTCAATGAAAAGAGATGAGACCAATGCCAAATGAAATCTAATTTAAAAATCCATCCACCACAATCCATCTCAGATCACATGGATGTCGTACCATTCCATATAATTCTCTGCAACAGTGAGGAATTAGGAAAAACGCAAGCAATGATGGTTTTATTGCTTAGACATCACCAAAATACATCCAACCGACCCTTGGTCAATGAAGATAGCCTATTTATATGGTTTGGGAATTTTCCCAACGGTTACCAACCAAAATTCATAGTTCCACTAACTAAAAACCAACTTTGTTCATTATGACAACTTTTGCAAGAAAAGTTGCTTGACAACTTTTTTGCAACTTTAGCAACTTTTACAAAAACTTGCATACTTGACCCCATATGACTTAGGATCATTAAAAATAGTCTAAATAGACTTTATTACAACCAAAAAATGACTCAACATATGAAAAATGCATAATTGAACCATAGGTACAATTTGAACTAGGTGCCCCTGCGCCATTATGTATCCTCGGTTATATGGAATCTGGATAAGGTGAAGAAAACAAAGATGACCTTAAAGCCTAAGCTAGTGAACTTAAAAATTATATAATGTACCTTGTAGAACCTATAGATACATATGCACCTACTTTTACACCCTTAATAGCATTTGACAAAGGACTAAAAGGAAGAGGAGAATTGAGGAGATTTGTTTACGCCCTTGGGCCATGAAGTGACAAATTATATTCCTAAGGAAAGAAACTAATCAAAAGGGCCATCAAGTGTTTATCATAAAATCAGTGATGAAATACATAGTGCAGTAGAACTCGAAGAAAACATACATGATGAGTTCATTTTCTTGGATGATAATTGGCCTTGGCTCAAAAGAATGTTTGAAATTCAATTATCTGCTTTGGCAATGAAAGGAGTCATCCCACATGGAAACTCAGAGATAGTATTGAAATGGTTGAATGTCACAAAATAGAGAAGCAAAATCTTGCAATAGTGTAAGATAAAATTTTGGAATAGAGAAAAAACAAGAGAACAAATCATTGTTGAATTCAGATTTTCACTGAATCCATCCCTGCAAATTCTGAGAAAATCTTGATAAGTTCAGCCCACAAGGCAGCATTGTTAAGGAATTTGCAGATTTGTCAAAGAATTAGATAGAAGAAATCATAAATGGTTTTGATAATAAACCAAACTTAATATGTTTGAGACATGCTTGGAAGAGATAGAAGTCCCAAAGCAAATTGCAAAAACACTCTTTTCAAAAAAGATACATTTCCCATATTCTTACAATTTTACACTTTTTTGAGAAATTAATGAAAATGGTACCATGTATCATAAATCTATCATATGTTTTAACTGATATAGCCTATTAAATTTGATACTAATTTGTCATGTACTCTAACCATCAAATCTTCTTGCTTGACACCAAACTCTCATATGAACAACAATTGTGACTGTCATCTCTTTAAAGTAAATTAAAATTGACAAATCAAAACATATTCCTAAGGAGTTTACAGGATATGCTTAGCATGTGTACATGTCCTTAACAAATAGGAACTACTATATTGTATCTCCAAAGATCAATTTCATTGTATCAAGGCCTATGGCATACCAAATGACATCCATCTCAAGTATAATATGTGTAAATCATAAAATGTATAACACTTCTTCCTAAATATTTTGAGTTATATGAACTTTTACAAGGAGAGACATAAAAACAATCTTTTCTCCTATTTCAAGGACGATAACTAGTACCATTCATATGGAAAAAAAGAAGTTCAGATACATAATGATAGAACTAGTTATTGAATATTAGGACCATAAAAATAAAGCAAACAGGATGTAAATTCATATTTTGAAAAGAACAGGTCAATTAAGGCCTTAAATGTGTGTCATGCTCCTAATCCTCATATTAATAGATGTTAAGATATTGAGTTAATGCAAAGAGATATCTATGATTTTTTGTAAACATTGGGTGAACCCAATCGTTCCTTTACTTTTACAAGAGATGCAAAAAGAGGATAAGAAAAATCAAAATAATGAACCTTGCCAATTTTTAACTCTAGATTATGTTGTTCCAAGTTTAGTTCAAATTTGTAAATTAAAGTAATATCGGCATTGTGCAACAAAAGCTAAATGATATGTAGTCTCCTCTTTATGGTCCTTTAGGGTTTTGGAATCATTTCTTTAAATTCAATTGCAAGAGGCTCCTTTCTATTAAACCTATATTCAAAATGAATTGGGAGAGTAGAAAATGTAATGTCAATTATCCTTATTATTAGATTGTTCAATATCTTGCACCATTTGGGAGATATTAAAGTTTTTGTCATGAGAAATTTCTCAATGAAAGTTTCAAACTCAATTGAGGACATTAGCAGGCAAACACATCTTTAAGATTTGTTTGCATTGTTAATCTGTTCGCGAGCTTTCAAATGATAGGTCATAATATCAAATCGGATGCCTAAGTCAAAATTGGTGGTTCTCAAAAGTTGTTCCAACAAAACTCAAGTTCCGACAATAAGTCAACTTGGGAAAGGAAATGAACCGCTAGACTATCGCGTGCCAAAAGAAGAAAAGTTACACTTTCTAGAACATTCTAAGTTGGTTATTGGTGTTAAATGACGAGGTTAACTCAGACATGGACATCTTTCTTTGTACAGATTGTGGCTCTAGACTGTAGGTTTTTCTTAGAGAATTGATTTTCTTATTAATGATATTAGTTCATTTGGTTGTAGCATGTAAATTTTCTAAATGTTGTAGTTCTCATGATGTAGAGGAAGGACCTACTTGGTCTTATCAAATCAAATGGCAAAGGGGCTTCTTCAACTTGAACATAGTTTGACTCATGGGCTTTCCTCTAAACCCTTGTCCTTGGACAATCCTTAGAACATTTGGACATTG
>MU225806.1:194414-208455 GCA_018584345.1 Thuja plicata | reverse complement strand
CTTCTTCAACTTGAACATAGTTTGACTCATGGGCTTTCCTCTAAACCCTTGTCCTTGGACAATCCTTAGAACATTTGGACATTGTTATACTTGACTTTTCCCATGTCATGGATAGACCTCATGTTCTACAAAAAGGATCATGAACAACTTCTTGAGGGTTCAACAATGCACAATACTTGGGGTTTACACCTTCTTGATTTGTGGAAACTAGGAATGACAACCTATGGAAACCAGACCAACCTATAAAAAATTGCTTCCAAACCTCTACCACTACCTTGGAGGCCCTTACGCATAAAAAATGTGACTTCATAGGGCATTTAATGACTGCACACAACAAAGACTTCAAACATGAATGGTTATCGACTCGGGTGTTCATTGCCATGCACATTCCTTTATGACAGTCATGGTATATTGCCATGGGGTTGCCAAAATTGATCATCAACACATTGACCAGGTCTATAGGACCTTCTAAGACCCTTTACCAACAAAGATCATGAACATTCAACACTTTTAGACTTGGGTTTATTCAATGTTCAATTTCTGCACTATCACTGTCATGTTTGTATTCATAGGACAGTCCTTGTAAATTTGGTTTCAAACATCACAACAATGTCAAAAAAACATTGGGACATGTCTATGGGGCCTTCTACACACTCCCAACACCTTCCCAAATCACAAATATCCAACACCATGCCTTCTTACATCCAACTTGCCATACAAATGTGTAGACAGTCTGATCTATCAGGAAAATCAGAATTACAATCAATTGGAAATACAGGCAAACCTCCATTTCAGCACCTAAAAATTTGAGATATGGTAGAATACATGTAGACAGACCTTTCCACCCATTTTGGTGATTTTTGACCCGTGAAAAGTCAAGTTATACATTTATTTCTACTTGCTGGTTACTCTAGGTAGGGTTTTGACCAATTTTCACAACAAATGCAGTATCTTACAAAATACCCAATGAAAATTGATGAGACCAAAAGAAAATGAAAGTAGATTCACATGCCAACCAATCCCAATTGCTTCCAGATCATATATGGAACGTACAGTCTGTACAAGGCAAAAGAACAGTAAAAAAACATGAAAAATACACTGAAAACGAGGGTTTCATTCATCAAATTCATAACCAATCAGTTCTCCAACCCCAAAATCGAGTTGGAAGGTTGTATTTATACATTTTTCATCATATCAAATACTTCAACCATCCATATAACCATTTTGTTAACAAAAACACCCGCTTGACAAGTTTTTGAGCAACATGACAACATTTATTTGCAACTTTTACAATATTTGACCAATTGACTTAAAACTTTCCAAAATAGATCACTATGGTCCCAAATGGTCATAAATGACCTTGTTATACTAAAAACCCCCCTAAACAATCTAAAAAACCAAAAATGACAAAATGCACCCTATGATGCAGAGTAATGAGAATTGCGCATGAATCATGTGAATCACGTGAATCGAGATTCGATTCACTATCCCCAATTTTTTGGGAGCTGGTGAATCTGATCGGCAATTCTTAGGCATGAATCGCCTGCATCGCATGAACCGATGATTCATGGAAAAATCTTATGAATCGCCTTACGTGAATCACTGTGAATCAGCCGCGCGGCTGAGCCATATAGTGAACAAAAAACATAAAAAAACACTTGTTTTTTTTTACTTTTTTAGGTCATTCCACTTTGTTATAACCCTAAAGGGTCTTCTATTTGCAAAAGAGGAAAAGTGAGAGTGAAAAGTGAGAAAAGAATAGAAAGGAGAAAACATAAGTTTCCAACCAGTAAGAAGGAAGAGAACAAAAGGCATTGAAAATCCATTTGGGGAGGCCATAGATTGAATTGGGAGCACTAAGGAGTCAACAAAAACACTCCACAACTCATTTGCAAGAGGAAGTGTTCATTTGTTTTTGTATGTTATTGTATTATTCATTTTTTGTTAAATTTTTTTAGTTTTCATTTGAAAATCTGAAATGTTTTTTAGTTTTAGTAAATTGCAAAGTAGGCTTTGCTGTTTTGTATAATATTTTCAAAGTTTGAGGTTTTATTTAAATTTTCTTAATTGCAGTAGCCTTAAATTACATTTTCCAAGATGGGTTAAAAAGATGTATGTTGGAAATATACCGAAGAATTTCCTAGAAGAACTAAATTTAAAACAAAATGTATGTTTTGTAAAGAGATAAATTTGGGTGGCATTTATAGATTCAAATTCCACATTGCTGCCATACCTGGACATGATATCACGGTTTGCACTAAAAAAACTCCTGAGGCAAAACGCACTTGTATAGTGGCATTAGAAAAATTTAAACAAGAAAAAATAAATAAGAAAAGACAACTTGAAGGGTTAAGGGCTATTGGCTCCCATGCTCCCATAGCCACAACTACACCTGCATCTGAGTCCGAATCCGTAGGTTGTGTTGGAGAGGGTTCTCTACTCCAGGCCTCCTTTTTATCCTAGTGCTAGGCCTAGTGTTGATGGCGATGCTACTGCTAGTCTTTCTTATACTGAGAATGAGTCCAACCGCCTATTTCAGTCTAGAGTGCAGAAGAACAAATTGGATAGTTACTTTGTGCCCCGCACTACTACTAGCTCACAACCCACGCTTAAGGGCATGGGTTTGAACAAGGAGATTCATGATGCTGCCATAAAAGAAATTTGCAAATTTTGGTACTTTTGCAACATTCCATTTATTGCATCCAGCTAATTGATTCTTTTTTATTTATTTTACTTTTCTTTAAGTTTGAAGTTACATAATGATTTGTCATCTAAATTTCTAATCATAATCTACTTGTGACAGGGCTCCTTATTGGAAAAACATGATAGATGTGATTTCTATTTGTGGTCCAGGGTTTAAAGGCCCTACTGAGAATGAGTTGAGTGGATACCTTTTATATGAAATGGTAGAGGATATGAAGGTTGAGCTTACGGGCCACTGAAAGGAATGGATCGAAAAGGGTTGTACCATCATGACTGATGGTTGAATAGATAGGAGGAATAAAACACTCCTCAATTTTCTTGTTTCTTGTGGAGGTGATTTATCATTCTACTTTCCTACATGCATTGTGAATTGTGAATCGTGATTGTCATTGAATAATTTAAATTTTGATTTGTTGATTGCCAATTTGTTGATGATCCATGATAATTCATTGTTTTGTAAGATATACCATGTTCATCAAATCTATTGATGCTTCCACTCATATAAAAAATGCCACATACTTATGTGAGGTTATTGAGGAACTCATAGCAGAGGTGGGGGAAGAAAATGTGGTGCAAGTGGTGACGGATAATGAAGCAAGTTATGTTGCTATAGGTAAACTTCTAACTTTTCAAGTTTTGAAAATAAATTTATTTGAACTTTTATAATTCTAAGTTTCCCAACATGTTTAAATTTCTAATTAATTTAAAATTGTTGTAGGTAAACTTTTGATGGAGAGGCATTCCACCATATTTTGGTCTCCTTGTGCGGCACATTGCCTTGACCTCATGTTGGAGGAAATTGGCAAGCTTGAGTGGGTCAAGTCATGCGTAGAAAGGGCGAAAAGTATATGCAAGTTTATCTACAATCATTCATTCGTCCTTAGCACAATGAGGGCCTACACAGGAGGCAGGGAGTTAGCTCGTCCAGGCATCATGAGGTTTGCCTCGAATTTCATCACACTGCAATCCTTGTTGACATCAAAGGTAGAACTGAGGAGAATGATTGTTGGCCGCGAGTGGACTACATCTTTCTATGCTACGACCACTGCAGGGGTAGATGTGGTAAATTGCATCTTTGATGAGGATGGTTTTTGGAAACCTATCAAAGAAATCCTTGAGGTAAATTTCTTACAATTTATTATTTAGTTTTTTAATGATTTAGTTTTACTTTTAGTTTTATATTTAAGTTTTGACTTATGTTGTTTTAACTTTTACATTATATGCAGGTCACTGAGCCCCTCGTATCTCTCCTACAAATTGCTGCTGGGGAGAAGCCCTCTATGGGCTACATATATGAGGGAATGGATAGGGCCAAAGAGGCCATTAGAGCCCAGTATGGAGGAGTGTATGAGAAGTATGCCCCTATTTGGGAGATCATTAATAGGAGACGGCAGAATCAGCTCCACCGACCCATCCATGTAGCAGCTTATTATCTGAATCCAACATTCTGTTTCCGTCCTAACTTCAAGGCACATGAGGAGGTTCACACCGGCCTGTTCATAGTGATTCAGAGGTTGAGCTGTGATGATGATAGCCTAGCTGCAACCATTGAGCTAGATAAATTCAACAATAAAGAAGGGCCAATTTTCTTTGGCAGGATGGCCATAGATGCTCAGACAAGCCTATAGCCAGGTAAAAATAATATATTTTTGAATCTTAAGTTTATGACTTATAATTTGTGCATTTTAATTTTTGATTTTGTAATTTTAAAGTTGTATATGAGACTAATTGTTTTTGTTTTTCCTTATTTCAGATAGATGGTGGCAATTTTTTAGGTCTCGAACCCCAAAACTTTGGAAAATTACCATGCGGATTCTGAGTCAGCCAAGCAGCGCTTCTGGATGTGAGCGCAGTTGGTCTATGTTTGAGCATATCCACTCGAAGAGGAGAAATAGGTTGTCAGTGCAGAGGTTGAATGATCTTGTCTTTGTTCATTACAACCTCCATCTTAGGATTAGACAGATTCTGGGCGCTGACTCGGGTCCGATCATTCTGGAGGAGATTGATCCAGAATCATAATGGCTCACTTAGGCTATGGATCCGGTCTTCACTAAGGCAGACCATGAGTGGGTTGACAAGGTAGATAAAGAGGCTGAGGCTGTGGCCATTGTAGAGGAGGCGGCTAGAGCACATTCAGGCACTGGCAGACTCACACGCTCACGCACCGACACAGACCGTAGTGGTGTTGTTCATGAGCCCATCTTACATGCAAGGGCTATGGCTCAATAGTCCTCTAGGACCTACCTTAGACACCTTTGTAGAGGGCAGCGAGAGACAGGATACTCAGAGGCTGAGGCTGCGGCTACGGCTGATGATGAGGCTTGAGCTAGAGCCTTATTTTTTCATTTTGTTTATAGATTGTCAGATACTGATAGATATACGTTTCATGGTTTCATGGATCTTCGCCTTGTGTACATTTATGATTTGATGTCTTATGGATCTTCATCTTACATAATACATTATTATATTCTATGATTTGACTCATTATGATCCTATGATTGCTATTTAGTTTTATAGTTTACTTCGGCTACAATTTACATTCTATGTGTAACGCATGTGATGGATTTATCATTTATGTTCCTTGTTTATCTATGTTAGCGTCTATTTGATGATGTTATAGTGTTTTTAAGTTATATTCAATAAAGGGTGAATGAAATAAGTTTTAAATTGTTAAAATCTCTAAATTTTAAGGGTTTTTAAAATTTGTTAATTCATGGGCGATTCGCAATTCGATTCGGCCTTGCTGATTCCGAGATGATTCCGGTTCTCGTTACTTTTCTATGATGTTTCTGATGCCCTTGATGCCCCTCCATCATACACCCAAGGGGAAGAAAAGAACTCAAGTTCCACTTGAGTGAAGATCAGGTACTATCCTTCTCTTTTACCTTTCTCCCGTGTATTGTTTTGTCCTTTATGTGACCAACTATCCTCTTCGTCTGTTCTAATGATGTTGTCATCCCTTTGTCTTTTATAAGTTCATCCTCTTTCACCATGGTTGCTTCATATGGGACTGTCTTCATGTGTAAAGCTGTGATAATCATTGTTGTGTCATCATCCCCGTTTATTTCTTGCATGCCCTGATACCCAATGTACTGTACTTCTCTTTCTCTTTGACCTTCACCTCCATTAGGTAAGACAAGTGATTTCATACCATACTTAAGACCTTTTCTTGCTACTACAAACTGCATATCAGACTTTTTCTTCATTTTATAAGGTCTAATGACCTCATGGAAATCTTGAATAGAATTAAGTATTCCCTTAYTCRAAGGAATTTMTCCTATCTTKCCTTCATACTMAATGGTTTCAARTCCATAGGAATTACACAAATGCATACCATAACTTTGTTTTGCTGCCTTTTTAAGACCTACTTCATCCATCCTCTTCATGTCATGAGATTGTATCAAGTCATGCTTTCTTTCATTGTTCTTGTCAAGTGAACATCCTTGGATTTTATTTGCTCTACATTTTGTTCCAAAAGAACTCCTCACCCATTACCATCACAATTGATCCCCCTTGTTCTTTGTCTTCATTCTTCAAGGGTATGAGGGCGTAGGAGACTCCATCTTTCTCTATCACATAAGTATTCTTCCTACCATCATACTTGGCATTTCTATCATATTGCCACAGTCTACCAAAAAAGCGTATAACATACATCTATTGGAATTATGTCACACAAGACCTTATCCTTGTATCCATCTATTTGAAACTCAATCCAACACTGCTCATTCACCAACACTTTTTGTCCTTCATTTAGCCATGAAACCTTATAGGATGTAGTATTTGGAAACCTCTTCAAATTTAACTTTTCAACCATTTCAACAACAACTAAATTATATGTACTACTTGAATCAAAAACAACGTTCAAGCACTTACCTTGAAATTTGCATGTAGTTTTGAATAGAGACTTCCTGTGGGGTGACTCCTTCTCCATAGGCACTTTGATTAAATTCCTCCTCATCAACAAAAGACTCCAACTTCTGGTTTTGTCATTTGTGGTGAAGAATTCACACATTCAGCATCATCACCTTGTGCAATCTGGTTCCTTCTTTCACTCCTAAAAGATGTAGATGATTGTTCTTTTGGGAATTTCCATTCTTAATGAGCTGAAAATTCATTACATTTGTACACTTTCTAGTGAAGCCACTTGTTCCTCCTCTACTCCCAAATCTACCCCTAAAATTGGATCTTCTTTCTCCAAAACTTCCTCTTGAATTTGCTTCTTGTTCTTTTGGGGTACTTGATTTATCTTGACTTCTTTACAACTGCCCCCTGTCATCAAAGGTTTCTCTTCCTCTGAATGTCCCTCCTCTATCTATTGTTTGTCTCTCTTGATTCCTTTACAACTTCTCTCCAGCCTTCATTGCCAACTGATAGAATTCTTCCACTATTCTTGGACTTGTGAGACTTAGTTCATCTTCTAGGATATACTTTAGCCCATTCCAATACCTTGCAACTTTGTCAACATCTTCCATGTGGCTTGATCTAATACTCAATTTGTAAAACACATTTGTATAGGTCTTTACATCCATGTCTTTGTGCTTCAAATTTTGTAGTTTCCTATACAACTGAATGGCATAGTCACTAGGTAGAAGTTTATCCTTAAATTTTGCCACCATCCTGTCCCAAGAGGTGAATTTTTCTTTCCCCTTATTCCTCCTTTCATCTTGCACATAATACCACCATAGGGATGCCTTTCCTTTTAGTTTTTTCTTTCCAATTTCACTTGTTGGCCCTTAGGTATCTCCTCAAACTTAAAATACTTGTCTAATTCTCCTGTCCAATCAAGGGGTTCTTCTCCATTCAGACTTCTTGAATATATGGGGTGTTCCATCTTCACCTTGGAGCCATCACTCCTAACTACCTTTAGCAAACTCTCCAACCTTATCTCTCCAATATTTCTTTCTTCTTAATGTTCTTGTGGTGTACTTTCTTCACCCACTTCTTCTTGGTCCCTCAAATCTCCACTTACCACTCCTTCTTTGGTTGGTCTCAACTGTTGTGAGTCTTGCATCAAGGCTTTTCTTTAGTGCACTCAACTCTTGGGTCAGAGATCCCCTCACCTCTCTACCTATTCTTTCAAGATTCGCCCTTGGAGGCATCCTGACTAGTCATCAACTCTACTTGTTTTCTATTCTTATTTTCTCTGATTGAACTTTCTCTCTCTAATGCCAATTTGATGCAGAAGGACCTACATGGTCTTATCAAATCAAATGGCAAATTGACTTCTTTAACTTGAACATAGTTTGACTCGTGGGCTTTCTTCTAAACCCTTGTCCTTGGCCAGTCTGTAGAACATTTGGACATTGTTGTACTTAACTTTTCCCATGTCATGGAAAGACCTCATGTTGTGGCAAAAGGATCGTGAACAACTTGTTCATGGAGGGTTCAACAATGCACAAAACTTGGGGTTTACACCTTGTTTTGTGGAAACTAGGAGTGACAACCTTTGAAAACCAAGCCAACCAAGTGCATCCAAACCTTTACCACTACCTTAGAGGCCCTTACTCCTCATTAACAAAGTGACTTCATGGGGCATTTAATGACTGCACACAACAAAGACTTCAAACATGATTGGTTATCTGGAGTGTTCATTGCCATGCACATTCCTTTACGACGGTCATGGTATATTGCCATGTGGTTACCAAAATTGGTCATCAACACATTGACCAGGTCTATAGGACCTTCTAAGAGCCTTTACCAACAAAGAACATGAACATTCAACACTTTTAGACTTGGATTTATTCAATCTTTAATTGCTGCACTATCACTGTCATGCATGTATTCATAGGACAGTCCTTGCAAATTTGGTTTCAAACACCACACCAATGTCAAACACACATTGGAACATGTCTATGGGGTCTTCTACATACTCCCAACACCTTCCCCAATCACAAAAATCCAACACCATGCCTTCTTACATCCAAACGTGCCATACAAATGTGTAGACAGTTTGATCTATCAGGAAAATCAGACATACAATCAATAGGAAATACGTGCAAACCTCCATTTCAGCACCTAAAAATTTGAGGTATGGTAGAATACATGTAGAAAGACCTTTCCACCCATTTTGGTTGTTTTTGACATGTGAAAAGTCAAGTTATACACTTATTTCCACTTGTTGGTTACCCTAGATAGGGTTTTAACCAGTTTTCAAAACAAATGCAGTATCTTACCAAATACACAATGAAAATTGATGAGACAAAAAGAAAATGAAAGTAGATTCACATGCCAACCATCCCAATCGGTTTCAGATCATAATATAGACCGCAAAGTCTGTACAAGGCAAAAGAACAATCAAAAATATGAAAAATGCACTGTAAATGAGGGTTTCATTCATCAAATTCATAACCAATCAGTTCTCCAACCCCAAACTTGAGTTGGAAGGTTGTATTTATACATTTTCTATCATATCAATTGGCTTCAACCGGCCATCTAACCATTTTGTTAATAAAAACACCCTTTTGACAATTTTTGCAAAGTTGCTTGACAAGTTTTTGAGCAACATTACAACATTTATTTGCAACTTTTATAATATTTGACAAATGGATGTAAAACTTTCCAAAATGGATCAATATGGTCATAAATGACCTTATTAGACTCAAAAAAACCCTAAAAAACCAAAAATTGCAAAATGCACCCTATGATGCCCCTGCATTATCTAATTTCATTAGGATAATTAGAAAGCAAGTGTTTCTCTCTTGCAGTTTCTGTTTATGTCTATTGTTATTGTGTTTGTTGATATGTACAGGGAGTATCCTAATCCTCCATCAATAGACTCAATTTTAAATGGAAAGAGGACTCTTTATATCACTACGATGGATCAGCCATTACAAACAAGGGGCATTAATCACCTTATTACTTCCTATTTTTCCTCATCATGGCCTAGATCTAAGGTATTTATTTAATTTGCAAAGAATGTTTTCCTATTCTCACTAATGTTGGCAAACTAGATATTAGGACATTTACAACTAAAATTGAAAAAAGTTGATATATATTTATGCTAAGTTGTAATCTCAAGAGAGCTCTTCTCTAACATATGGTGACTCACATTTATCATTTCATAGAAAAATTAGATATTCTTAAATTTGTTCTATTTTGTCATACCTTCTATGTCAACAAAGGTTTCTTTTTGCCTTCTATATGTTGTTTGTTATGTCAAAATGGATGACCAATATAATTTTCTAAGATTTGAATGAGAATCCTCTATTATGTCTCATGGTTTAGTACTTACAAGCAAAATACAATTATTTAGTGCAGGTCGTAGGTTGTGTTGTTGTTCAATCAAACATTAGATGTGGTAAATGATTTATTTCCCTTCTAAAACCTAGAAAACTAAACCTCCCTAGGAAACGATGATGCATAAGTAGGTGAAATACTTCAATTATGCAAGACCTAAAGATCCAAATTTTGTTTGAAAGTATTTCATAAAACTTATTCTATTTGAAGGGAGGAGTGATGGCAGCCCTAGCTAGGGTTTTTATAGACTTGGAGGAGCGGCCTTGGGCTACTGTCGAGCCATGAGATTGGTGAATGCAACAGAAGGCAAATGAAATGCTTGAAGGATGGAGGTTCGATTAAGCCCAATGGGAATCATCCGGACGAGCGAAATAGCGATTGTGCTACTAAGTCATGAAGAGACTGACTCTTTAACACACATCTAGTTCTTCTACAATGTCAGAAGATTCTACAACTGATGGTGGAGGACGCGGGAGTATGGCGGGCTTCCTCATAGGTTGGGCAGCAATCTCAGGTCAAAACTGCCCCTTTCACTTATGCAAAATGTAAGAGTTGACGTTCAAAGGATCTTGTGGTTTCGAGTGGCCCCCCTCACAAGGACAGTTTTGGGAGCTATTTACCATGATTTAGCTACAAGGGCAGAACTAAAAGACAGTAATTTGTGCAACTCAGGAAAAATGGAGGGTTGAGGAGAGAGATGCAACACAAAGAAGATATGGATACAAATTATATTGAACCTAGTTATCTTGGATGAAGTCACTAGTTGAGAAGTGCAAGAGACATACAAACATACAACCTTGTTCCAATATGTTAAACAAAGACTCACAAGACTTCTAACAACAACCTTAGAAGGCATTCTCTGAATGTTCATTACACCTCATGGCATTTTTCGTTCAAAACTCATCCTTGCTGCCCCATTGGAATGTGACACACCGTCCTCCTTGTCTACAATACTTGGACTATCCCTTTTGGTTATGAATTTGAAAAATGACTTATAACAGGATTCCAAGCTCCTTAACATGCCCTCTTATGGAAAACTCCTGCCAAATAACATTAAGTGGGGATGGGTGTATCAAATACCAACTTTTGATATCCTGAATTTTGTTATGCATTGTTTCAGACTGATAGTCACTTCAAAACACTTACAAACCATGTCCTCAGGCTCTGCAACTTTGGGGACTTGTAAAATATGTTATCTCAGACCTATCCTCCAATTTTTATCAGTTTCTACACAAAGACAGTAATTTGTGCAACTCAGGCAAAATGGAGGGTTGAGGAGAGAGATGCAATACAAAGAAGATATGGATACAAATTATATTGTACCTAGTTATCTTGGATGAAGTCACTGGTTGAGAAGTGGAGGAGACATACAAACATACAACCTTGTTCCAATATGTTAAACAAAGACTGACAAGACTTCTAACAACAACCTTAGAAGGCATGCTCTGAATGTTCATTACACCTCATGGCGTTTTTCGTTCAAAACTCATCCTTGTTGCCCCATTGGAATGTGACACACCGTCCTCCTTGTCTAGAATACTTGGACTATCCCTTTTGGTTATGAACTTGACAAATGACTTATAACACGATTCCAAGTTCCTTAACATGCCCTCTTATGAAAAACTCCTGCCAAGTAACATCAAGTGGGGATGGGTGTATCAAATACCAACTTTTGATATCCTGAATTCTGTTATGCATTGTTTCAGACTGATAGTCACTTCAAAACACTTGCAAACCATGTCCTCAGGCTCTGCGACTTTGGGGACTTAGAAAATATGTTATCTTAGACCTATCCACCAATTTTTATCAGTTTCCACCATACCAATTAAGAGAAATGATTTTTTTTTCAAACTAGAAACCCTACGCAGGGTTTCAACCTACCAACACTAAAATTGCCATAACTTTTACAAAAAATAATAAAATTCAGTCAAACCAAAAGAATTGGAAAGGTAAGAGAATTATTCAACTTCTCCAATCAGTTTCAAGTTGGTAATGTACCGTACATTTCCATACAATGTGAAAGAACAAGACTGTTACACAAAAACCACAGAGAATTTGCTCCAAGATGATTCAAAATCTTCATTCAAATGTTATCCACCTCTCCAAACGAGTTTGGGCTCCAAATTTATACATTTCCAAACATTTATAGATGTTTTCAACTAATTTTTGATTAGTTTGTTAACTAAACATCATTTCGACACTTTTTGCCAAAGTTATTTGACAACATTTTGAGCAACACTGACAATTTTTTCCAACTTTTACAATATTGAACAACTTGACTTCAAACTTGCCAAAATGGATAAAAAATGATCCCAAATGGTCTTAAAGGACCTTATTGGACAAAAATAAAAATAAAAGCAAAGCACAAACAACCACTTTTCATCATGACCCTAAATGCATCCAATGATGCCCCTACATCATACTCCCCATGGAAAAGAAATTTAAGTTCCATCTCAAATGATGGTCTGCATTATCTTTCTCTTCTTCCAATTGTGCTACATACTTAGTCTTTCTATGACCTCCTCAAGTTCCTCTTCGTTCTTAGTTTGATTTGCTCCACATTTCTTGGTTTGCACACTTTTCTTTCTCACTTTCTTCTTGCATATTCTCTTGCTTATCCACTTCTCTTCTTGAAGACTCCAAAATTCTATGGCTCTATCATACACCTCATTTCTGCTGTCCGTTTCATCCTCTTAATTTTCTCCGTGGTCTGCACTTTTACAAGCATTATTATCGACATGCATTAGATCAAAACCATGGGGACAATTTACCTCTTCTTCCTTGATCTTAGCTATACCCATTTTCTTATCAATTGTTTGGTCATCACCAATCTGTTGGTTCCTTAAATATACATCTTGCCAATGAACCTTGACATTTGTGTCTACTTGAGAACAGTATACTTCCATGATTTCTACGATTCCTTGAAAACACTCTTGATCTCCTTCCATGTCCATGTCAATGAATGTCTCTTCTTCCTTTGTTTCATCTTCTCTTTTCAAAGTAACCAACCTTTGCTTTCCCCTTTTCTTCACAATCATCCTTATGGTCCATTTCACATTCTTTCCCATTGGCCAAATGGAAAACATTTTCTCGATATGCTTCCTCAGGACACTCATATATCTCCTCAAGATACTATTTCATTTTCCGTTCGAACTCTACCATTTTCCTATCAAAATCTTCATCTGATTGTCTTATGGACTTTCGCCTTCTGATACATTTTACTATCTCATCTCTTTTATTGAATGCTTCTTGTCATACCTCACCTAGGTTTCTTTCTTTTTCTTCACTACTTAGTCTTTTGGCATCAAGGTTGGTGTAGGGGCACCATGGAAGGAAAACACACTTTGGGGTCATTTGATTATCCAAGGGGAAATCAAGTTGATTAAGACCTATAAGATCCCTTAATGATGTAATTGTGGCCATTAGTGCTATTTGATGTAATTAAGTCAAATTTGTAATGAACAATGCAATAAAAATGTAATATGTCCTGGAAGTCCTGGTAAAGGACTTAGGACCAAATTTGATGTAAGGGTGGCCAATAGTGCCAAATGGGATCTAAGTTGATTAGAAGGGGTTAATTAGGTCCTAGAAGTAATTAGGAATTGACTCTATGAAGTTTGAATGTAATGTTACTGCCTGGCTGTAACTGTTTTTTTGGCTGTAAAAGTTTGTGTCTTTGGAGGATTCTTGTTTGATGTCACAAGCGTGTGGCTGTGATTGTTTGAATTCTAGACTCAATATGTAATACAACATGTATCGTCCATAACATAATATGCAAGTACTGCTGGAATGTGTTGTTTAAAGAACTTCAAATCAAAGTTTTGTTTACAATCTTAATGCACCATACAACCATGAATATAAACAACCAGAATAGCGACAGTCTATTCAACTAAATAACGACTTTCCTTCCAAAATGATTACAAGAGNAAAGGATAGTAGGGAAAGGATCAATACTGGTGTGCACCTTATATTGCATATGGTTGCCTTACAATTTGACCGGTTCAGCAATGCCTGGGACTCGGTTTGCTCCACACTGCTAACCGTATCTTCTGTGCGACTGTGAGCCTGCTGCAGATGTTCTAATGTGTAACGCGGGGCATTG
>MU225806.1:143626-171432 GCA_018584345.1 Thuja plicata | reverse complement strand
TCAAATACAACTTCTCAAATCAATCCTCCAATGAAATCCACATGAAATGGCTGAGTACCATCTCCAATCATGCAACCCTTCAGTAGATATTTCACTACCTCAGTTATGCTAATCTAGGGGAGTTATCATTCCCAAAGATCAAATAGATTTGCAGACCAAAAGACTACAAATTGCTCCACAATGGAAAAAGTAGAAGAAATCCCAAATCCAAGCATGTCCAAATGAATGCCCAAGCCCTCTATTTATTCACTTGCTTGAGAAGTTGCTAGAACTTCTAGAAGTCTCCAATTATAAAATCTTATTATAATGCACTTTATAATAAAATAACATTATAAAATAAAAAGTGCAATCTCAACTTAAAATTATAACATTCGGGCCCCACATAACACATGATAATAAAATATAAGCTCAACTTCACTTTTCCAAGAGCAAATATGACCTCTGATCTCCAACAATGTCTCTCTCTCTGAAACATTTGCCTATGAGAGTCGATGATAGGAAAATCCGTCATGAAAGAACATGTCCCTAGAAAGGGGACATGACAGTGGACGAAGAGCCAGAGAAAGACTTCTTTCTGTGAGAGTACAGTGAGTACAAGGAGGGGGAGGTTTGAGTGGAAGAAACCCCTGCACACAAGTTTGACGAAGAAAAACAAATCAAGTATGAAGAGTCGTCAAGGAAAACTGTGAACTTAGGAATCAAAGATACCCCCAAAAACATTCTTGTAGGCGATGATTGGAATGCAGTGTTAAAAGCAGCAGCATTCAAAATTTTCATGGAGTACCAAGATGTCTTCGCTTAGACATATAAACACCTCAAGGGGGTTCCACCAGAATTGTGTGTCCACCAAATTCCGTTAGTACCTGGGGTCATGCCTGTGCAGAAACGACCATACAGGATGAATAAAAACTACGCGGCACGAGTGAATGATGAAATCGAGCGCATGCTAGAAGCCGAGATCATATTCAAAGTCCAAACAAGCGAATGGGTCTCACCAATAGTTATCTCACTGAAGGAGGCGAATCAAATTCGGATATGTGTCAATTTCAGATGCCTCAATGCGGTGACCATAAAGGATCCATTTCCAATACTGTTCACTGATAATATCTTGGAGGAGGTCTTCTGTCATGAGATTTACTCCATGGATGGATTCTCTGGATATAATCAAATATCCATCGCCGAAGAAGACAAGTTGAAGACAACATTCATAGTAGAGGATGGCGTATATTCTTATAACTGAATGTTGTTCGGACTCTGCAATGCCCCAACAACATTTCAAAGAATAATCCTGCATATATTTGATAAAATATCCATAGGCAACTTTAACGCCTTTCTCGATGATTAGTCTATTTTTAGTGCCGAAGATACCCATTTGGTTGCCCTTCGACAATGCATGGAAAGATGTAGATAGGTATGGATGGCCCTCAACCCCAAGAAATGCCGGTTCATGGTACCACAGGGGAAACTACTTGGACACATTGGGTGTAAGGCTGGACTAAAATCTGATCCGGACAAGATAAGGGTGATTCTCGAGATGGAGCCACCCACGGATGTTCTAGGACTCAAATCATTCCTCGGACATATAGGATACTATCGGAGATTTATCAAACATTTTGCTCATGTATCTTGTCCGATGGATCAACTAACTCAGAAGGGAGAACCTTATAATTGGGGAATGGAGCAAGGGGAAGCCTTTGAAGACCTTAAGGCAAGGTTGGTAGCCGCACCTATCCTGGCATATCCTAACTAGCACAAAGAATTCCATGTGCATGTGGATGCATCCAATTTCGTGATTGGAGCCACGTTGGCACAGACGAAGGACCAGGGGTTAGATCACCCCATGTACTTTGCAAGGAGGCTCCTCTCAAAGGCGGAGAAAAACTACAACACTACGGAGAGAGAAGCATTGGGGATGGTGTATGCTATACATAAATTCTGGCATTACTTACTTGCTACCCCATTCACCTTCTTCGGGGATCATCAAGCCTTAATTTACCTGGTGAAAAAACCAATTACTTAGGGCCGAGTAAGCAGATGGCTGCTTCTGTTGCAGGAGTTCACCTTTAACATCATAATACGACCGGGAAAAGTCACGTGTGTGCAGACCACCTATCGCGCATCAAATTTGAGGAGCCGCCCGAGGGGGAGAATGACGACTTCCCGAACACCCATCTTTTTCGTATTGTTGTTCTTCCTTCGTGGTATGCAAGCATTGGAGAATTCTTGTCCACAGAAAAATTCCAGGAGGGAATGTCGCCTGGAGAGAGAAGGAAACTTGTCTTGAGAAGTAAGACCTTCCAACTCATTACCGAGTTATTGTACAAAATGGGACCTAACCAGGTACTTCAGAGGTGTGTGATGGAAGAAGTATTGGGTGTTCTGAGGGAGGCCCATGAAGGTCCCGCCGGAGGGCATATGGGACCGTATATGACAACGTGGAAGGTTTTACTTGCAGGGCTATGGTGGCCCACATTGTATAATGATGCACAGGAATGGGTGGTGAGTTGTGACACATGTCAAAGAGCTAGGAAACCACTCAAGCGGGACTTTATGCCATTAAACCTTTCCAACGCTCACGAGTTGTTCGAGCTATGGGGAGTAGATTTCGTCGAACTGCTAAAGGCAAGCAAGAAACGCAGGTGTCGATATATTGTGGTGGAAACTGAATACCTTACCAAATGGTTCGGAGCTAGAGTCCTACTAGAAAACTCCGCAGTAGGTACGACAAAAATTATCTATGAACAGATAATCACACAATACAACATACCTATTTAGATCACTAGCGACAGAGGAGGGCATTTCATTAACCATGTAATATGGTTTCTCACCACACAATTTAAATTTTTTCACTCACTCTCGAGACCCTACTACCCAAGGGCAAACAGGCAAGCCGAAGCTACAAACAAGATACTTGTGTCGGTAATTTACAAGTCGTGCGGAGTAGAAGGCAAAGACTGGGAAGAGAGACTTTCGTCGGTACTATGGGTATACCATACAGCATACAAGGTCACCATAGGACACACTCCATTCCAGTTGATGTACGAACAAGAGGCCGTTGTCTCGGCGGAATTTATGGTGCCCAGCCTTCGAATAGCACTCAACAACAAACTCGGCAACATGGAGAGCCTCCGGGAACATTTGCATGACCTTAACAAACTTGACGAACGATGGATGTTGGCACAGTGGGCAACTGACGTGGTCCAATAGCATCGAAAACATTGGCATGACAAGCACCTTCGACACACCTGATTCTCCCTGGGACAACTCGTACTGAAGTACAATGGGCGGAATGAGACCAAACCAGACAAGTTTAAGGTAAAATGGTTGGGCCCGTATCAAGTTTGGGAAGTCAATGCCAATGGGGCAATTAAGTTGTCCACGTTAGACGGGCAACCCATAGTTGACGCTATCAACGGCTCGAAGTTGAAGCTGTACCATGATCGTCGGGCCCACCACGCACCGTCGGGTGACCACCAAGCAAAAAGTTGACAGAGTACTAATTTCAAAAAAAAAAATGTGAAAACTGTACGGTGGACACCACCAAACAGTGGAGCCACCCGACGGTGGAACCACTGGACAGTGAAACCACTGAATGGTGGAACCACTGAACAGTGGGATCACCCGACAGTGGGACCTCTACAATGGACCACCGAACGATGGACTTCATTGTTTAAGCCAAATCAAGCCCCGACCTAGTTGCACGAAGGAGTAGATACAATCGCGCCAGCGGAAAGAAAAGAAAAACAAAACAAAGAGAAAGGCAGTCGTGTGAAAACTACCAGGAGGAGTGGGATATAAGCAATCGCATGAGGGAGGAAGAATTCATGCTGTGACAATGAGGGTAAACACTAGAGTCTTCCAATAAGTATCACTCTTGTGTTAACTTGCAGTGGTATCTCTCGGTTGAGGAGTGTCGATGATGAATATGAATTTGGTGAAATGGGGCATGTAAAAAGTCTGATGCTGCAATGTCATAAACTTTAACATTCTATCTGCCAACACCGAAGCCCAATCATATACTACCACTGCAGCCGTGTGAAGACCACCAGGAGGAGTGGGATATAAGCAGCCGCATGAGGGAGGAAAAATTCATGCCGTGACAATGAGGGTAAACACTAGAGTCTTCCAACAAGTATCACTCTTGTTTTAACTTGCAGTGGTATCTCTCGGCTGAGGAGTGTCGATGATGAATATGAATATGGTGAAATGGGGCATGTAAAAATTACGATGCTGCAATGTCATAAACTTTAACATTCTATCTGCCAACACCGAAGCCCAATCATATACCACGCCATTTATCAGCCCCTGCATGTAAACAATCTGTGGTAGGGTAATATCAGAGGCGCGACTTGAGCTTATCAACCTGCTCTTGATTACGTCTAGAATGCAACGCCAAGCACCCTTTGCTACAAACTCCTTTTGGAGGCCTCTCACTTTCGTTGCCTTTATCATAGAGTCCAACTCCACTGGAGTGAGAGGACGACAGACATGCTTTATCCAGGATTCCTTCCTTTCTACAGACATTTTCTGCATTTTCGTTTCCACCTTCCGCCCGTTGCACCCTGGAATGCCAAAGACACGTGTGAAGTCCTCAGCACCACACGAGACTGTGAGTTGGTGATTCCGATACACAAAAGTACTCTTCCTTGTATGCTTATTGAAACCTTGGATCATTACCCTCAAAGTGGGTTCAAAGTTGCGCACAGGAAATAGGTGCATTTGAATAGCCAAATGGACACCAACCTGCCGTAGGAATTTCTTCACTTCGTCGTCGTCCAGAGTTTCCTTCCACCATTTCCTGCACTCAAGTCCATTGAGGCCTTCAAATGCTACAGTCTGGTAGGTGATGACTTTTGTTTCCTCCTACTGAGCGGACTTGAGCTTTTTCGTGCTACTCCTAGTAGCCTGTCTATGCCCTGCAACTCTAACTCCAGAAGGCAGTATGGTAGCCTTCTTGTCCATGGCTATACTTCCTGCACTCCCTACCTGCAATTGATTCTTCCAGTGACTCCTCTTGCCAGCTAAATGCATCTTAACCATTTTTCAATTCAAGAAACTATTATAGTAAAAAAACTGCTCTAGTCGCTGTACGGTTCCTTCGCTATCCCACCCCGCGGATCTCCTTTCCTCTTGCAATTTCAAAGCTCTTTCTTTACCATATTCATCATCGAAACTCCTCAACTGAGAGATACCACTGCAAGTTAACATAAGAGTTATACTTGTTGGAAGACTCCGGTGTTTACCCTCATTGTCACAGCATGAATTCTTACTCCCTCGTGCGACTGCTTATCTCCCACTCCTCCTGGCGGTCTTCACATGGCTGCCTTTCTCTTTGTTTTTTTTTTCTTTTCTTTCCCTTGGCGCGACTGTATCTACTACTTCGCACAGCTAGGTCGGGGCTTGATTTGGCTTAAACAGTGAAGTCCACTGTTCAATGGTCCACTGTAGAGGTCCCACCGTCGGGTGATCCCACCGTTCAGTGGTTCCACCATCCGGTGGTTCCATTGTCAGGTGTCTCCACCGTTCAGTGGTGTCCACCGTACGGTTTTCACATTTTTTTTTCTAAATTATTACTTTGTCAATTGTTTTCCTGGTGGTCACCCGACGGTGCGTGGTGGGCCCGACGATCATGGTACAACTTCAACTTTGAGCCATTGACAACGTTGGCTATGGGTTGCCCATCTAACGTGGACAACTTAATTGCCCCATTGACATTGAATTCCCGAACATGGTACGGGCCCAACCATTTCACCTTAAACTTGCTGGGTTTGATCTCATTCTGCCCATTGTACTTCAGTACAAGTTGTCTCGGGGAGAATCAGGTGTGTCAAAGGTGCTTGTCATGCCAATGCTTTCGATGCTGTTGGGCCATGACAGTTGTCCACTGTACCAACATCCATCGTTTGTCAATTTTGTTAAAGGCATACAAACATTCCCGTAGGCTCTCCATGTCGCCCAATTTGTTGTCGAGTGCTATTCGGAGGTTGTGCACCATAAATTCCGCCGGGAGGACGTCCTCTTGTCCATACATCAGCTGGAATGGAGTGTATCCCATGGTGACTTTGTATGTCGTACGGTATGCCCATAGTATCGATGGAAGTCGCTCTTCCCAGTCTTCACATTTTACTCCGCACGACTTGTAAATTACCAACACGGGTATCTTGTTGGTAGCTTCGGCCTGCCCATTTGCCCTCAGGTAGTAGGAGCTCGAGAGTGAGTGAAAAAATTTAAATTCTGTGGTGAGCAACTGTATTATATGGTTAACAAAATGCCCTCCTCTATTGCTAGTGAGCTGAATAGGTATGTCATACCGTGTAATTATCTGTTCATAGATAAATTTCACCGTGCTAACTGCAGAGTTGTCCGGGAGGGCTCTAGCTTTGACCCATTTGGTAAGGTATTCAGTTGCTACCACAATGTATGAACACCTGCATCTCTTGCTCGCCTTTAACGGTCTGAAGAAATCTAGTCCTCATCGCTCGAACAACTCTTGAGCGTTGGACGGGTTTAATGGCATAAAGTCTCGCTTGAGTGGTTTCCCAGCTCTTTGACAAATGTCGCAACTCACCACCCATTCCCGTGCGTCATTATACAACGTGGGCCACCATAGCCCTGCGAGTAAAACCTTATGAACTATCGTATTCAATCCCATATGCCCTCTGGTGGGACCTTCATGGGCCTCCCTAAAAACGCCCTGTACTTCTTCCATCACACACCTCCGAAGTACCTGGTCGGGTCCTAGTTTGTACAATAACCCGTTAATGTGTTGGAAGGTCTTACTTCTCAAGACAAGTTTCCTTCTCTCTCCTGGTGGCATTCCCTTCGGGAATTGTCCTATTGACACAAATTCTCCAACGCTTGCATACCACAAAGGAAGAACAACAATACGAAAAAGATGGGTGTCCGGGAAGTCGTCATTCACCCCCTTGGGCGGCTCCCCATATTTGATGCGCAATAGGTGGTCTGCACACACGTGACTTTTTCCTGGTCGTACTATGATGTTAAAGGTGAACTCCTGCAACAAAAGAAACCATCTACTTACTCAGCCCTGAGTAAGTGGTTTGTTCACCAGGTACATTAAGGTCTGATGATCCACGAAGAAGGTGAATGGGGTAGCGAGTAAGTAATGCCAGAATTTCTGTACAACATACACCATCCCCAACGCTTCTCTCTCCATCGTGCTGTAGTTTTTCTCTGCCTTTGAGAGGAGCCTTCTTGCAAAGTATATGGGGTGATCTAACCCATGGTCACTCGTCTGTGCCAGCGTGGCTCCAATCGTGAAATTGGATGCATCCACATGCACATGGAATTCTTTGTCCCAGTTAGGATACGCCGGGATAGGTGCGGCTACCAACCTTGCCTTAAGGTCTTCAAAGGCTTCCCCTTGCTCCATTCCCCAATCACAAGGTTCTCCCTTCCGAGTTAGTTGATCCACCAGGCAAGATACATGAGAAAAATGTTTGATAAATCTCCAATAGTATCCTATATGTCCGAGGAATGATTTGAGTCCTGGAACATCCGTGGGTGGCTCCATCTCCTGAATAACCATTATCTTGTCCGGATTAGTTTTTAGTCCAGCCTTACACACAATGTGTCCAATTAGTTTCCCCTGTGGTACCATGAACTGACATTTCTTGGGCTTGAGGGCCAGCCGTGCCTATCTGCATCTGCCCATGCATTCCCGAAGGGCGACCAAATGGGTATCTTTGGCACTACAAAAAGACCAATCGTCTAGAAAGGATTTGAAGTTGCCTACCGATATTTTGTCAAATATATGCAAAATTATTCTTTGAAATGTCGCCAGGCATTGCAAAGTCTGAATGACACTCGGTTGTAAGCATTTACGCCATCCTCTACTATGAGCGTTGTCTTCAACTTGTCTTCTTCGACGATGGATATCTGATTGTATCTGGAGAATCCATCCATGAAGGAGTAAATCTCATGACCGACGACCTCCTCCAAGAAACTATCAGTGAATGGTATCAAGAATAGATCCTTTATAGTCACCGCATTGAGGCATCTAAAATTGACACATCCGGATTTGATTCGCCTCCTTCTTTAGTGAGATAACTATTGGTGAGACCCATTCGCTTATTAGGACTTTGAATATGATCTCAGCCTCTAGCATGCGTTCGATTTCATCATTCACTTGTGCTGCGTAGTTTTTATTCATCCTGTATGGTCATTTTTGCACAGGCACGACCCCAGGTTCTAACGAAATTTGATAGAAACATAATTCCAGTGGAACCCCCTTGAGGTCTTTATATGTCCAGGTGAAGATATCTCGGTACTCCATGAAAATTTTGAACGCTATTGCTTTTAACACTAGATTCCAATCATCACCTACGAGAATGTTTTTGGGGGTATCGTCGATTCCTAAGTTCACGGTTTTCACTGACGGCTCTTCATACTTGATTGGTTTTTCTTCGTCAAACTTGTGTGCAGGGGTTTCTTCCACTCGAGCCTCCCCCTCCTTGTACTCACCGTAATCTCGTGGAAACAAGTCTCTCTCCGGCCCTTCGTCCACCTCTAGTATGTTATAGTGAAACAATTCATAGTCTTCCATTGCCAATGGAAGAGCCCATTTAATGAATCTAAGTTATCTTCGGAGCACTCTTCTAGTTCCAGTACACCTTCCTTGTTCGGCTCCATGTGTTGTCTCACTTCGTCAACCTCTTCTTCGGTGTCCGATCCTGACGAGGATGCCAGGTCTTCACTAACCAATTGGTTTCTCAAATCGATTGTAAATTTTCGGCCATCTCTCTCCATCAAAATTACGTTCCATTTCCAGTCATGCTAAGCTTTTGCTTGCACAAGCCATCCTCTCCCTAGGAGAGTGTCATGTCCGCTTTTTTTCATTGGAATGACTACGAAGTCCATCACAAACGGTTGGGTGCCAATCATTACCATTTGTGCCATTAATGTACCTATGGCTTTGTTCCCATGTTGGTCTGCTCCTACCAGTTGGAAGGTTGGCGGCCATAGTGTTGGTCGCCTGAGTTTCCTCCATTTCTCTTCAGGTAGAACATTGACACCCGATCCTCCATCGATGATAGTGTCGATAAGTATTGTGCCAAGAATTCCCATCTCCACTACTGCAGAATGCCTTCTCGTATTGAGTGCCAACAGCATCGGGTCTTCAACAGAATTTCCCTTCTCGAGGGGGTTTGCCTTCGTCTCGGCACCTTTCGCACGTTAGGAGATTGTACCATGTTAAGAAGGGTCATTTTTAATTGTGGTATGGTTGCAAGGAGTTCTCCCAATTGTATTGGGATTTCTGTTTGCATTACTTGCTTTAGTATATTGTGTTCTGCGTGACCTCCTTGGGAGGTTCCCATGGCATTGTGTGTTTCTTTCCGTTCGGCCATCATTCCTCTCTTGATGTTTTCTTTGGCCTCGCGTACTCTTTTCTTCTCAGTCTTCGGAAGTGGGTAGGTGGCCTTCTTTGCCTGCTCCCGAGTGATTACCAACACCTCCCCTTCATTGCCTTCGATTTTCAGGAAGTTTACGCCAGGTTTTGGGCATTTTGTGTCGTTGTGGTCTTCGGGCCCGCACCATTTGCAAAGGAATTGTGGCTTTTACCCCTTCGGACACTCCCTCACAAAATGCCCCCAATGGCTGCATGTCCGGCATAGAATCATTGGCCTCCTATTAGGATCGTACTAGATGCGTCTCCGGCCCCTGTCGGTGTTATTAGTGTCATTTCCCCTTCCTTTGCGTCGGTTATTCTGGTAGCCGCCAAACAATGCTGTGTTCTGTGTGTTCCCGGGTGCTGTTGAGGCTAATGGTTCTTGCGTGAAGAGGACTTGCTGGTGGCCCCGTGTCTTCATGTTAAACGGATATTCCTTTATAGTTTTGAATTCTTTAAGCATCCTTTCCATATCCTTTTTTAGTGCGGTGACTTTTTTCTTTGCTTCTGCGTCACTTCTGCTATCGTCCCCTAGAGTGTCGTCCTCATCTGACGAAGAGGATAGGTTTTTCTTCTTCTTCGACGTCTTTTATTCACTTTCTAGGTCCATCGCCTAGTTATATGCATCATCGTACAAGGTGGGAGGAACTATCTAGATCTTCCTCTGGAGGTTTGATTTCAGCCCTTCGACGAACCATCTCTTCCTCAAGCCGTCGGCTGGCTAACTCTCCATCTTTCCCACAAGTTCTTTTAGTCGGCGGTTGTAGGCCCACACAGTCTCCTTTTTCCCTTGCTTGGTTCCATATATTTCAAAGACGATTTCATTATCGTCTCGCAGGAGCATAAACTCCTTTTCGAATGCCTTCTTCAATAAGTCCAAGGTGGTCACTTTGGTTTTGTCTAAGTCAGAGTACCAATCGATTGCTACCCCTTGGAGGGTTGCCGAAAACTGTTTCATCCATTCCGCCTAGTCAGCGACTCCATTCGCGGACCAAATTTTCTGGCATGTGTGGCAATGCCGAACATGGTCTTCTTTTCCATCGCCATGGAACTTGGGTAACTTCTCCTTATTATCCTCCATATTCACCCTTGGGGGTGGGACGGTGGTATGTACCACCTATTGCGCAACTAGTTTGGTCGCCAGAAGTGTTTTCTGTACTAGTTATACGACAGGTTGGGATGGTCCTACCAGTGTCAGTCCTCCGGAATTGTTTTCCCGTTTAATTTATGTTCCCAAACTACTTGGAGTGGTGTGATCCCCATGCCCTTCTGTCACTTTGACGCTTTTGATGGCAACTGCACAAGTGTACTCCCTCCATTTGGCTTCCTCTTCTGCCTTCCTTTGGGCTTGTGTCCTTGGGGTCAAAGTTAAGGACCCGAACAAACTCATTGTTTCTTCTAATAGATCCTCATTGTCACTTCTGCCATCCTCCTGGTTAGGTTCCTCTAGACCGTTGCCTTCACTTACTCCCTCCAATAGTCTTTCAGCACATCTCATGAACATCTCCCTTCGCTCGACTTGCTATTTGTTGAAAACTTCTTTTTGAAGAGCATGTTCTTCTTCGAGTTCCTTCTTTAAATTCCTATTCTTATTCAACTGGTTGGGCATAAATGCTTTGCCTTACACCAATAATCAACATAGAATTTCTTAGAACAAAAGGACACTTATTTGTTCATGTTTTATTACAATATCTTAATGGAATGATCTTGTCATTGTTATTTTTCATAATGTCTTTCCTTCCTTCCGTCACCTTCAGACGTGACTATTCCCGATGGCGTTTCCCATCATGTTCCTCCTGAAATCTTTTGTTTTCCCATTCGTGGTACTCCCGAAGGACTTCCTGCCATCGTTCCTCCTGAGCAATCTCTTCCTGGCAGAGTCGTCGTGCAAGTGTCGCCTGCGCCAGAAACCTGGGAAGTTGATGCAAAAGACGGTTAGCAACCCGGCTAACATTAAGTGCATCCCAAACAACATCTTCTAGTATGGTGGCACGTGTCACCTCTCTCCGTACAAAAGTTTTAATGGCTGCACTGAATGTAATTCGGAAGTCTTCCGTCAAGTGGTGTTTCCCTTCAAAGAGTTTGTGCCTGCCATTCTCATCTGTTTGCGTATTATCATCAATCAGTATTCCCATTTATGGACAATACTCCATTTGCCTTCATCCAGATCCGAAAGGCAATGACACCAAAGCTTTCATTAATCATTCAAAACTTGGTACATTCACAATAGCCACCAATGATCATGATCTCTTCAAAGAGAAAGTACAGTGTTTATATAAAACCCGAAGGGGTGACGTCGTCACCCATTCCCAACCGCTGGTAGCAACTAAGTACGTCGGTGCATACCTAACATAACTAACACGCGACAGCATAATAAACTTTACGGCTATCAAAACAGTGATTAGCTAGTGGTCTACATTTTGCCCATGGGAGGCAAACCTAGAATTCAGATGAACGAGCACATTATGGAGCAACATCAAGCAAGGATGCCATGGATCATCAGTGATGATCTTTTAAAACCAAGAGTAAAGATAAAGTTGTTTTGTTTTCTGACATTGTTTGTTTGCAGGTTTCCAAGAGGACTTGGAAAATCTTTAAAGTTGGGGAGTATGGTGCAGGGGCACCATGGAAGGAAAGCACACTTTGGGGTAAGGGGAAATGAAGTTGATTAAGACCTATAAAGTCCCTTAACGATGTAATTGTGGCCATTAGTGCCATTTTGATGTAATTAAGTCAAATTTGTAATGAACAATGCAATAAAAATGTAATATGTCCTAGAAGTCCTGATAAAGGACTTAGGACCAAATTTGATGTAAGGGTGGCCAATAGTACCAAATAGGATCAAAGTTGATTAGATGGGGTTAATTGAGTCCTAAAAGTAATTAGGAATTGACTCTATGAAGTTTGAATAAGTTTTAAGCAATTAAAATACCAAAAACACAAATTAATAATTCAAAATTTTGAATATTAACGGCTAGTTGTGTTTTGGTGGGAAAATGAGTTTAGGAGTTTAAAACATGGTGTAATCACTTCCAACCACTTGGGATCAGTTGTTCAAGTTGGAAAATTGTCTATAAACACCAAGGAATGATTGGGAAAGCACATGTACGGACTTGAGAAGCATTTGTACGGACAACATTCTGAAAATGCAATAAGATTCATAAGTTTCTTGCATATTTTGATCTCTTATCGTATTTCTTTAATGTTTTGATCATTGGAATGTATTATAGGACGTATTTGAATTTGTTTTGATCCATCTTAGAAGGATTTCATTTTGAAGTTTTCTTTCATATAGTCAAAGTGTTGTAGATAGTCATTTTCACATTGTTTTTCTTAAGCAAAATGATGTAACCATACCCTTTCTATTCTAACTATGACAGGGATGGATTGTTGACTTGTAACATGTGTAAATATGCATACTAATGCAGGAGTAAGATAGAGAATGCAAATGTTCATAAATTTGGGCAAGTTGGAGTACTTGGGTGCATGGAAATTGATGCTACAAGTGTAGCAGCAGGGGATCTGGCTTAAGGAGGGCATGCTTTTGTGTGAAACAACAAAATTACATGTCAAATAAGTGGTGAATCTTGAAGGAGGGGTTCTGGAACCGATTTTTAAGTCATTTTTGAGAAGGCCCTAGTTTTTGGAGCAATTTGGTGAGGATATGTTAGAAACCCCATAGGGAAACTTGATATTGACAAAGTAATATGATATTCCTTGGTTGTGGACCATTATAAGACTATGTACCAAGTGGCATAATGGGGCAGCCTATAGAAATGGTACTTCCATTGTAAATCCATGCAATTAGCCTTCTTGGGAAACTGGGGAGAGTCACATTTTGGGACAGTTGGTCCAAAGTAACAATAGCTGAGTTTTGGATATGTTGTGCAAGGGGATAATGGGTATCTAGAAACATATTTTTTTTGGAATTTGTTTTCGAAAATATGGAGTAAAGTGACAGATTACGTCGTTGTTGGGCTACAAGAACTTAGGCCTAATAGGAGTGATTTTAAGATGAGAGTGTTGGGTGGGGTTGCTGACCAAATAAACTTTTGAAATCATTTGTATTAGACCTAAAGAAGTACTTGAACCATTGTGGGCATTGGGTAAAGTCTTGGTTGGGTTTTGGGACCCTTGGAGCTGTTGGTGTACATGGTCTTTAGGAGAGTTTGGGAACCTTGTTTTTCCCTTATAAGTTTATGCTTTCTTTGCAACCTTGATCAAATGAATAACCACCCTACAACTCTGCATCAATTGGTATCAAAGCCTAGGAGCATCCTAGCTGAGAAGTTGAGAAGTATCTTTTGGGATTTAGAAGATTTAGACTCCTTTGTTGATGCTTGGAGTTGAACCATCCTCAAAGAGCGTTCCAAATTGGTGACCCTACATCAGAAGAATCCTAGATTGGTGTGAAGAGATGGAAATGATAAGGAGTGAAAGAGAATTGGCCAAGTTGTTGATGGAATACTTGGACGATGAGAGAAGAAGAGATGAAGAGAAGAAGCAAGAAGCCAAGAAGAGGAAAATTAAGAAGCCTAGAAGAGGCATTGGAAAAGAATCAAAGAAAGTTGGAGTGGATTACGTCACTCTTTGAACAAGCAGAAGACGAAGATGTTGAAGAGAAACAGATAGCACATAAAGAAGAGGATGAACCTAATGGCAAAGAGGTTCTAAAAGTGGAATCATAGGTACAAGTTGAGGATGATGATGGATGCAGCAATGGATCAAGTCATGAAGGGCTTGAATGTGATGGAATACTTCAAGTGGGGACAATACTATGTCCTTTGGTGGTGATGAAAGATGGAAAACAACAAGGTACCATGGCTAAGGAGGAAGCCACAATGGTGAAGACCAACAAGAGATGGCAGCAGGTGAGGAAGAACCTGATTTTGGAGTCATTGGAGAGGCTAAGGAAGTAGCCATGAATGTTGAGGAAGACTTGGAATGCCAAGAGATAAGGCATGAGATCCAAGGTGCAGTGGTCTCAATGGGAAGAGAGACTAACTTTGAAAATAATGGAGTGTTGCAGATAGAAGCAATGGTCTCAAGGCATGGCACTAAAGATAGAATGCAGATTGGTGATCAGCTAGTGGTCTACATTTTGCCCATGGGAGGCAAACCTAAAGTTCAGATGAACGAGCACATTATGGAGCAGCATCAAGCAAGGATGTCTTGGAGCATCAATGATGATCTTTTCAAACCAAGAGTAAACATTAAGTTGTTTTGTTTTCTGACATTGTTTGTTTTCAGGTTTCCAAGAGGACTTGGAAAATCTTTAAAGTTGGGGAGTATGGTGTAGGGGCAGTAGTAGGAAAGCACACTTTGGGGTCATTTGATGATCAAGGGGAAATGAAGTTGATTAAGACCTATAAGGTCCGTTAAAGATGTAATTGTGTCCATTAGTCCCATTTTGATGTAATTAAGTCAAATTTGTAATGAACAATGCAATAAATATTTAATGTCTTAGAAGTCCTAGTAAAGGACTTAGGACCAAATTTGATGTAAGGGTGCCCAATAGTGCCAGATGGGATCTAAGTTGATTAGATGGGGTTAATTAAGTCACGGAAGTAAATAGGAATTAACTCTATGAAGTTTGAAAATGAGTTTAGGAGTTTAAAACATGTTGTAATCACTTCCAACCACTTGGGATCGGTTTTAAAAGTTGAAAAATTATGTATAAACATCCAGGAATGACTGGGAAAGCATATGTACAAACTTGAGAAGCATTTGTACGGATAGCATTCTGAAAATGCAATAATATTCATAAGTTTCTTGCATATTTTGATCTCTTATAGTATTTCTTTCTTGTTTTGATCATTGCAATGCATTATAGGGTGTATTAGAAGTTGTTTTGATCCATCTTAGAAGGATTTCATTCTGAGTTTTTCCTTTCATATAGTCAAAGTGTTGTAGATAGCCATTTTCACATTGTTTTTCTTAAGAAAAATGGTGTAACCATCCCCTTTCTATTCTAACTATGACTTGGGGATGGATTTTTGACTTGTATAATATGTAATTATACATACTAATGCAGGAATAAGATCGAGTATGCAGATGTTCTTCAATTTGGGCAGGTTGGAGTGCTTGGGTGCATGAAAATGCATGGAAATTGATGCCACAAGTATAGCGGCAGGGGATCTAGTTTAAGGAGGGCATGTTTTTGTGTGAAACAAAAAAATACATGTCAAATAAGTGGTGAATCCTGAAGGAGGGGTTCTGGAACTGAGTTGAGTCCTTTTTGAGAAGGCCCTAGTTTTTGGAACAATTTGGTGAGGGTATGTTAGAAACCCCATAGGGAAACTTGATATTGCCAAAGTACTCTAATATTCCTTCATTTTGAAACATTATAAAAATTTGTACCATTATAAAACTTTGTACCAAGTGGCATAATGGGGCAGCAGATAGAAATGGTACTTCCTTTGTAAATCCATGCATTTAGCCCTCTTGGGAAACCGGGGATAGTCACATTTTGGAACAGTTCGTCCAAAGTAACAATATCTGATTTTTGGATATGTTGTGTAGGGAGATAATGGGTATCTTGAAACCTATTTTTTTCTGGAAGTTGTTTTGGAAATTATGGAGTTAAGTGGCAAATTAGGTTGCTATTGGACTACAAGAGCCTAGGCCTAATAGGAGTGATTTCAATTCGAGAGTGTTGGGTGGGTTTTCTGACAAAATAACCTTTTGAAATTATTTCTATTAGACCTAAAGAATTACTTGGAACCATTCTGAGCATTGGGTAAAGCCTTAGTTGGGTTTTGGGACCCTTGGAGCCTTTGGTGTACTGGGTCTTTAGGAGAGTTTGGGAACCTTGTATTTCCCTTATAATTTTATGCTTTCTTCGCAACCATGATCAAATCAATAACCACCCTCCCACTCTGCATCAATTGGTATCAGAGCCTAGGAGCATCCTAGGTAAGAATTTGAGAAGTATCTTTTGGAGTTTGGAAAATTTAGAGTCCTTTGTTGATGCTTGGAGTTGAACCATCCTCTATGAGTGTTCCAAAGTGGTGACCCTACATCAGAATAATCCTAGATTGGTGTGAAGAGATGAAAATAAAAAGGAGTGAATGAGAATTGGCCAAGTTGTTGATGGAATACTTGGCTGATGAGAGAAGAAGAAGAGAGAAGAAGCAAGAAGACAAGAAGAGGAAAGGTTAAGAAGCCTAGAAGAGGCATTGGAAAAAATTCAGAGAAAGTTTGAGTGGATTGCATCACTCCTTGAACAAGCAGAAGATGAAGATGTCAAAGAGCAGAAGATAGAACATGAAGAAGAGGATGAACCTAATGAAAAAGAGGTTCTAAAAGTGGAATCAAAGGTACAAGTTGAGGATGCAGCAGTAGATCAAGTCATGAAGGGCTTGAATGTGATGGACTGCTTCAAGTGGGGATAGTACAATGTCCTTTGGCAGTGATGAAAGATGGAAAATAGGAAGGTACCATGGCTAAGGAGGAAGCCACAATGACAAGTGAGTTGTTGGTGTGCCTAGGTGAATGGCATCGTGAAGACCAACAAGAGATGGCAGCAGGTGAGGAGGAACCTCATTGTAGAGTCATTGGAGAGGCTAAGGAAGTAGCCATGAATGCTGAGGAAGACTTGGAATGCCAAGAGATAAGGCATGGGATCCAAGGTGCAGTGGTCTCATTGGGAAGAGAGACTAAGTCTGAAAATAAGGGAGTGTTGCAGATAGCCAGCAATGGTCTCAAGGCATGGGACTAATGATAGAATGTAGATTGGTGATCAGCTAGTGGTCTACATTTTGGCCATGGGAGGCAAACCTAGAGTTCATATGAATGAGAACATTATGGAGCAGCATCAAGCAAGGATGGCATGGATCATAAATCATGATCTTTTCAAACCAAGAGTAAATATAAATTTGTTTTGTTTTCTAACATTGTTTGTTTGCAGGTTTCCAAGAGGACTTGGAAAATCCTTAAATTTGGGGAATATGGTGTAGGGGCACCATGACAGGAAAGCACACTTTGGGGTCATTTGATGATCCAAGGGGAAAAGAAGTTGATTAATACCTATAAGGTCCCCTAATGATGTAATTGTGTCCATTAGTGCCATTTTGAGGTAATTAAGTCAAATTTGTAATGAATGATGCAATAAAAATGTAATGTCCTAAAAGTCTTGGTAAAGGACTTAGGACCAAATTTGATGTAAGGGTTGCCAATAGTCTCAAATGGGGTCTAAGTTGGTTATATAAGGTTAATTAGTTCCTAGAAGTAATTAGGAATTGACTCTATCAAATTTGAATAAGTTTTAAGCAATTAAAATACCAAAAACACAAGTTAATAGTTCAAATTTTTGAATATTAATGGCTAGTTGTGTTTTGGTGGGAAAATGAGTTTAGGAGTTTAAATCATGTTGTAATAACTTCCAACCACTTGGGATTGGTTGTGGAAGTTGAAAACTTGTCTATAAATGCCAAGGAATGATTGGGAAAGCATATGTACAGACTTGAGAAGCATTTATACGGACATCATTCTTAAAATGTAATAAGATTCATAACTTTCTTGCATATTTTGATCTCTTATTGTATTTCTTTCATGTTTTGATCATTACAATGCATTTATAGGATGTATTTGAAGTTTTTTTGATCCATCTTAGAAGGATTTCATTCCGAAGTTTTCTTTCATATAGTCAAAGTGCCGTAGATAGCCATTTTCACATTGTTTTTCTTAAGCAAAATGATGTAAGCATCCTCTTTCTGTTCTAACTGTGACTTGGGGATGGATTGTTGAATTGTAACATATGTAATTATGCATACTAATGTAGGAATAAGGCAGAGAATGCAGATGTTCATCAATTTGGGAAAGTAAGAGTGCATGGGTGCATGAAAATGCATGGAAATTGATGCCACAAGTGTAGCAGAAGGGTATCTGGCTTAAGGAGGGCATGTTTTTGTGTGAAACAGAAAAAGTACTTGTCAAATAAGTTTTGAATCCTGGAGGAGGGGTTCTGGAACCAAGTTTCGAGTCTTTTTTGAAAATGCCCTACTTTTTGGAGCAATTTGGTGAGGGTATGTTAGAAACCTCATAGGGCAACTTGATATTGACAAATTAATCTAATATTCCTTGGTTTTGGACCATGATAAGACTCTATACCAAGTAGCATAATGGGGCAGCAGATAGAAATGGTACTTCCTTTGTAAATCAATGCAATTAGCCCTCTTGGGAATCCGGGGACAGTCACGTTTCAGGACAGTTGGTCCAAAGTAACAATATCTGAGTTTTGGATATGTTGTGTAAGGGGGTAATCGGTATCTAGAAACCTATTTTTTTCTAGAAGTTGATTGGGAAAATATGGAGTTAAGTGTCAGATTAGGTCGTTGTTGGGCTACAAGAACCTAGGCCTAATAGGAGTGATTTTAAGATGAGAGTGTTGGGTGGGGTTTTTGACCAAATAACATATTGAAACCATTTGTGTTAGACCTAAAGTACTTGCAACCATTGTGGGCATTTGGTAAAGCCTTGGTTTGCTTTTGGGACCCTTGGAGCCTATGGTGTACGTGGTCTTTAGGAGAGTTTGGGAACCTTGTATTTCCCTTATAAGTTTATGCTTTCTTTGCAACCTTGATCAAATCAATAACCACCCTACCACTCTACATCAAAGGTTCTCCTCTTAAGCCTATCAAAATAAATACACAAACTTCCAAAACTTCCCTTGCCCAGATCTTTTGGCGCTGATACCAATTTGATGCAAAGGAAATGACTAAAAATAAGATTTTAAATCAAGTGACCTTCAACCATCCAACTAATACATCATGGGTAAGGATAGGCCTTCATCCCAAGACATCTACCATTGGATCTATTTGAGAGTGCTTGGAAATATTTGCATAGGATACCTCAAATGAGGTTGATAAAACTATTACAAGAATCAATGAACATATGTAACTTCCTTTCGTGGTCTACAAAAATGCAACAATATATTGAGACAACACTCATTGACTTGTCTATATAGAGAGGATAGCACTTGTAGTTTAAGAACATACAAACATAAAACCTTGTTTCAATATGTTAAACAAATACTCTAAAAACTTCTAAAAAAAACCATCAAGGTCATTCTCTGAATGTTCATTAAACCTCATGGTGTTTTTCTTTCAAAAATCATCATTGCTACCCCATTGGAATGTCACACACCATCCTCCTTGTCTAGAATACTTGGACTATCCCTTTTGGTTATGAACTTGAAAAATGACTTCTAATAGGATTCCAACCTCCTTAGCATGCCCTCTTACAAAAAACTCTTACCAAGGAACATCAAGTGGGGATGGATGTATCAAATACCAACTTTTGATGTCCTAAATTATGTTATGCATTGTTTCACACAAACAGTCACTTCAAAACACGTGCAAACCATGTCCTCAGGCTCTGCAACCTTGGGGACTTGGAAAATATGTTATCTCAGACCTATCCACCAATTTTTATTATTTTCCACCATACCAATCAAGAGAAATTAATTTTTTTCATTCTGGAAACCCTATGCACAGTTTCAACCTTCCAGCACTAAAATTACCATAACTTTTACAAAACAAAATGAAATTCAGTCAAACCCAAAGTATTGGAAAGGTAAGAGAACTATCCAACTTATCCAATTGGTTTCAGGTCTGTAATGTAATGTGCATGTCCGTACAACATGAAAGAACATGACTATTACACAAAACTACAGAGAATTTGCTCCAAGATGATTCAAAATCTTCATTCAAATGTTCACCACCTCTCCAAATGAGTTTGAGATCCAAATTTATATATTTCCAAACATTTCTAACTTTTTTGAACTACTTTTTGATTGGTATTAACTAAACATCATTTTGACACTTTTTGCCAAAGTTGTTTGACAACTTTTTGAGCAACATTGACAAATTTTTGCAACTTTTACAATTAAGAACAAATTGACTTCAAACTTGCCAAAATGGATAAAAATGATCCAAAATGGTCTTAAACGACCATATTTGACAAAAATTGAATAAAAGCACAAACCAACATTTTTCATCGTGACCCTAAATGCATACAAGGATGCCCCTACGTCATACTCCCCATGGAAAAGAAATTTAAGTTTAATCTCAAATGATGGTCTTCTTTAATTTTCTCTTCTTTCAATTGTATTCCATACTTAGTCATTCTATGACCTCCTCTTGATCCTCTTTGTTCTTAGTTTGATTTGCTCCACGTTTCTTGGTTTGCAACTTTTTTTTCTCACTTTCTTTTTGCATATTCTCTTGCCTATCCGCTCTCTGCTTGAAGACTCCAAGATTCTATGGCTCAATCATACACCTCATTTCTGCTTTCCATTTCATCCTCCTCTTTATTTTCTCCTTGGTCTACACTTTTACAAGCATTATTATCAACATGCATTAGAACTAAAACATGGGGACAATTTACCTATTCTTCCTTGATCTCAGCTATACCAATTTTTTTATCAATTGTTTGTTCATCACCAATCTGTTGGTTCCTTGAATGTACCTCTTACCAATGGAGCTCGGCATTTGTGTCTAATTGAGATCATTGTACTACCATGATTTGTACACTTTCCTAAAAGCACTCTTGATCTCCTTCCATGTCCATGGCAATGAATGTCTTTTCAAAGTAACCAACCTTTTCTCTCCTTTTGTGAACAATCATCCTTATGGGCCATTTCACTTTCTTTCTCATTGGCCAGATGGAAAACATTTTATCGGTATGCTTCCTCAAGACACTCATATACTTCCTCAAGAACCTGTTTCATTTTTCGTTCAAACTCTGCCATTTTCCTATAAAAATGTTCATCTATTTTTATCTTATGGACTTTCTACTTCCGCTACATCTTACTATCTCTTCTCTTTTCTTGAATGCTTCCTGTCATACCTCACCTAGGTTTTTTTGTTTTTCTTCACTACCTAGTCTTTTGGCATCAAGGTTCTCCTCTTCAACCTATCAAAAGAAATACACAAACTTCCAAAACTTCCCTTGTCCATATCTTTGGGCTTTATTACCAATTTGACGCAGAGGAAAGGACTGAAAATAAGATTTTAAAACAAGTGACCTTCAACCATCCAACTAATACATCAAGGGTAAGCAACGACCTTCATCCCCAGACATCTACCATTGGATCTATTTGAGTGTCCTTGGACATATTTGCATAAGACACCTCAAATGAGGTTGAAAAACCTATTACAAGCATCAATGAACATATGTAACTTCCTTTTGTGGTCTACAACAATATATTGAGACTACACTCATTGACTTGTCAATATAGAGAGGACAACACTTGTAGTCTAAGAGCATACAAACATACAACCTTGTTGCAATATGTTTAAAAAGACACAAGATTTCTAAAAACCTTAGAAGGCATTCTCTGAATGTTCATCACAACTCATGGTTATTTTTGCTCAAAATTCATCATTGCTGCCCCATTGGAATGTCACACACTGTCCTCCTTGTCTAGAATAATTGGACTGTCCCTTTTGGTTATGAACTTGAAAAATGAATTCTAATAGGATTCCAAGCTCCTTAACATGCCCTCTTATGAAAAAATCCTTGCAAGTAACATCAACTGGGGATGGCTGTATCAAATAGCAACTTTTGCTGTCCTGAATTGTCTTATGCATTGTTTCAGACTAACAGTCACTTCAAAACAAGTGCAAACCATGTCCTCAGGCTCTGCAACATTGGGGACTTGAAAAATATGTTATCTCATACCTATCCACCAATTTTTATCATTTTCCAGTATACCAATCAAGAGAAATGAATTTTTTTTCAAACCGGAAACCCTACGCAGGGTTTCAACCTACCAGCACTAAAATTGCCATAACTTTTACAAAACATAATGAAATTCACTCAAACCAAAAGAAGTGGAAAGGTAAGAGAATTATTCAACTTCTCCAAATGGTTTCAGGTCTGTAATGTACCATACATGTCTGTGCAATGTGAAAGAACAAGACTGTTACAAAAAACCATAGAGAATTTGCTCCAAGATGATTCAAAATCTTCATTCAAATGTTCACCACCTCTTCAAGATATAACAAACACATTTAAGAATTTAAATAATACACAATGTCATTGCTCAGAAATACATAACATGAAAAAGAGACACAAAGGACAAAGTATACATGATGCAAACATGGAAGACACGAAGCATATATGCAAGACACAGAGAAAAGATACAAAACAGGCAGCAAACACACAATACACAAAGAAAACACACAAAAAATGCAAGGCAGAGTAAACATATACATGTTAGACAATTAGAAAGTATCAAATGAAAATGATTGTGATACATATAGCAAGAGATTAGAGACTACTATTGTCATTCAAAAGATGAAAGAAGATTTGAGAATGAGATGCATAGATGAACCTAGAATCAAAAGTTGAAGCTAACCGGGCTGTAATCAAGCAATACGTGTCAGTTTCCTCAACCTATTGTAACAATAGCATGTGTCAGGAATGATTCAAGGAAATAATAGTGCTATTATCTAAATCTATAGAAAAAAACAAGAAGACAAAAGTTATGGTTTTTAATGACCTATGATTTAGTACTATTTGAAGTTTATAATTGTTCATTATAGTACAATCTTTCCATCTATGTCACTTTCTTAGTCTAAATCTTTCATTTATTAAGTCCACACAAGAAAAATTCTAAAATGTTATATTGTATAGAATTTTGCACTTATTTAATCTTGTGTTGGTGTTCCCACCTCCACAACAACTATAATAGTGAAAATAACAATTGTGTTCTCTTATGGGGATTAGAGGAAAAGGAAAATAACATAAATTAAAATGATTACCTCAGTTGTGAATATTTTTCTTGAGTAAAGTTCTACTTGAAGTGTTGATGAAGTCCTGCAAGTATAGTAACCAAAACCATTATCGTAGTATGTGCTTTAAACTAGGCTAAAGAAAGTTGAATTCAAGAGGTTTGACATAATGCAGAAAATATAGAACACAAGTACAAAAGAATAAATCAGATCAGATAATGAGACACACATAGAAAATTGGAAATGAAAGTTGAAGCTGACTTGTCAGGACTCCAACGCTAGGCACAAATATCCTGAAGATGTTTTGACAAAGACCAATGTGAGGAATGGTCTAATCAAAGACCTGTGGAACTATCCTGAAAATATGAAGCTAAAAAAAGATTAAACAAATGTTGAGTACAAGTGGCATACAATTTTATACTGTTGTAACTTATAAAATGTTCCTCTTATTCTTCTCTTTTCATATGTCTTGTTGTTGTCTAAAACCTTCTAATCTGCACTTGCGCACATGAAAGAGAGGAAAACATTGTGTTGTATAGGGGCTTGCCTTGGTCAAGCCCCTTTATGGTATTCCTACTACAAAAATTATGATGATAATAATAAGAAATATTCACTATTAGTTAGTAGAGAAAAAAATGACTAACATAAATGTTCATGATTACCTGAGATGTGAAGCCCTTGCTTGCGCTCCATACAAAGTGTTTATCAAGTCCCACAAATGTTAGTACAAAACAGGGCACTTTATAATATTCTCACACTTATTACCGTGATTGACTTTGACTCATTGCTAGAGAGATAAGAGATTAAATAGATCGTTCAAACAATATTTTTAAATGACGAAGCGATACATTAATATGCAACTTAAACATTTATGTACGCAAAAATTCAAAAAAGTCATCTACATGGTCACATCTACTAAAAGCCCAAAACCAATATTTGAACATTAAACACTCTAAAGAATTTAATAAATACAAAATGTCATTCAAGGGAAATAAAAAACATGAAGAAGACGCATATAGGATATAAAGCATAAATGAATTAGACTTGATGCAAACACATAAGACACAAAAGCATATATGAAAGACAGGGAAATAAGATACAAGGAGGAACTTGGCACAAAAATTTGAAGCTAATTTGGCAGGAATCTAGTAATAGGTGCTACTGTCCTCAAGCTATTCCAACAAGAGAATGTGTAGAAAATGATCTAAGGAAACATTGGTGCTATCCTCTAAATCTAGAGAAAAAATCAAAAGATTGAATATATGGTTGTTGATGATTGATGATTTAGTACTATTCAAAGACTATAATTGTTCATCGTAGTTTGCTCTATCCATCTAAGCAACTTTCTTAGTCTAAATCCTTAAAATTTTGCAATTGCACAAATGAAAAACTCTAAAATATTGTCTTATATATGGTTTTGAGTTTGTCTAATCCTGTGTTGGTGTTCCCACCTCAACAACAACTATGATAATCATAAGAACAATTGTGTGCTCTTAGGGGAATAGAGAAAAAGGAAAATAACATAAATTAATTTGATTGTCAAAGTTTTGAAGCATTTCCTTGAGTAAAGTTCAACATGAGTTGTTGATAAAGGCTTGCAAGTATTAGAAGCCAACAAAATTACCTTAATATCTACTATGAGCTAGGCTTAAAAAGGCTAAATTGAAAAGGTTTCACGTAATGCAAAAAATACAAAACACAAGTATGGAAGAATAAATCAAATCTAATAATGAGATACACAAGGACCTAGAAATGATTTTGAAGTTGAATTGCTAGACTCACACTCTAGGCACCAATATCCCAAAGATATTCTGATAAGAGCAATTGTGGAGAATGGTCTAAGCAAACACCAATGGAACTATCATCAAAATATGGAGTCAAAACAAGCTTACAGAAATGTTGAGCACTAGTTGCATAAGGTTTTGTACTTTTGTAAGTCACACCATGTTCTTCTTTGTACACATTTGTTGGTATTGTAGTATAAAACCCTCAAATATGCACCTGCACACATGAAAGAGGAAAATATTGTGTTGTATAGGGTCTTTCCTTGGTTAAGCCCCCTTGTGCACATGTGTGAGTTTGATAGCGCACATGAGGAAAGTGATTATGAGGTTACTTCTTCGGTGACTCATGAGGATGACTCTACCTGCAGTGATTCATGCTTGGTTTATTAGACCCTGGGAGAGGAGTCTGAGTTGTTAGTGAGTGAGGATAGGACCCAGGATTTGGATTGTCATGTGGTTACAGAGAACGATCTAGCTGAGGGTTGTGATGAGTCAAATTCAGCAGCAGCTTCCTCAGGGGTAGATGAGGATGAATTCGATGTCAGTACTCAATTTGTAGATGTGTGCTCAGATGATAGTACATAGGTATACGGTGATCTCGAGGGGAGTTTGTTGGATACAACTTCCTTCCAAGTGCAGTTGAGATTGTACCTAGGAGACCCATTGTGCAGAGTCATAATGTGACTAGCCAGTTGAGAGTTGGTGAGAGAGACATTACTTGTACTATCGAGCATTTCGATGTCGCTCATCAGCTATTGGAAATTTATGGTTGGGTTGCTTCTATGGATAATGAGCACGGTGGTAGTTACCTTTCCTTGACAGAGATTCATTCCTTGCAGGAGGCTATCACGATTTTGAGACAGGATTATTTACTGTTGGTAGCCAATCGAGATCACCTAGTCGAGTGGGGGAGTACGACATATGAGGCACTGATGAATAGAGAGGAGGTGAGTGAGCTTACTCAAGAGCTCACAACGACTTCTGAGGCTTTAGAGGGCACTCAGTTGGCTGTTCAAGAGTCGTAGTTGTAGTTAGGAGACCTGACTATGGAGTTGGAGTGAGTTCAGTCTTTACCAGCCATAGATCCAATTCAGTTATAGATAGTGGTGGTTGGTGGTGAGTCAGCTTCCATAGTTGACAGTGATGAATGTGTTTGGGACGCAGTTACATCCATCCTTGAGATGGATTCAATAGATGCAGAGGAGGTTAGTGCATCAGTGGAGGACAACAGAGAGAATTTTGTGGTATCCACTTCTCCAGTTGTTAGCACGATGGCAGATGATACAGAGCAGGTTTTTGGGAGTCTTGTGGTAGCCAGTGTGGATTTGTCTGAGAGTTGTGTGCCAGTTTCTTACACCACTCCCTTTGATTCCCAAGGCAACATAATTCACACACATCAATCCAAGAACAATCGAGGTTCACGCACTTATCAATCCAAAATTATCCTTCACAGAAATTACACAACATTAAGATGGCACGCATAGGGAGTAAACTATACACAAATCATAGATGAAGCACACATGAATGTGACCCATAATACCCAAATGATATATGCGATACAAGAACCAAACATGCAAGAGAATTAAAACACATGGTATACAAGACAATTAAGATGTATATAACAAAAATGAAAGCAAACAAACATTCTGAGTCAGAAAGATAATGAAACATAGATATGCAAGTTTCTCTTCATACCAATTCTCCTCCCCAAAATACAACAAACACATTAGAGAATTTAATTAATACACAATGTCATTCAGGAAAAATATAGAACATGAAGAAGACAAATATAGGACATAAAGCATACACAAACCAAATATGAATCAAACATAATGCAAACATGTAAAGCACAAAGCATATATGCAAGAGATCAAGAAAACATGCGAGACACTGAGCAAAAACACAAAATATGTGACACAGAGAAAAAGTACATGACATGCAAGACAATTAACAAAACTATAATGAGTCTGTTAGCAAACAAAACACATTTAAGAATTTAATCAATCTACAATGTCATTGCCCACAAATACAAAACACGAAGAAAAAACAAACAAGGCATAAAGTATACACAAAGCAAACATAATGCAAACACCTAAGGTTGTAATGTTCCCAAGCTCTTGGCGCGTTAGTGATGAAGTTCCTACGGTGGACAGAAGGTCCGGAGGAAGGAATGTGGTCACACGGTGGGGCAGGAAGGCCGGCGGTAACAATAGGAAGGTCGTGCGGTACAATAGGAAGGCCGTGCGGTAGCAACAGGATGACCGTGCGGTACAACAGGAAGGCAACAGGAAGGCCGTGCGGTTGCAACAGGAAGGTCGTGCGGTACAACAGGAAGGCAACAGGAAGGTCATGCGGTTGCAATAGGAAGGCCGTGTGGTACTACAGGAAGGCAACGGGAAGGCCATGCGGTACAATAGGAAGGCAACGGGAAGGCCGTGCGGTTGCAACAGGAAGGCCGTGCGATTGCAACAGGAAGGCCGTGCGGTAACTGCTGGAAGGTGTTCAAGGATTTCCGGAGGGAGATGCTGTATGGAATGAAATGTGCCTTCGGGACCAGAATGAAATAAAGAACTATTACAATCCACAATGAAGATCAAATCGATACTTGCGAGAAGAGACAACAATAACCAATTGATAGTACTTCAGATTCACCAGATCTGAACAAAGAACAAGTAGAATAGGGTGAGGGTTGAATCCCACCGAAACCGCAAATACCAACTAGGGAGGATTTTCACCTCCGAAATGGAAGACAATAGAATTCCAGCAGGAATTCGCAATTACAAGCAAATATCAAAACTCAACATGAGAAATACATCCTACACGCCGGTCATAAATACCCATTGGACAAAACTCCCGAGGCATACAAATAAAGCC
>MU225806.1:100271-120486 GCA_018584345.1 Thuja plicata | reverse complement strand
AGGGGCATTAATGACCTTATTACTTCCTATTTTTCCTCATCCTGGCCTAGATCTAAGGCATTTATTTAATTTGCAAAGAATGTTTTCCTATTCTCCCTAATGTTGGAAAACCAGATATAGGACATTTGAGACTCATTTTTAAAGTAGTTGATATATATTCTATGCTAAGGTGTAATCTCAAGAGAGCTCTCCTCTAAAATATGGTGACTCAAACTTATCATTTCATAGAAAAATTAGATATTCTTAAATTTGAACTATTTTTCCATACCGTCTATGTGAAGAAAATCTTCTTTTTGCCTTCTATATATGTTGTTTGTTATGTCAAAATGGATGATCAATATATTTTTCTAAGATTTAAATGAGAAACATGTATTATATGTCTCATGTTTCAGTACTTACAAGAAAATACAGTTATTTAATGCAGGTCATAGGTTGTGTTGTTGTTCAATCAAATATTAGATGTGGTAAATGATTTTTTCCCCTTCTAAAACTTAGAAAACTAAACCTCCCTAGGAAACAATGATGCATAAGTAGGTGAAATATATCAAGTGTGCAAGACCTAAAGATCCAAATTTTGATTGAAAGTATTTCATAAAACTTATTCTACCTGAAGTGGGGAGTGATGGCAGCCCTAGCTAGGGTTTTTACAGAGACTTGGAGAAGTGTCCTTGGGCTACTCTCAAGCCATGAGATTGGTGAATGCAACAGAAGGCAAATGAAATGCTTGAAGGATGGAGGTTCAATTAAGCCTTGTGGGAATGATCAAGACGAGTGAAATAGTGATTGTGTTACTAAGTCATGAAAGGACTGACTCTTTAACATAGCAAATTCCTCTGCAATGTCAGAAGATTCTGCAACCGATGGTGGAGGACGAGGAAGGAGTATGGTGGTCTTCCTCGTGGGTTGGGCAGCAATCTCAGATTAAAACTGCCCCCTTCACATATGCAAAATGTAAGAGTCTACCTGTTATCACTGAAATCTGCACCCTATTGCATGCCGGGCTCAACCCTTGTGGGAGCCCATTTTTTCCCACATGCTGATTTTGATTGTCAAAGCAAGACATGACTAAACTTGTGACTATACATGAAGCAAGAAAATTAGATAAAATTGGCATATGAATCTTGCTTTGATACCTCTTGCTTACTCAGATATTTGTGATTAGCTAGTTGTTATCATGTATGTGAAGAACATGTTGTATGTTTTACAAATGCGGGTATATGTGGTATATGATGACCCGACATTGCTTAGATCGCTGATCTAACATCGCTCTTCTCTCTCATATGCAGGAATGGAGCAGCAAAGAAGAAATGGTTGGATGCAAGGCAAACGGGAGAATTGAAGACAAGACAAAGCGACACGGGCTGGGCTCGTCATCCAAGCATCATCCAAGCAATGACGAGTCACCCTTTACTACCTATGCCTTTTATTCTTTAAAGAATCTTCAAATGTGTAATATGCCTTTCATTTGCATGTTAATAGTTAGTCCTACGACTTGTGTGAGACATTATTTATTTGCACTCTCAATAAAGATTACTTTTATGAAAATGTTTTATACTCTCTTATGCCATATGCATCAGCATAATGCATTGTTTTATGTGTAATCTCCTTCTCTTCTTTTTTATGCATATGAATGTGATTCAGCAGAAATAAAATGTACTTTAATTCAGTTTAAAATATAACAGCTCCACCTGATTGAGTGTGGTACCGAAAAAAAGTAACACTACCTTCAAAGGATCTTGTGGTTTCGAGTGGCCCCCCTCACGAGGACAGTTCCGGGATCTATTTACGATGAGTTAGCTGAAAGGGTAGAAATAAAAGAAGATAATCTGTGCAGGTCAGGAAAAATGGAGGGTTGAGGAGAGAGATGCAACACGGAGAAGATATGGATACAAATTATATTGTACCTAGTTATCTTGGATAAATTCATTGGTTGAAAAGTGGAGGAGAACGAACAGTATTTTGCTGAGATGGGCCTGATTGGGTGATTCAAGTATTTTTGGCCTTGTTTCAATGATCTGAACAAATGGATTTCTAATTTTTGGGGTCCCATTTTGGAGGGGGGTGTTCAAATTTATCCAAGGGCTCGAGGATTTTTTTTGGTGTTTTATGATAATGAATAAGACAAGAGCAAGGTGTTGTGCAAGTATCAATGGAGCTAGGAGGACAAACACGTGTTGATGCTAAAGCCTTGGTATCCAGCTTTAAACCCAACTATGGAGTTTTTTGATAAGGTTCCCTTATGGGCTAGACTCCCTAATCTCCCTTTGCAATATTGGTGTGATTCTTGTTTTGTTGCTATTGGGGACACTTTGGGTAGGTTCCTGTATGTGGATGAGGGTTTTATTAATTTCTTACACACTACCTATGCTCCCCTTCTAGTAGAGATGGATATGAAGAATACACGCCCAACAAAATTATGTTTGAAATCTACATATAGTAGTTCGCTACAACTAGAGGATTAGAAAGGAATCCTCTTTAGATGTAGTATTATTTCCAGATAGGCCACCTGGTTACGCACTGTGCTAAAAAGTATAATTAAAGGCTAGCTACTTGGTGGAAGAAGGAAAACCTTTAGTACTATACGATAGAAAAGTAGATGTTGCAAAAGATTTGGAGAAGGGTAAGAGAGCAAATAAGAGTCAACGGAGAAAGGATCCTAATGTCATTATTGCCTCGATTCGAACAGTGATGAAATCGTCTGAGTGCTCCTCCAAGAAGGAATTTTTTCTTGTACAAGGTTGTATACTAATTTTGAATGTTGAGGAAAGATCCTGCTCAACTTCAAAAATTTTAAAAGGTTCAAAAGAAACAGGAATGCTAGTGCTAACTCTAGTTGCAGCCACATTAGTGATGGTAAGGAGGTGGATGGACGTCCACACCTCTCAAGGGGTGGGGTAAATTTTTCTTTTGACAGTTCAATGGAGTGGCAAAACGAGGCGACAAAAATGGATGAGGGATAGCAAGTTGTCAAAGGGAACAAAAGTAAGAAGGCAAAGAAAGTAGGGTCCTTTAATATGCTCCTTCAATCACATACTAAAGGGGGAGCTAGTAGTAATTCTTAATGGTGACTTTTTAATGGATCTTCATATCTAGAGGCCTCACTATTTGTGGAGGTGGTCTCCCCTGTGGCCATCCCTATTTCAGGCCAGGATCTGCAAGGTGGAAGGAGGGTTTGTTTTGGTACACTGATTTGCCTCAAGAAGTTCAAAATATTTTGAATGAAAATGTAGACATGGTAGTGGATGATCTCCCCAATGATTTACCTCCATTTAGAAGTATCAACCATCATATAGAATTGATTCTACGAGAATATTCCAAATAATGAAGTTTACAGGATGACTTCAAAGGAGAATGAAAAATTCAAGAAGCAGGTGAAAGAATTGAAGGAGAAAGGACTGATAAGGGAAAATTAAAGTCTTTGTATTGTTCTAGGAGTTTGGAGTCCTAAGAAGGATGGAGGTGGGAGAATGTGCATTGGAGAATATGCACAGATTCAAGATCAATCAACAAAATTATTATCAAGTATAGACTTTCCTTTGCCCAGAATTAATTATTTGTTGGATTGTTTGAGTGGAGCCAAATATTTTTCTAACATAGACTTGAAAAGTAGCTATCATCATATTAGAATTAGAGAGGGTGATGAGTGGAAAACAACATTTAAGACAAATGATGGGCTCTATAAATGGCTAGTTATGCCACTTGGCTTAAACAACGCTCCAGCACTTTCATGAGACTTTAGAATGAGCTGCTTAAAAAGTGTACTTTCTCAAAGACAAAATTAATCTACTTGGGATTTGTGATCTCACAAGGACGATTGAATATGGACAAGGAGAAGATAAAGGAAATCATCAAATGGCCTACTCCTAAGAGTATCTTTGAGGTAAGAAGCTTTCATGGTTTGGCTAGCTTCTATAGAAAATTCATAATTTTTTTTACTGGAATTTGTGCTCCAATAAAGGATACAATTAGTGGAGATAAGAAAGCATTTCATTGGATTAAGACTATTGATAAAAAGTTTTCAAATGCTTATAAAGAAAATAACAGAGAAACAAATCTTGTCTTTACCTGATTTTACAAATCTTTTTCATGTTGAATGTGATGCTAGTCAGACTACTATAGGTGATGTTTTGAGTCAAAATGGAAAGCCCATTTCTTACTTCAGTGAAAATATTAATGATGCAAAGAAGATATATTTAGCGTATGATTAAGATTTTTATGCCATCATACAAGCTTTGAAGAAATGGAGGCATTATCTCATGCCTAAGGAGTTAGTCTTGTTCACTAGTAATCATGCTTTACAATCTATAAGTAGTCAACATAAGTTGAACCAAAGACGTGTCAAATGGATTGAATTTTTACAAAGTTTACTTTTGTTATCAAGCATAAGAATGGTCAATCTAACAAAATTGTAAATGATTTGAGGAGTTTGATGATGCTGGAATCTCAAGTGGGCATATTGGGATTTGATGACTTGAAGGAAATGTACAAGGAAGATGTAGACTTCAAGGCAGTATATGAGGTGTGTACAAATCCTCTTAACAAGGATAGTGTTTACCACTTCGGGTAAAGTGAGTTAATACATAATACATATAACCAGAAATGTAAGACAATGCAATATTAAAGAACAATCAACCTTTTCATTAATGCCAGAAACATTTACATATAATATTCAGACTCCATAAGACACTATTTCTCCATATACATCATGCCCTATTCCATCAGAGAGAGTACAGATATAGACCCGAGGGGGTGCGAGGTGAACCGTCACAACCCATAACTGCCTACCCCTCGGTTACACTAACAACATAATGACACCTAAGCACATTATCATTATTTCCCAACAACATCATTCCCCCAAAAAAGAAGTCGTCTCCGACAACACACAAAAAAATAGAATGATGCCAACCCAACAACTATACAAGACAAAAAGAAATCAAGAGCAAGAAAGCTCAGAATGTGTCCCCGAGGATGTAGGCTCGGGTGGTGGTGTGATAGCTGCTAGGCGAGCCCGCAACTCATACACCTATTGTGTTTGCAAAAGCAAGTCTCGATCAGCTACCATCTTACGCTCTATGGTGTTCTTTACCATCATTGCTTCCTCTAAGAGCTTTGTCTCCTTTAAATCCACAGTCTCCATAAAATTGGCTAGTCTAGGCTCCAGCATAGCCTTCTCTACATGAGCCTCCGCCAACTGATCTACCAATGCCACTTTCTTGGCCTCCCCTACCTCCAGTATGGTTGTCCTCTTTCCTGCCCATGCCTCCTATTCACAGACCATCTCCACTCTATGGTGAGCCAACTCTCCTTGTACCGCTTGCAACTGAGTAGCCAACTCCACCTGAGCGGCCTCATGTGTGGAAGAAATGTGCTCTGTCTGCCAAAGAGTATAATAACCTTCTTTGAAGGCCTACTCGATTTCCCAGATTAGGGCATCCACTTGACTCTCCCCCACTATCTCCTAGAGAGCCCAATCCTCCAACATAGTCAGGGACTCCGTAGTTAGCCATCTCTGAGACTCATAACATGTTGTGAATTCCTAGGAACATCCACCACGGACAAACACCAACAGCCTCTCTAGCTCCTAGGACACTCCCTACTGAGTCTGTGACTGAGCGGAGGCCACAACCCGCTTGGCTCTAGTGACCACCTCCTGTTGATACCGCTCCAAGCCACTACCACCAATCTCCCTTAGAGGATCCCGTATGTGGTCGTACTCAAAAGTCTCTACGAACTGTCCCACAAGTGAGGTGTCTCTCCCCGGTGAGTGCTCCTGCTCCAACTCTGTCTCAGGCAAAGTCTCTCTCTCCGGCGAGTGCTCCTGCTCCTGCTCCAATGCTACCTCCCTGATGTGTGAGTTCTCCTCCTCGAGATCCACTAGTAACGCTCGTCCTGGAGAAGTAAGGGTCCTCTCAACTGGTGGTATCAGTGTCATATGATACTCATTGAGTCAGGATTTCACTATTGTTGCCTCCTCCTTCGTCATAGCACTACTCCCCCTATTAGTGTCCTTGGCAATGCACCAAGCAGCTCTACTCTCTCAGACTTTGTTCCGACTATCTTTGTCTCCGATTGTGGCTCTATCTCCACACTCTACAACTCTCTGCCAAGCAACTCCGTGCCCATGGACTCTTCTCTAGTCTCCACTACCTCTGCTGCTGCTAGAGGTCCCTCGGCCAACCCCACTAAAGGTGGTACAACTCCCTCCACTATTGTTGGTATCATTTGCACAGGTGTCCTCATCTAGCCAAATGCAGGGATGGTTGGTGTGGTCCCAAAACCCACTGTAGCCGGTGGATTAAAATGTGTTTTCGTCGATAGGAGAGATGGAGCAAATAGAACTAGTGTAGTCATTGTTGGCTCCACGACTGCAAAATCTACAGCATCATGCTCCGTCGCCTGACTGCCACCTTCCGTAGAGGCGTCTGAAGTCTCAGAGGTAGCCTCTTTGCCACTGTCTATATCCTCAGACTCAGACTCCAAAACTGCCTAGTGCCTCCTCTTCTATCTTGCTGGTGCAGTCCCTATATCCAAATGCCTCCAATACAGTATGGGCGGCTCACCAAGTGCCAAGGTACCCTCTGGCTTCACCTTCAGCTCTCCTTGTAAAATCTATCCTCACATGGCCTCCAAAATAATCCAATAGCGTAATGCGGCATGTAGAATATCCTATGCTATAAGGACATAAACTCAAACATGCACTCTGCCAAGAGTGATGCCCAATCGTATACATGGTCGTGCTTGAGACCATTCATTATGAGGACCCATGGAAGGGCTATGTTTGAGGTGCAGCTAAACCCTATCAGCCGACTCTTCACCACGTCCATGATGCATCTCCATGACCCTTCTGCAATGAAGGACTTCTTCATTCCTCGACCCTTAGAAGCTTTTGCCACCGAATCCATCTATGCAGGTGTGAGAGTTCGTGTCACTATTTTGATGCAATATTCTTTCTAATCCCTCATCATATTCTTTTCTTTTAGATCAATCTTTTTTCCATTTCTGCCAAGTATGCCAAATACTCTCATGAATTCTATGGTCGTGAAGGAAACCTTCGAATCATGTGCTAAATACTCAAACGTGCTCGAGCGTGAGAACCTGTCAAATATCTCGATCATCACCCGCAGAGGACCCTCATAGTCGCACATGCAAAATACTGGCATCATGATGACCCACTGCACTTCCACTTTCCTTGGGCTTTGCTTTATCAAATCTGTGTTGGGAGTATCTTGCCACCATTTCTGACACTCTAATCCATTCAACCCTTCGAACACCACAATCTGAGGTGTGACTGCATCTTTTTGGGCAGCCATTTGTACCTTCGGCCTTAGTTTTTTACCAGAATCTGTGTCCAGCCTCCCTGCAATCTTCATGCCAGAAGGTAGTGTTCTTGTATCCCTATTCATTCCGAAAGAACTACTCGAGGCCGCCTGTAACTTTTTCCTCCAATTCCTTGGCCCTGCTGAATCCATCAATAACTGTCTCATACTATGTCTTTTTGTACACAATCGAATCAGTTATTAAAATCGGTGATGAGTCCTTTTGCCAGATGCTCCAACCATACGGATTTCTCCGTGGCTTTCTGTATGTGTCGTGGCCTGTATTCAACTTCCTCTGTATGGTGCTATCTTATTCCAATGTAGCTATGTGGCACCATACGACACACACGTCTGCACTCTTATGACCACCAAATTGTCTGTAAGCATCGCAATATGTATCCTCACATTTGCCTTCACCTATACTCAGCAACATTTATATTCTTTGCTTCAAGTCTTTATTTGTGTTATGCCCGTACAGGCCTACGGTTTTATTACCACGGGTGGACACCATGGTGTGACCACCGCACGATGGTCTCACTGTCTGGTGTAACCATACTTCGGTGGTTCCACCGACAGTGTTACCACCGTTCGTTGGTCCCACTGTACGGCATGTTCTCTTTTCGGTTTTTTTTAAAGTTTCAAAGTGCGACGCCTTCTAGCTCGGGTCGCCGTACCTGTTGCTTAATTCTTTCCTGGTAGGGCTTCATCTTGGACCCATTCACCACATATGAGATCTCCTATCCATGTAGAGTCCACAATTTGATAGCTCCATTCTTGCCAACCTCCCAGACCTGATATGGACCCAACTTCTTTACTTTGAACTTTCTTGGCTTGATCTCATTCTTCCCATTGTATTTTAATACTGATTGCTCTGGTGTGAACCGAACCTGTCTAATATGCTTATCATGCCATGCCTTTTGCCGATGTTGCGCCACCTTCATCGCCCATTACGCCATCATCCTACGCACATCCAACTTGTTCAAGTTATACAGCCTTTTACACAAACTCTCCATGTTGCCTAATCTGTTTTCGATAGCTATCCTCAGACTTGGAACCATGAACACGACAAGAATAATCGCTTCCTGTCCAAACATCAATTGGAATGGTGTTTGTCCGGTTGTTACTTTGTATGTTGTGCGGTATGCCTAGAGTGCCAATGGTAATTTCTCCTCCCAGTCTGCTTGCTCTACTCCACAAGACTTGTATATCACCGACACCAACATTTTGTTCATACCTTCTGCTTGGCCATTGGCTCGGGGGTAATATAGGCTTGATAACAAGTGAAAAATCTTGAGCTCTTTTGTGAGGATCAGGATAATGAGGATCAAGATAACATGGTTCATGAAGTGACCTCCTCTGTCACTGGTCAACTGGATGGGGATGTCGTACCTTGTAAATATTTGCTCATTTATGAAGTTGGTCATACTCACTGCCAATTTTTCCAGTAAAGCCCATGTCTCCACCCACTTTGTGAGGTATTCTATAGCCACCATGATATATCGGCACTTTTTAGCCCTACTTTCCTTTAGAGGTCCAACAAAATCCAAGCCCCAATGCTCCAAAAGTTCTTGTGCATAAGAAGGATTGAGAGGCATGAAATCTCTTTTTAGTGGTTTCCCCATTCTCTGACAAGTATCAAAACTTACGACCCATTCCCTAGAATCGTTGTAAAGAGTAGGCCACCACAATCCTACAAGGAGTACCTTCCATGCCATTGTGTTTGGTCCCATATGTCCTCAGTACTTGCTCCCATATCTTCTTAGTACTTGGTTGGGTCCCATTTTGTATAACAACCCGTTGATCAATTGGAAAGTTCTACTCCTGAGCACCAATTTTCTTCTTTCCCCGGGTGGCATATCCCTCGAAAACTATGATGTGGACAAGTACTCCCTGATACTTCTGTACCATGCAGGAAAATTGCAATGTGGAATAGGTGGGCATTGGGGAAATCATTATTAATCCCCTCAGGTGGTTCACTAGACTTGATGCAGGAAAGTTTCTCGACAATTACATGGCTCTTCCCTAACCGTACTATGATGGTGAATGTGAACTCCTGCAACAATAACAACCATCGACTTACTCTGCCATGGATTATGGGTTTGTTGACCAAATACATCAAGGCCCAATGGTCTACATAGAATGTGAATTGTGTCACCAACAGATAATGTCTAGACTTTTGAACTGCATAAACCATCCCAAGCATCTCCCATTCCATCATACTATAATTCTTTTTTGCCCTCGATAATTGTCTTTTGGAAAAATATGTGGGGTGGTCCAAGCCATGATTGCCCACCCGAGCCAAAGTTGCACCAATTGCAAAATTAGGATACGCCAAAATTGGTGCTCCGACTAGTCTTGTCTTTAATTCTCCGAACGAGGCATCATGTTTCATCCCCCACACATAGGGTTCTCCTTTGCGCGTCAACTTGTCAAGAGGGTAGGAGACTTGAGAAAATTTCTTTATAAACCTCCTGTAGTAGCCAATGTGGCCCACAAATGACTTCACCCCGATGACCTCCGTGGGAGGTTCCATCTCTATGATTACTTTGACCTTGTCGGGGTCTGTCTTTAATCCATCCTTGCAAACAATATGCCCCAATAGCTTCCCTTGTGGGACCATAAAACTGCACTTCTTCGAGTTGAGTGCCAACCTTTCTCTCTTGCATCTCTCCATACTAAGTGTGTATCTTGCCCGCTGAAGATCGACCATTCGTCGAGGAAAGCCCTAAAATTTCCTACCAACATCTTGCCGAAAATGTGTAGGATTATCACTTGGAAGGTTGTTGGTGCATTGCATAGACTGAAGGGCATCCGGTTATATGTGTACACTATTTTCTCCACTTCAAAGGTTGTTTTCAACTTGTCCTCAACAATGGATATCTAGTTGTATCCGGAGAATCCATCCATAAACGAGTACATCTTGTGTCTAGCAACCTCCTCTAGGATCGTATCCATAAATCGAATGGGTAAAGGATCCTTCACGGTGGCGACATTCAGGCACCTAAAGTTGACATAAATTCTGATTTGGTTGTCCTCTTTTTTCAATGATATCACAATAGGGGACACTCATTCGCTTGTTTGTATCTTGAAGATGATCCCTGCCTTGAGCATACACTCAATCTCCTCAATCACCCTCGGTACATAATTTTTATTCATTCTGTAAGGTCTTTTTTGCACGGGTACGGCTCCAGGTACCAAAGGAATGCGATGTACGGACAACTCCGATAGCACACCCTTGAGGTCTTTTTAGGTCCACACAAATACATCCTTATACTCCAAAAAAATCTTGAATGTCATGGTTTTCAACATGGGATTCCAGTCATCACCTACCAGAATGTTGCATCGGTTTGCCTCATCTCCCAGATTTGTGGCCTACAGGGACGGTTATTCATACTTTATTGGTCTCTTAGCATCAAATTTGTGGGCGGCAGTTTCATTCACCCAGGCCTCCCCCTCCTTGTACTCTGGCAGGAACACGTCTCTCTCTGAAGCTTGCCCTACATCCTCCACCTTCAACATATAACTATGGAATAGCTCATAATCTTCCATCTGTCAGTGGAAGAGTCCATTCATCGAACCTGTTTCATCCTCTGAACACTCCTCAAATTCTAGAACACCTTCATCATTAGGCTCCATTTAGTTCCTTCCTTCATCTATTCCACCATTCTGTCAATCAGACTCTGAGTCTGAGGAAGATGCAAGGTCCTCGCTCACCATCTAGGTACGGATGTCGATGACAAACTTCCGTCCTCCGCCCTCCATCGAGAGGGTGTTTTTCTTCCAGTTGTTATTGACTCTCATCGCCACAAGCCACCCCCTGCCGAGAATGGCATCATATCCTTTCTTCTTGAGGGGAATAACAAAATAGTCTAGCACAAACAGTTGCGTGTCTATGGTGACTTGTCGCGCCATTAGTGTCACAAGGGGTTTGATTCCATGTTAGTCTGCACCCAATAAATTAAAAGTCGGGGGCCATAGGGTTGGTTTCTCCAGTTTCTTCCACATCTCTTCTGAAAGTACATTTACCACGAACCCACCATCCATGATGTTATCCGTCAAAATAGTTCTGAGGATGCCCATTTCCACAATTGAAGGGTGTCAGCCATTATTTACTGCTAGCAACATAGGGTCCACTACAGACCCTGGAGCATCTGTAAGTTGTGTGGTGCTTGGTTGTATGAAGAAGGTGCTTAACAATGTTGTCCGCAATTGAGGCATGGTGTAAAGGAGGTCTTGGACTTTGACTAATACCTCCATGTGTAACATTTAACTTAGTATATTTTGTTTCCCCTTCCGTCCCACTAGAAGTGCCAGCCATCTCATGTGTTTCCTTCCGTGCCCTCATTGCCTTTTCAATTTCCTCTCAAGCCTCCCATACCCTCTGCTTCTCAGTATGGCGGTCAGGGTATGTGACCTATTTTGTTTGTGCACGAGTGTTGGCAAAGACTTCTTTTTCACCCATGCTTCCTTCAATGTTTAAAAAGTTGACACCAGGTTTTGGGCAGTTGGCATCTTCATGGTCTCCACAGCTACACCATCGACACAACTTTTGTTGTGTATCCTCCTTTTGATAGTCTCGGGCAAAATGACCCCATTAGTTTCACACCCGACACTAGATCATCGGTCGTCCCTTGGCATCATATTATATCCGGCTTCTATTACTATTTTATTATTTATTCCCTCTCCCTCCTCGCTAGTTGTTTTGGCACCCACCAGATGATGCATTATTGCTTGTCTTCTAAGAGGTGTTTGCTGCCCCGGATGTCGACAGTTGCTCTTGTGTGAAGAGCACTTGTTGGCTCTTTGTTTTCATGTTGTATGGGCATTCCTTGGTGGAATGACCCATAACTTCACAAATGTTGCAAAATGCTTTTCTTGGACAGGAGCCCTTCATGTGGCCATTTCACTTGCAATCAGTGGACCACAACTCCCCCTCATCACTTCTACTTGCACTCCCATTTCTTGATTTGAATTCTTTCATCATTCTTTATATATCTTTCTAAGAGCATGTACCTTCTTATTTGACTCCTCATTGTCGCTGCTCTCTTCTAATGAGTCATCACTCCCCGATGATGACTTTCTCATCTTCTTCTCGGAGGTTTTATCCTCGCTTTCAAGATCCATGGCCCTGTTGTAGGCATCAGCGTACAGTGTGGGGGTACTATTTTTATCTTTTTCTTTAGGAGAGGCTTCAATCCTTCAATAAACCATCTCTTCTTCAAACCATCAACTGGACGGTTTTCCATCTTCCCCAGCAGTTCTTTTAGCCTCTGGTTGTACGTCCTCACCGTCTCCTTCTTTCCTTGCTTCGTACTATAGATTTCTGCTACTAATTCATTGTCATCCCAAACCAAGCAGAATTAAATCTTAAATTCTTTTCTCAGATTGTCCCAGGTATTCACCTTTGTTTTGTCCATATCAGAGTACCAATCAATGGCAACTTCGCACAGGATTTCTGAGAACTATTGGATCCATTCATCCTTATCAACTACTTTGTTTGCTGACCAAATTGTTTCACAAGTACAACAGTGTCTGACGGGATCCTCCTTCTCGTCACTTGCAAATTTTGGTAGTTTTTGCTTCTGTGACGACATGGTTATATTTCTCTTACTCCCAATTGGTTGAGTTCCCAAACTAGGTGGGTTAGAGTCTGAGGAGTTGTGCTGATTACCGTGCTCCTGTGTCCCTCTGACACTCATGGCTGCACCGATATCCTCAACTTCCCTCTCCCTGGTCTCTCCCTCTTCGTTCCTTCGGGCTTCCCTTGCCTCTGAACACGGTGTAAGGGATAAGTTCCTTAACCGTTGTCGTGTCTCTTCAATTAAGTCTAGCCTTTGTCAGGTCTTTTCAATCAACTCCTCACTACTTCTTTCCCTACAGTGTTCTTGTGTACCATAGCATTCTCCTTCAACTTCATTCTCCTTTTGTCTCAGCCTCCATCTTCATTCAAATTGTTGTTCAAGTATCAAAGCCCGCTGGGCTGCTTCACACTCCTCTATATACTCCTTCAAATTTATATCTTTGTTAGGATTGTTTGGCATTAATTATTTTTTTCCCAGGGGTTCAAAATGCGTTGTCTTCTCCTTGTCTCTTCTTGTTCCTCCACTTCCCACCAACTATTCTCCTCATAATTTAGGAGGATTTGTTGCCATCTGCTCTCACGGTTAACTTCTTCACGATGGTTCTGGAGAGAAGTGAACGTCTGTGCCAGCAATCGAGGGAGACAACCCATCAATCGGTTGACTGTAGGGGTCACTCCGAGGGCACTCCACACCGCAGTCTCAGGAACTTCTTCCTGTGCTGCCTCCCTTCAGACATGGGTCTCGATTGACACTTGTAAGAGGGCTATGAAATCTGTTGTCAATGCTTGTTCTCCCTCAAACAACTCTTCAAACCTCTCCTTGCTATTGCTTGCACCATCGTCTACTGGTTCACCCATTATCTTCTGAATGCCATCAATACTCCGTCACTTCCTGAGTTTGTATCGGCAACGACGCCAAATGTTTACCACTTCGGGTAAAGTGAGTTAATACATAATACAGATAACCAGAAATGTAAGACAATGCAATATTAGAGAATTGTCAATATTTTCATTAATGCCAGAAACATTTACATATAGTATTCAGACTCCACAAGACACTATTTCTCCATATACATCATGTCCTATTCCATCTGAGAGAGAACAAATATAGACTAGAAGGTGTGCGAGGTGAACCGTCGCAACCCATAATTGTCTACCCGTCAGTTACACCAACAACATAACGATACCTAACCACATTATCATTATTTCCCGACAATAGATATAATTCCTTGGATGATACAAGAGGGATTACAATGCAAGGGAAGCTAGCTTTGCATTCCAAGAAGATCCATGAGAGATAAATTTATGAAGGAGAAACATAATGACAACTTTTGGTGTATGAAGAACTCAAAAGGGGCATGATTCAATCTTTGTGGTATTTGATAGGCTCTCTAAGATGGCTTATCTTATCCTATGTACAAAGACAAGTGATGCCACTAACATTTCCAATTTGTTCTTCAAGGAGAGAGTTGAACTACATGGACTTTCCAAGAGCATTATCTATAAGAGACACTAAATTTGTCACACTTTTGGAGGACTTAATGGAAGAGGTTGGGTACTAAAGTTTCAGTTCAGCTTACCATCCTTGGACTGATGGTCACACAAAAGTAGTCAATAGGAGCCTTGAAAATATCTTGAGAAGCTTGGTGAGTATGCATCCAAATTAGTGGGATTTGGTGCTTGCACAAGCAAATTTGCATACAATGACTCACCTAATAGAAGTATAAGAATGAGTCCTCTTCAAATCATATATGGTATGCATCCTAAAGGAGTGTATGAGCTAAGGAGTTTGGGTAAGATGGAAACAAGAAATGTTAATGGTGAAAAATTTGCAAGTGCAATGCAAGACTTGCATGAACAAGTAAAAAAGAATCTTGAAGAGAACACCATCAAGTACAAGAAGAGAGCTGATCAAAAGAGGAAAGAGGTCAGTTTTAATGCTGATGATCTTGTTCTTTCTCATCTCATAAAAGAAAGGTTCCCAAAGGGTGAGTATGACAAGTTGAAAGTTAAGAAACTTGGTCCTTGTAAGGTTCTAAGGAGATTTTCTAGCAATGCATATGAGATAGAACTTCCAAAAGGCATTGGAATTTGTCCTATCTTTAATGTTGCAGATCTATACCCTTAGAAAAGTGAAGAAAAAACTATCCAAGTTCTTGAAACAGGTTCATATCGTTGAGTGGGAGCAGCAATTGCCCAAAGAGCACCACAGCAACCTGAGGTAATTTTGGACAAGAAAGTAATCAAGAAAAGAGTGCTTTCGATATTTGATCAAATGGAGGAATCAATCAGCTAAAGATTTAACATGGATGACTGTAAGTAACATTATCAACCTGGGTACAAGCATGGAAAAATTAAGGCACAACAACAACAAATAATGGAAGTTCTTTTTTCTCCTTGGTAGTATAATGCAAGAGCATCATTACTAGCTAGGAGATAGATAATGATATTTTGATAAGGACTAGGTTCCTAGTTATGTTCTAAGTTTGTTTTCACTCCATTTATATGTAGTTTGAATTTCAAATTTGTGTGAATGTCATGGAGGAGGTAAATAAGGCCTTATAAACAAGTTGTGAAAGTCAAGTTTGAGTGGTTAAAAACTAAGGCCATAAAGCCTTGTCATCATGTAAATAAGGTGAAAGGGAGTTATATAGGCATGTGACAGTGATAGTTAGCTGATTTTCCCTTTCTCTGGCATGTTGTTGAGCTTCTTTAGGGTTAGTTGAGTGACTTTAGGAGAGGATTTTGATGAGCTAAACATAGAAAAACAATAATTTCTTTATGAATATATGAGAATTATGTACATACAAATGTTGTATGACAAGAATAAAGCATGTGAAGTTTGGAATGATTTTATTGAGTTGTGCATATTTCATCAGAACTATCATGTTGTGTCATGTTGTCATTGACTGGACAACAAGCTTGATTTGAGCAACAGCAATATAAAGCAATCCCTTCACCTCTATGAAGGTCTAGACACTTCAACAAGGACAAAAATAAGGCAAACAAAATTTATTTGAGGTCTTTACACCCAATTTTCAGGCCTAATTATGTGTCTTTTTGCCTCAAACTAGGGCAAGGGCTTACTTTATGATTCCAATAGCCAACATTCTTGAAATTTTGGTTTTTTAATGGTTAAAGAAGTACAATAAATTATGTCAAGTTTTGTACTTCATGGCAGCAGATTGTATTTTTTGAAATTTATTGTGTTATGTGAGTGACCAATACAAGGTGATTGTTTAGACATGCTAAAAATGTCTATTTAAACCTTCCTTATCAATCTTAGGGACTTATCGATCCATTTATCCTTTGCTGTTCTAAAAAAGTCCTAAAAACAAGCCTAATTTGATTGTAAACAACAAGTTTTGACCCATTCCGTGACAACAACCCCATCTAATTTTCATATATGTTTAATAAGGGCCAAATGAGAATCCCAATCAGCCAGATCTTCATTATCAAGTGTATGCCTTGAGACATTTTCCACTGTGCAAGGACTTCATCCCTTCGTAACCTGTTGTACTACACCTACAACTGCAAATCCTCACCCACAAATTTCAATTCACAAAAGTGTTCATGAGATCTATTTGTAGTCTATTAGATATAGTGATGATTCATATGTACACAACTAAGTCGAGTAGCAAGCCTTGATCCACACCCACAACCTCTATTTTGGAATTGCACATACTTGCAGACTCACCTACAGAGATTTGGGTTTTTGTTAATTTGTTTTTATTAAATGGGAAGATTACAGTTCACTTATTGTTAAAAAATGTTACTGTGCAAGGACTTCATCCCTTTGTAACCTTTCTATTCATTGTAACCTCCCTGCCTTTTAATTGTCTGTAATAACCCCTATTGGGAATGGACTTCATTACTCTAAAATTCCCAACTAGGGTTTAGATTATGCTTGGAAATGGTAGTTTGTAACATTCCCTACTAGGAGGCTGCCAATTCCTAATGATTAACATACATTGGTATGCATTTAAATAAGATTAAATTAACAAACAATCACTAATTCATAATATATACGTCTGCTTAATTCCTTACATCACTCCTAATCAATAACCTCAAGAAGGATGGGGAATTAACTTGTCCTTGGGCACTTGGGAACCAATCTACAAGTAGGCTCCCTAAAGGTTTTCGGAACTCATATACCTATATTGGGACATCTCCCTCAAGGATTCGCGATATATGTCCTTACCCTACCTTGGGACATTTCCCTCAAGGATTCGTGATATATGTCCTTACCCCACCTTGGGAGTTTCCTTCTACATTGCGAGGTATTACTCCATCTCTCCCTAACAAAACCAAATTTTCGTCTTAACAATATTAGTGAGTGATTAAGAAATAGACTATGTATATATTATTATCATATACATTACACATATATTAACATAACTGATATAATTCTGATTTCATTATTATTAATGATATATATATATATATATATATATATATATATATAATTGCTCTTTATCCCTAATATAATTCAGATATAATATTCTATAAATCAAAATTGGTTCATATCTACATTACAACACTTTTCTGTCACATGATGCTTGCCAGCATCATAATATGATTCATTGAGCACATATTACAAATAATAATTCTCATCCTCTGATTAGTACAATTTCTAATTCATTCCTAATAATTTCTGATTCTTCCTCCTACTTCAAATGAATTTCCCCTCCTTTAATATTCTCCAATATGAGGGAGAGATCATGATTTTTCAATATCTTAACCCTTTGGAAAAGTCACAACTCTTTTTGTTTAAAACTTAATTATATTTAAATTTTTAGAAAATCGCTGGCTTTTGATATTAATCATAATCACTATTTAAGATTAATCGCTGCCCCTTGAAAATATACACAACATTTTATTTGACAATCATTGGCTTCCTTAATATGTCTTCACTAATATGGAACCATTGTCTTTTATGCATTCATTGTTCTTCTTAATATAAATTTTGCTTATCACTAATGCTATTTCCTAAATCTGACGTAGCATCATATTTTTGATGCAAGTATAAGGGAACCAAATCTGAAAGTGTTCTAACATCCTCTATGGGTTGTCTACTGAAGGCAGTGACTTCCTCAAGCAGAAATGAAATTATCTTTTAATGTTCCTATAAATATTTCATCGGTGAATAGTTCTGACAATATGAAGCATTTGTTTCAAGCTGGTCTCAAGAAAAATACAGAGCTTATAATTAATTTCTTATAAAAATAAAAACTTCTAACCAAATAAGTCATAAGACTTTTATCTTTGATTTGACGGGACTGTCACGCCCTTCCCAAGAAAACAATGTCAATTTTCATTTCATTCCTTATATTTTTTTTTGTTATTATGTTGATCTCAACCAACCCTTAGAACAGTGGTGTAATTAGCTCCTGTTGCACAACTCTGCTTAATTTGCAAGTTTGAACTCAGAATTGTTTTTGCCTTCACATCAAACTGAGGTATCTCAACAACAAAACCAAGATTTGGATCATAAATCAACAAGTCTATATATATGTGAATGATACAAATGATCAATGAGTGAACATTGAATTTTGATTGGTTGTTTGTTAATCACATTGCTGAGTGTAATATGTATGATGAATTGATAATCGATTGATATTCAATATTTGATGACCGATTGTTATTGATACTTATGATTGACGATTGATTTATCAATTGATTGGTGTTTGTTGATTGAATGATGCATAATGACAAATTGCCGGTGGATTGATAGTTTTCTTAACTAAGATTTGGAGCAATCAATATTTCAATGAGTTGCCCAGATGACTTTAAGCCAGCATGAATTGTTTGATTGATGGCTTGAATAGGAATTATTGATGATTGAAAGACGAATGTATGGTTGATCTACAGAGCATGAATTGTTTGAGTGTCTTATTGCTACGGTTGATGATTTATTCAACTCTCTATTTGATGAATGACTGAATACTTGAATGAATTGATACATGGTGATCTTTTAAAATTAAATGCTCTCCCTTTTTATTCCAATGTGACGGAGTCACAATTATTTATAATAATTAGGCCCTTTGCATGAGTTACAACCTTCCATAGTTAATCGCTACCATTGGGAAATTATATTTTGTTTTAGTGAACTTACCAAATTCTTCAGATATGCTTCATGCGGAGGGTGGTAGAACACTACATCCAACCAAACAAACAAGTAACCTTTTTAACAATCACCACTAAAAACATTTATCATCTGACTCTTATTAATAGCCTCATACTAATAAAATGATATTTTCAGCACACTTCTTTACAAGTATCGAATGCCTTTTTAAGTCTGCGAATGTCTTTTTAATTCTTCCTATACTCCTAAAGAGATGCCTCTCTTTTGGGAGAGATGCATCATCTTAAGGCGACATAACTCTTGTTAACAAACCAACCTCATCTTGTCTACAACTAACTCGTCAACAAGCTCATTCTAATCAAACTTCATCAAATCTCTTGGCTAGAATATCACTATAAAATCTTTAGCAGCTTTGCATTATTTCCTGCATTCTTTACACTGCTGTTTACCCACAATAACTATTTACCTACTGCATTATAAGAAAAGTATATAAAAATTTATATTAAGGACTCGAAAAATCACTAATTCAGAAGTTAGGATGGCTATTACGTGAGGCTTCATTCAAGCACAAGGAAGCTTATTCTTCGTGCTAAGAGGGGAAAGAACAGACTCTATCATCTCACCTATACTCTGTACTTAGGCAAATGTTGCAGGTAAATAGGGTAAGAGAGAATAGTGAGTTCACTGATTTTCATTGCCAATGTCTCTTTCAGCAATTGAAACAAACATTGAAGGCTTAGCTACGTTCCATACAGGTATCAATTAAAACTCACATGCTGGTTGGAGAAACAACATAGACAATTCATAAATTTTGAGTAAGACAAGCCCAGGAAAGGAAATTGGAAAGAGCAGATCGATTCTTCCCTAATTAAAAAAACAACATGAAATCTTAAATAACTCTCTCCACCTATTTCCCTTTCTTTCATACATTTTAACAGAAATACAGAGATTTATGACTATTTCCATACTGTTTTACAGGAGTTCGAGAGTAATTCCATCCACTGTCTTTTCATTTGTTGAGTTCCTCCACCTCTTTGTTCCCGATGTGGGTTCAGCTCTCCTCCTCCAAGATTGTGGGTTGAGCCCTCCACACCAGTCACCTCTCTGCTCATGACCACAAATTGAACAATTCACATGCTGGTTGGAGAAACAGCATAGACAATTCATAAATTTTGAGTAAGACAAGCCCAGGAAAGGAAATTGGAAAGAGCAGATCGATTCTTCCCTAATTAA
>MU225806.1:73694-85473 GCA_018584345.1 Thuja plicata | reverse complement strand
TTTGGTGACCCAAAAGTCATCCCCAAAAAATATCAACATAAATACCCCCTCACAGAAGCAGTCTTATCCCTCTAGAAGAGTCACAAAAGTCTCTGAATTGCAATAACTTTTCTGCAGATCCAAAAAATGCATCTTCTGATCTTTTAAAATCTGATCTTTCCATCTGTAAAAATCTGATTTCCAGCGTCTAAGAAAATATCTAATATCTTTCTGCCTCTGAAAATTCTGATTATCCCCTTTGTTTATTATCTCTGTGCACGTTTAAAAGTCTGTAAAAATCTTAGATTAATGCGTATATTACCCAGAAATTAGCAGAAATCGGCAAGTAGCACCTTCTATTTGCTCTAAAAATCACATTTCTTACTCGACTGTCCTACTTTTGCCTTCTGCGAGTGAGCGATGAGTTTTCTTTAAACGTCATTTCATGTCTGTCGCATACTCACATTCTTTTATGCTTTGCTTTTGTCTCGTGCCCGAGTGAGCGATGATAGCTGTTCTTTGACTGGTCGCCAACTCGCGAGCTCTAAAATTTCATCTTATCATTGACTGTGAGCGTGCAACAGTGTCTCCTTCCCTTAGTAGCCTACTCACGAGCTCTCCTCCTTTCATCTTTGCTTACTGGTGACTGAGCGATGAGTTTTCCTCCTTTAGCTCGTCGCATACTCGCGAGCTGTTTAAACTGACTTTTGGATTCTGAGCGGGTGCGCGACATTCATTTTCTTAGTGCATATTCTATTTGGTCGCATACTCACACAACTTTTACTTCAGCTTTCATCTTATGCGCGAGTGAGCGATGGCATCCATTCTTTACTCAGTCGCAAACTCGCGAGCTTGAAAACCTTACTCTGCTACTGACTGCGAGCGCGCGACAATGTCTCCTCTTTCCTTTGTCGCCTACTCGCGAGCTATTTTTCTTTCATCTAAGTTGATTGGCGAGTGGGCGATGCTTTCTTCTTTTAACTCGTCGCAAACTCGCAAGCTAATTTTTTACCACCATAAGACATCAGCGACTGAGCGAGACATTGAACGGTATCTTAGTCACTCGGTCGCAGACCTTTATAAACCTTGAAAACTGCCTGTACGACTATGCGATGCATCTTCATATTAGTACTTTATGCCTTCGTCGCGCACTCGCACTGCAAAATACAACCAAGTTAGAACCTAAGCGAGTAGGCAACCTCTATAACATGACCTCATCGCGCAGTCGCAGACTTTAAACCCGACTTCCATAAGACATCGCGACTGCGCGATTCCCTTTCAAAATACTGAACCCGCTCACTCGCGCAACTTAAAACACTTGACATAAACAGATCGCGATTGCGCGATGATCTCTCACTGACAACTCGTCGCCTACTCGCGTGACTTAAAGATATTGTAAAAAGACAGACGCGACAGAGCGACTTGATTTAAAACACATGCTCTAAGTGAATGGAAAAAGTAACTTTGAAATAGAACGCGCCATGGCGTAGGGTTTAAATGTAACGTTTATAACTTGGGAAGCCTAGGGTTTTCAGGTTTTCTTGCAAATGGAGCCAGGTTTAGACTTGAAAACCTGAAAACATGACAGTGGTAAGGCCATACTGAACAAGAGATAAATGAATTGGATACGCCAGAACTGAGAATTTACCTTAATCTATTCAAATCATAACAAATCCACCTAATTGATCTTGGTACCGAAAATCGGTAACAGTTACCTTTTTGAACTAAAGAGATAATTTGGAGTTACTTTTTTGAACTGAAAAGGTAGATGGAGGAATGTATGCAATCAGAGATCTGATCAAGAGTTCTCTTATTTGAACTAAAGAAAGGATTTAATATAATAGTTAATTCATTTTTATAATTAAAGTATTCAACATGTGAGATAATTAAATTATTTTTTATTTGGAATTGAATTATGGAGTGAAGTTAAATTAATTTAATTAGAAGAATTAATTAATAAGTTTAATATTTGATTTTAAACTATAGGAAATTGAATTTAATTAATTAATAAAGATTAATCAATTAAGGTTAATTAATTAAATAAAATTAATTATTTAATAAATTTTGGGGATATGATTAAAAGATTTGGGGAATGGATTTAGGAGAAAATAGATGATTAATTAATGATTAAAAACTATTAATTAATAGATAAAAAATAGTGTTTTTAATGTAAAGTTGCAAGTCTGTCCATTTTACGGTGTCTATATTTGCCCCTCTTTGATGCATTATGGCTTGTCGCATTGTGTCAAAGAATCTTTTGTTTTGATCTTTCCCGGACGATATCAGGTGTATTTATGCCCCCTCAACAAATTTGAACAAAAAGTCACGACAGGAGCGTTGATTTGTTGATACTGTAAAATGGTCTCTGGGTATCTGATCATTCATGAAAATACTTAAATATACTCCTGATACCAGCTGTGTAAATTTTCAAGGCCCAACACAATAAAACTGAGGTCCTTCAGAAATTAGGGTTTCTTTGGATCACTTTAAATAGCCTAGAGGGCCTTTCATTTGTCACTTTGCACTCTTGGAGCTTCTGATCTTTTGGTGAGTTTTGCTTTAGTTTTATCTACTTTTTTGAGTTGTTTTCGAGCGATGGCAGACCTTCCAATATTTGTGCACATGTCAGATCAAGTCTGTACCTACCATCACCCTACTGGTGTAGGACATCTAGTGAGTAGCTTATACCATGTGCATTTATTGCTTGCATTTAATGCCTTTTATTTCAATTTCTTTTATGTTGAAAAGATAAATGTGTCGCAATCATTCACGATTTTGTCGCAATTACGGATTAGGTGTTGCAATTGTAAAATTCTTGTTAGAATTTATAAGTGAGCCACAGTTGCTAGTGTTTAATACCACAATTGCAATTTAAGTTCCGCATTTGTCATTTGTGTGCCGCAATTTTTATAAAAGTTCCGCATGTGCTTTTTAAATACCGCAATCACCTTGTTAAGTTACAAATTTACAAATTTTTTGTACTTGTTTGATTCTTCCTCTGTCCTGACACTAATGGGTGACTATGCTTTATTCTTTGTAGTTCACTAGGACTATTCTGTGGTGACAGGAGTCGAGACTAACAGATCTAGTATATCGATTCTATCTTGTTGAGGATGAGAGGGACATACTTAGGCATTTAGGTTTATATTGGATTTCCTATATGCCCAAGATCATGACAAACATGGGTATGATCTTTGCTTTATTAGAGAGATGGCATTCAGATATGTGCACATTTCATTTATTGACTGGAGAGTGCATCGTCACTCTAGAGGATGTGTATTTCATCCTGTAGATTCCTATTCAAGGTGCTCTTGTAGTGTATGCATGTAGTCCTGGTATTGCAGCTCTATCTAAGTTGACTAGTTTTCCCTAGGATCAGTTAGGTATGTTTGATCCTTATGATATCCCATGGTCCAAGTTTGGCATGGGTTTGGATAGGTTGACTACTATGTTAGGTAGCCTAATATCTGGTATCCTCTGTCCCAACCGTCAACATCATGGATTTTCAGTTGGATTTGGTGTTTTTCTTCAGAGTATGGTTCAAGACCATGCTATTTTTGCTTGGGGTCCCTGTATGTTGGCACATATGTATTACCATATGTTCTGTGTGGCTTAGTGAGGTTGTAAGTCACTTGGATGTGGTGTTACGTTACTCCAGATTTGGGTGTGGGAGCATATTGTTGTCTGCAGGCCGTTAGGAGCTCATGATCTTCCTCTGGGGAGACCTTATGTATTCATGTATGATGGAGCCATTGTTCAGTCACATATGGGGCATTTGATGTATTGGAGGCAGTAGTTGGACATGATGCCCTATTTCATTTGGAGACCTTACAAGGATTTCCTTGTTTGGGATAGAGAGAATTCCCACCTTCCTTTCTATCGTCAGAGGAGATTCTTGATTGGGCGTGCTCCTCACCATATTCATATGATTGACTTGCACAAAACTGACATGGTGTTGCACCATTTTGGCAAGAGGCATGATTTGATAGACTCTTATACTTACTTTTCCTAACGGTCGAGGGATGTTACTCTCTAGGGTGCTTTAGTTCCTCTTGATGTTGTGAGGATTGAGTTCATGGGTCTACTTCTTGTTGCTTGGACATGGCGATCAAACACTATGGATGTAGGTAGAAGTCTTAGTTTGTCATGTTTGATGCTATACTCTCTTTGTTGTAGATACTCTTTTGATTAGTCTCTTATGTGTTATCATCATTATAGTACTGATAGTGAACTTGTGTTTGTGCAGGCACGACCCCTCAGTTTGATGCATGGTGGCTACAGGCCTAACCTATTCCTCTGACTGATGTTTCTCATCTTGTTGTGGGTACCATCATGAGGAGGCCTCAGTAGAGATAGAGAGGAGGGAGGGATGGAGGGAGAGATGGTGGATGGGGTGGGAGAGATGGTAGATANATAGGGTGGTGGTAGGGATGGTGGACGGGGTTGTGGTAGGGATTGTGGATAGGGTGGTGGTGGTGGTGGTGGCGGTAGGGGTGGTGGACAGGGTGGTGGTCTGGGAGATGGAGATGGTGATGATCCTAGGCTAGGTGGTGATGGTGGGAGAGTGAGGACTAGTCTACCCTATTAAGGGATTTAACCTACTACAACTGTTAGGATATGACAATAATAATGATCTGTAGAATGACACTACTTTGCTATCAGATCCTCTCTACTCCCTTACTTTCTGCCATTGTACTAGTCTCTTATTCTTCAATCTATGATTGTTGCACTTGAAAAATACAATTGCAACTCTAAATCAAATGATTTAGAACTCCTAATATATTGTTTTCTTAAGTGGCTTAAGACCTAAAGAATTTCCATCAAAGTTGACACAAAAAATTTACTAAATTCCTCAAAATCAACATCAATCATACCTAATACATCATCCTAAAACTTAATATACATTTTGATAAATGATAGTCAACTTGAGATCCACCGCCTTAACTGATTTATCATGAAATTCTAATAGGTGACCTAATAGGTACGCCTTCTTCCACAACAAAAACATAATTCACTCAAAAAATCAAATTAGTTGTCGTGGTCAGAACCATGACTCCCTCATACCATATAAATGTCTCCTCTAAGATTGCATCATCTGATTTTCTCTGTAACTTGACCACTATCAATTTAACTGACTGAAATTGTTCTTCCTATACACCTCTTGTATACTAATAAACACAGTTAAATGTTTCACCCTTTACCGATAATGTACGAACCTTACTGGTCTCTCTAATCATATTAAATGAACATGTCTCCATCAATGAAAACCAATTATATATTTCCATATGACCGATCTTCAAATCTCCTCCAAAAACATCCATAATGCCAACAATCTCTCCCTTTGGCATTGATGGAAAAAACTCTGTATAAACTCAAAAAAATTTCATGCATGGCTCTGTAATTATTGAGTGACCTACACTGTACCCATATATACTTCAAATAATACTCCCCCTTTCTCTATTCATTCTCTATATCTCCCTCTTTTTGTCAACAATGAAAAAGGATCACAAATACATACCAAGATTACATTATGTCAAAGAAAACCTTGAAGTTTATCTTAGCTGACTCCAATGAATTCTCCCATGACTCTTGTAACTACTTTGTAGATAGAATCTGCCCATGCATTATTGATTTTAACCCCACCATATCATTCAAAGTACTCACCTCAGGTAGACTTAGTGTAGTTTCTGCATCTCTCACGTTGTGTTTCATAAGATCTATGGTGGGAGATTAATAGGTTTGCAAATCTATAAGTGTTATAATTATTTTATCTTTCTCTCCCCTGCAACTGCTTCACTTTTTGTGCAATTATTTTGACCTTAGTATTGTATTCTAAATCTAAACTTTTTAGGGGATCAAACTTTTCAAACAAATCATTAAGCTTGTATTGAGATTCTTCTCTCTTCTTCTCTAGATATTTTTTAAAAGATGTAAACTTGGACACTTTTAAAATTAATTGTCCTACTTCCTATAGGATTTCCTTTACTTTGTTCACTAGAACTACAAGTGATTCTTTGTCCACTGATATAATCTCTTTCAACTTGTCAGTTTTTTTCTTCTCATACTCTTTCATTGCCAACTTCATTGGTGCATTCTCCAAGTTAGGTACTTGATCGGAAATGGATTTGACCAAAATATACAGTTGATCAATAGGTTTTTATTGTTTGTCATATTGAACATCAGGTACTATATTACTAATGATATTCCTTTCCCCTTTTAGTACTCTGACCTTCTTCTTATTTTCCTTTAATATATCTTTTTCTGATTTATCTCTAAGCTTCTCAGACATCTTTATCAGCTCCTTAGGACTCACTTTTGTAATATCAATAGTTGCTTCATTTTGTTCATCTTCTTGTTCTCTTTCATATTCTTCCTTAGAACTACCAGTCTTCATGGTTTTTCTCTTCTTCTATATGTTAGCTTCACTGGTTAGGAATAATTTCCTCTTCACTGACAATACATATTCATCACCCTTTTGTTCTTCACTCTTATGTTCTATCATTTCCTCTCCAGTCTGATCATTTGGTGCATCTACTTGAGTTTAAGTATTAATATTCTGTATCTAATCAGGTATATAAGAGATAACATTATCTATGACATCTCTTATTTATTAGGCTTTAGACTCTTGACCTTTTTCCTTCTCATCTACCGATTTGTCCTTGATTCCTTTCTCAAGTTTCAATAACGTTTTCCATAAATCTAGTGTCTCATCTCTTACAAATTATGTTTCACCAATGAGAATCCTTGTTACTATATTCCTTGTCTTGAATTCTCCTCTCATTTATTTAACCATTACCTTCACATCCTTAGTTTTTAATTCAGGTTGCAGTAGTTCAAGTTCTTGCTCCATCATTTCTCTATCAATCTTCAAAGCTTCTCTCTATTTATTTTCATCTGACTTATACAGTTCCTTAGGTATTGCCTTGTATAACTCACTAGGTGCTTTGTGAAAAGTATGTAGACTCTCTACAATTATATCTTCTATCTTCTTCTTGTCTTTAGTGACACATGAATCAAAACACTTCACCACATTTTTCATTCTTCCATACACCTTAACTGATGACATGTAACTGATTGAATGTTTGACAATGTTAAGTGGAAGATAATGCAAGGCATTAAATTAGTTAATGGTTTGTATTGTCATTGATTTCAACTTAATATCATATGTACGGTCATGTACATAATGCCAAAGACTTCAGAGAACCAAAGGAATAAAGGTTATGCTTTTAGTAATGCATAAAAGTCAAGTATTCACTAAGTGACAAACAACACCGACAGAGTGCACACCATCGGTAAAAGCAAAGAAGAACAGTCACAGTGATACCCGATGATCAGAATTATAGTGTTTCTCAACAAAGAAAAACCATAGGATGCCTGACGAGAAAAGTTAGAAGGTTTCCCAACGAGCTAAAGAAACAGAGTTTCCAGATGAGTAAAATTCCTATGATGCCCAACGGACAGAGATCACGAAGCTAGCTGGAGTCTCACCAATGGATCAGTTAGTTATCACTGACGACTAATTGCAGTGGTGACCGACAAAATAGAGAGTTCAAAAAATGACAAAATATGTAGCTAGCAGAGCTAAAGATAGACTTAACTGGTTGTTTACTTTGTTTTATTCGACCAGAGATAAGTGATTGATTTAAAGATGATTTGTACAGTTGGCAAGAATATATCTATGAGACAAATCAGGAGTTATGCTTTAAATCTAATTGGCTGGATTGTTTATCATGTCAAGAATCAAGAATCAAGAAATAATGAATATCATGTCTATATAAGAGACAAGCTTAATTCATTTACGAATGGGATTAAGGGGAGTGAATAGAAAGAGGATTTTGAATAAAAACTGATGAAGAAAAACTTCATATAGTCCTGATCAAACAAGTTGAATGAGAGCTAAGGAATTCTGTAGACACCGATGAATAGTGAGCACAACATCATAGAGAAGAAAGTATGGAGCACAAGGATTGAATTGATACATTGGTCAGAGAGGTAATGTACTTAAATAGATCTGAAAATCTGCAATTCAAAGTTGCAATATGAACAGGTCATAGTGTTCCAGTTTAACCATTGAAGCATCAAGTCTCTTAACCAAGTAGGAATTAAGAGTCTTCTATATATCGAGATACATCTCAAGGGGTGCCAAAAAGGTTGATTCATGAAAGTAGCATTGGACTTTCCCAATGCCTATTGATGGTCTAAGAAGGAGGCTAGTTCAAGGATGGTAGCAATAGATACCCGATACTAAGTGACAACCTCTATGTATAAAATCCTCTAACAAGGTCAAAATTAATAGCGTGTTTGTAACCTTTAACAGGGTTGGCTCCTAACATGGCTCACTTTAGAAGAGTGAAAATTTAGGGTACTGGTCCCAACGGTTTTTCCCTTAATAGGGTTTCCACGTTAAAATTCATGTGTTATGTGTGTATGATTCATTTCTTTACTATTTTTCATCTTACATAGCTAACTCTGAATTGACTGGTATACTCTGCTTATTTACTAAGTTTCAATAAATAGTTATACTTCTTATCGGTAATCATGAAAGAATAAGGATTGACAGAGAAAATTGACAAGCAGTTAATCATTATAAGCATTTCATGGCATGCATCTTGTAGGGACACAATAATCTAAGATTTATTGATTGGTGGTTAAGTTTCAAGGATAAATTTTTGAAGCCACTGATTCACCCCCCCTCTCAGTTATTACTAACAATTGGTATCAAAGCTTGTGTTCTTAGAAAGGAAGGTTTCAATACCTAAGTCAAGATCACAAGATGAACAGATGAGTTGTGCCCAAGTTGAACAAAGACAACTTTGCTTCATGGAAAAGTAGGATAAGACTCCACTTATTAGGTATTGGTAATGATGTTACTCAATTCCTAGATATTGAATATGTGTTTCCCATAGGATCATTAACAACAGATCAATTGGGAGAGATGCATGAGCACAACTGCATGGTCATAAAGCTTAATTCCTCACTCTTTGATGCTGAATTTGAAGATGTCAAGGATTGCAAAACTGCAAAGAAGATGTGGGACAAACTTAATCTTGTACATGGAGGTGATACAAATGTTCTAAGAGCCAAGGTAGAAAGCCTTAGAGGAAATTTTGATGATCTCAGAATGAAAGAAGGAGAAAACATCACACAGGACAACATAAGAATAAAAGAAGTAGTCAATGCTATACGAGGAGTTGGAGGAACACTTGAAGAGGAGATAGTGGTAAGTAAAATCTTAAGAACCTTACTACCTGTATATGCTATTAGAGTTTCTTCCATTCAAGAAATGAGAGGAGTAGCAAAAAATATAGTTACTCTTGATAGTTTAATTAGTAGACTGATTTCATTTGAGATGAATAACTTTGACAATAATGTCTTACCAAACTTAGAGTCTGCATTTAAGTCTTCTATAAGAATAAGAAAATCAAGTCATAGACACACATCTAGAAGAGATAGTGAAAGTGAAAGTGAAGAAGAAGATCTATATGAAATAGAAGCACTTATGGCTAGAATAATGCAGAGAGGCAAAGGTAAATACAAAGGCAAGTTACCACTTGTATGCTTTAATTGTAAAGAGATTGGACACTTTGATGCAAGATGTCCTAACAGAAGAAAAGATGACAAAGTTAATGACAGATTGTTTGAGAAGAAATTTGACAGAGGTGATAACAAAGATTACAGAAGCTATCGATAATCAGAAAGAAGAGATACCCGAGACTACAAGGACAAAGGCAAGAAAGCCAGCTACCTAGTTGCTTACAAAGATGAAGATACTGACACCGAACCTGATGGAGACATTGAGATGGTGTTTGTGGCTATGAAAGATGATTTAGATGAAGATGAAAGGTATGTAGAAACTGCACTCATTTATAAGGTTAGCAAGAATGACATCTGGATTATAGATAGAGGCTGCACTCACCACATGACCGGTGACAAAGAAAAGTTTAACACTTTTTGAGTACTATAATGGTGGTACAGTAAGAATGGGTAATGATACACCTTGTCCAGTTGAAGGTAAAGGAACTATAATTTTTAATAACTTGAATAAATGTGAAAATTCTTATTGGGTAAAAGGATTGAATTATAATTTTTTGAGTGTTTCTTAGCTAAATAATTCAGGTCACGGAGTAGCATTTGAGAATAAGAATGAAAAGATTTTCAATGAATCAGGAAGATTGATTGGTACCGGTGAACAGACTAAAGGTAAATTATTCTATCTGAATGATACTAACATCACTTGCTTAATGACTAGAAATGAAGACATGTGGTTGTGGCACAAAAGATTGTGTCATGTGAATTTTGACAACATGATGAAAATAAGCAGAAGGAGAAATGTAAGAGGCTTACTGACGATGACAAAGCCCGACAACATCATGTGCAAGAATTTTCAAAAAGGTAAGATGAAAAAGTCTAGTTTCAAAAGTAAAACCCATACATCTGATCATATTCTAGAATTAGTCCATACTGATCTATGTGGACCAATGAGGATAGAGAGTTATTATGGAGATAGATATTTCATTCTCTTTGTTGATGGTTACTCTAGAATAATGACAATTATGTTTCTAAAAGATAAATATAAAGCATTCAATATGTTTAAATGGTATAAGGCTATGGTAGAGAAACAAAGTGGTAAGGATTTGAAATGTTTGAGATTAGATAGAGGAGGAGAGTTTATATCAGATGAATTCACTAATTTCTGTAATGAGCATGGTATAAAAAGACAGGTTTTTGCACCAAGAACACCACAACAAAATGGGATTGTTGAGAGAAGGAACAAATCTATAGTTGATTGTGCCAGAACACTGATGATAGAGAAAGGCATCACCCAAATATTCTAGAGGGAATCTATCAGTACTGCTATCTATACACTAAACATAGTACAATTGAAGAAGGACACAAAGAAGACACCCTATGAGCTATGGTATGGTAAAACACCCAATGTAAGTTCAAAATATTTGGTAGTCAGTGTTAATCTTAAAAGATGATAGAAATGGAAAGCTTGACACCAAAAGTGATGAAGGTATATTTTTAGGGTATTCCACCAAAAGCAAGGCTTATAAATGTCTTATTAAGGCCTCTAACAAAATTGTTGAAAGTGCAAATGTGAAGATAGATGAATTTGCAGAAAAGAATGAGCTAGAAAGCACAAAAGAATCAAAGGACTACAACAAGTTTGTATACTATGAAGAACCCAACACTCTGCCCGAGAAACAATGCTTAATTCTAGAATAATAGAATGTTGTAACCGACGGTTAGGCTACAAATACCAACGATCAGGATAATGATCAAAATAATGTGCAAGGTGATGAAGAACATAATGAAGAACAAAATAATGATCAAGATGATAGACAAAGAGCTATACCTGTACTTGCAAGATATGTAAGAAGGAACCATCCAGAGATCCAGATCATAGGAGATAAGAAAGCTGGTACAAGAATAAGAAGTAAGTCTTTAAACTCAAGTTGCTTAATTTGTGAGTTTGAGCCAAAATCTGTCAATGTTGCACTTGATAATGAAGAATGGATAAGTGTTATGAATGATGAGATTGAGCAGATTGAGAAGAACAAGACATGGTCACTTGTGCCAAGAACAGATGAAAAGAATGTCATCAGTACTAAATGGATATTCAGGAATAAGCTGAATGAGAATGGAGAAGTCACAAGAATCAAAGCAAGGCTAGTATGCAAGGGGTATGCACAAGAGGAAGGTATTGACTATGGAGAGACCTTTGCACCTGTTGCTAGGATAGAAGGTGTAAGAATACTACTTTCTTATGCTACATTCAAAGGATTCAAGGTATACC
>MU225806.1:0-42940 GCA_018584345.1 Thuja plicata | reverse complement strand
AATTGTTTTCTTCCTGCTTTAACTATTTTATCTCTTTGATTTAATATTGTTTTATTTGAATTTAATTGTTTTATTTCTCTTTAAAGCACAATTAATTCAAAGTTTCCATTTCTGAATAGAAATAAGAATTTTGAGAGAATATCCAATTAATTAAATAAATATGACTTCATAATTGCTTTTTCTCAATTATCTGAATAATTAAATTCAATTATTGAAATGAGGATATTTATTTAATAATTAAATATTATTTAATTCCTTTTCATGTGTCTCAGCTAAAGAGGGTGAATTTAATTTAATTAAAGTGCTAGGACTTTATTAATTAAATTAATTCGATCATAAGGTTTGTTTAGCCAAATAGATATTTAAGAATTAAATATGATGTATGATTAATACAGATTTAGGATTTTCTACATTTGACACTCAGGTTGAGTAGAGTTAGTGAAAACTCAGAATTGCCTAGTACAATAGGACTTTGATGATTTAGAAGAGTGACAAATGTAACAAAATTGGTTAGGGTTGCAAGATGCCAATTTTGTGGTGTTACAACAATAAATTTAACATAATTCATTTCCTTACTGTTACTGATTCCTGTTGGAATATCATATTGGGCTCCCACAACTACAAGCCTATCAGTGTGCTTGTTTTGATTTCTAAGAATAGATTGTAAATTAAAGGCTTCAAAACCTTCAATCAAGTCCCATACAACATGTTTATAATTTATTAACAAATCGTTCTTTGCTATATGAAAATTCCTAACTTGATTTACAATCAATTCAGAATCACCATATACTGGTAAACAACTAATACCCTTCTTAATTGCCCACTTTAATCCATTAACAAGAGCTTCATATTCAGCCACATTATTTCTGCAACTAAAGGTGAATCTGAAAGAAGCATAGTACCTTTGATTTTCTGGTGAAACCAGCATGCAGCCACCTCCAGCACCTATTTTTCTATGAGATCCATCAAAAAATAATTTCCATATAAAACCAGTTTGCTGCTCTAAATCTGCACTTTTTATGACAGCTGGTATAAAATTAGTAGTTTCATGAATAACATAGTTACCCAAACTTGGTTCCTCAATCTGTGCATCAGAAATCATTACATTTTCAGTAGCCCAAGTGTCTAACAATATATCAGGAATTTGTTCAGTAAGTGTTCGTGACTCACGAACAACATCAATCTCTTCTTGATCAAAAATCACTATTGCTGTCCCATTTTTAGAACTACTGACATATGACTCAATACAAAATTTCATAATAGGCTCAGAAGGAATAGTTACTTTTGTACCATACCTAGTGCGAAATAATATGTGTGACCAATCTACAGATAGATATCCTCCAATTTTAGCAGTAAACTCTCGTGATAAACATATAGAAAAATTAGGAGGTAAGTCTTTGATGAAAACATCCATAGGCACTGAAAAGCTAGGACATGCATGCATTGTCAAATCCAAATTTCTAATAACTCCAACTGTATCTACCGCTGTACCATCAAGATGAACTACTCCTTTTTCAATTGGTTCATATTTAAGGCCTAGCTGATCTACAATTTTCTTAGGCATAACAGAGCTAGAAGCGCCTGAATCAATCATGCAATTATGCAATAAATTCTTTCCTATTATAATAGTGATGTAAAAAGGTGGTGGCTTTACTAACTTGGATACTGGTTGGGTTGAAGTTTCATTACCAGCCATTAACACCTTAGGAATTTGCTGATTTAAAGCATCATCCGATAGTGTTAATGTTTGCAAAGCTTCCCGCAACATAAATTTTTGACTTGTAAGCGCTAAAGCTTCCCAAATAGAAACAAGAACATGTGTCTTCTTCAAGTGATCAACTATATTAAAATTTTGACCACTAACGTTTTGTTGTTGTTTAGGAACAACTAGCTCCTTTGCTGATCGTAATGGCTATGAAGATGCGTCCTGAGCCTGATTTTGTTGTTGTTTACCCTTCAATACTTGCTATTGTGGTATAGCAACAGGTTGTTGTACCTTGTCAACTTGTTCATTTGTAGCTTTAGTTTTGGACCTTATACTTTCTACTATAGGTTTCCATATCTGATCAAAACCTGCTGCTAAGACAGTTTCAACAGTATTAAGATTCATCAAGGTAACATCAGGATTACCTTGTGATTGCATTTAATCATTTTGAGCCTCTCCTTGAACATTAGTCAATTGACCTTTTAAGATGTCCTGCCTCCTTGCCCCAAGTGTGTGAGGACAATCAAGCCAGAAATGACTTGCATTACAAGTGTTACACCATTCCTCTTCTTTCGCATAGTTATTCTGAGGAATAATTGTTAATGCCTTAGAGGTACTAGGAGTCACATAGTTATACGGCTGATTGGTCCTCTGATTGAAGTTCCTTTGCTACCCTTGCACTTGAGGTGGCTGATTTTGATCAAAGGCTTGATTTGACTGTTTATTCTGTTGATAAGAAACTTGAGGAGGTCTATTATACTGACCTTGCTGCCTCTTTAAATTCATGATTTCATTGCCATAAGTCTGTAGGGTCCTCCTCATACTTTCACTTTTGTCCTTTAGCTCCATATTTTGTTCTTTTAGCTCTCTAAAAGGAGCTGTGGCAGCATGTTCTTCTGCTATAACCTGCATATTAAATGCTGGTACACTGGCATAGGAGGTACAACCACTATTGGTGGAACAATAACTGGCTGTATTTCCGCACAATAAGGCATTGGAGGCCTTGGGGGTAACTTTCCAACCTGTATCAAACTATTCTCAGCTCTGACAGCAACATCATAAGCAGCAGGTAAAGTGTGCCCACCCATAGACTATATCATAAGTGCAATATCAGGGTTAAATGCTTTTAAAAAGAAAAGAAATGCATAATCATTAGATGGCTTGACAGATCTTGGAATTCTGTCCCAAGTTCGTTGGAAATGAAAGTTGAAATCTAAAATATGCTCATTAATATCTCTTTTAATAGTAGTTAATTGCTCAACCAAAGAGAAATTATCTGATCTATCCTCAAACTTGTTGATTAATACAGTGCCCAATTCATCCCATGTGCTAATAGAATTAACTAGTAGACTTCTAAACCAGATTAACGCATTACCCTTAAGTGAAGTTGCTAACAGTTTCAAAGCTACATCATCATGACTAACTTGATGTAATCCACATAAAGTAGCAATATCTTTAATATGCTCTATTGCTAAAATATGACTCTCACCATTGAAATATGTCAAACCTTTTAGTGCTGCTCGTGGAATATCATGATGAACAATAATTTATAATGGGCTGCCAGCATCAAAAGCCACAAATGGTAGATTTCTAGCCATTTGTACTGCTGGTACTTGCTGCTAAACTGTAGGTGTAACAAAAGGCTTAGTATGATGAATTATTTTCCTTTGGTAGGTCTTCAATCCTGGGGTAGCAGTACTACTTGTAGCCTTCTTAAAGATGGGTAATTCTAATCCAGAATTGTCAATAGCACTTAAATCTTCAAAAAAAATGAAATCTTCTATAATTACCTCATTTCCTTTAGAAATGGAAGCTTGAACTTTGAATATAGTATTTTCAAATAATGAAAAACCAGGCCTCCTGAGAAAAGAGGATGATTCTTCTACAATTTGAGATGCTCTGCTTCTTCTAGCTGATCTTCTACCTCTTCTATTAGATGGAAGCTCCTGATAAATGAATCCTTCGCTATTTTCTCTTGTAGGTGTTCTTCTCATCGGGATAAACACTTAAATCTACAACTGAATCTGCAAAAAACCTTCAAAATAGAGTCGCCGGGTGCTGGAAAAAATGCCTTCTAAAAGGCTGGAATACTGCTGCTTACACCAAAATAGCAATAAAAACTTGTAAATCAAGGAACTATGGAGCAGTTTGAGTCCCACTGGGTGTGCCAAAAACTGTTGTCAATCAGGATTGTGCCTATAGCTGGATGGAAAATCTAGCCATCCAATTGGAACATGGAAACTTTCTCCTTGGTGGATGAGAAAATGAATCTTTGGATTCTAGCCCGATTCCTGTTAAATTCAGGATATCACCTAATGCTAAGTGTGTATGTGGGAAGGAGGTAGAAAGATAATATGAATACCTAGAAAATTCTAAAGGAGGTGATACACCAATAAATGATATGTAACTTGAATTAATCCAGCATAGATCTTTAAAGATAATTATGGCTCTCAGTACCCAGAAAAACATGCAACTACAAAAGTATTTCTATGTAAGGACATGCAATATTCTTTTCTTTGATAGGGAAGTAATACTTCACCAATTTTCTACAAAAAATTAGGACACAAACAAAAGACCTATAATGGCAAGTATCAAGATTTGAAAATCTAACAAGGAATGCAGCTTAGATGAAGGGCTAACACAACATCAAAGCAGATAAACTCACAACATTACACAACATCAAGGAACGACTATCTCTATATATTAATACTGTCAATAAATCTGCTACAAAATGCCCTTACAATATATTCACAAGTCTGCAATGTGTCAGAACATGTGAAGAAAAGAAGGTCCTCCATAATGAGGTGAAAATACAATAATATAGGTATCAGATCTAAAGGGTCGGATGCAAAAAGAAAATTCATCAAATCAGGGTCATAACTATCAGAAACTGAAGTCTAAGTGCTCCAACAACTCTACCAAACCATGCATAACCAAAGTGTAACTAGACTGCCACTTAAAAATCCCATCAAAACTGCTCCACATCCCCAAAAATCATGCATATTTGGTGGGGGTCAGATATGAAGGAAAAGCCTGTCAAAACATGAGTATAACTGCTAAAAACTGATAGTAAACTGCTCCAAAAGGCTTCTCATCTATCAATAATCAATGAAGAACTCACAAATGCACTCAAGATGCTCGAACTGTCCCTAAACTGCCTCCAGAACTGAACATAATTGAAGAGTTCCTCCTTTAACAAAATGATTATCTCAAAATAAGTTAACCTTGGTTATACATTTATTTATTAATATATTCTGTAAAGGTTTTGTTTATATTTTCCAAATTATATTTGTTATATTTTATACTTAATAAACAACAAATCTTGTACTTAATATATACAAATAGAATTAAATATAATTCTATCTAATATATTTAGTATTAAGTATAAATTTGTTCTTTGTTTAATATAAAATAAAATAAATTTAAATTAAATTTAAATTTTAATCACATATATTATAAAAATAATTCTACCTAAGTTAAATAGATAATAAAATTATCTACTTATCTTAGAACTATATTATAATATATATGACTAAAAGTTAAATTTAAGAGAAAGAAAATATGAATAAAACCTAAACCCTAATATATTAATAAATGAAACGCACAACTTAAGCATCCTATCTTAAGGTCGACATGACCTTTCAACAAATATATCCATTCATTACAAAGCCATGTGACCTTGCACTTGTGGCAAGCTGGGAAAGACTTCCGTAAACTACTGTGTGTCAGGCATTGCGGACTCCAAATTTATTCCATTTCAACAAAGGCTTTTATCTTATCTCCCATTTGTATTTTCTCATTAGGCATTTTCGCATCTTATGGAAGAGGTTTTTAGGGTTTCATGCTGCCGCCAATACAAGAGTTTGAAGGAAATCGCTGTCTTCTGATTCTCTATGCTTATGAACCATACGAAGTTGTTGTTTAGAAGAGAAATGGAATGAAAATATCCCTACTATTTCTATTATTTGAGCCGCCGCTTCCATAGAGTAGGGTTTGGAAGAATGTCAATACTCTTGTGACTATTTACTACTTCTTTTCTGGCAACTTCGCTTTCTTTCTCTGCAAGAGCTACCCTCTGCTATCGCTGTGAACTGATAGGATTTGATCTTTAAAGACTTGTTGTTTGGTTATTTTCTGTTGGATATTGCCATGAGGGTTTGACTAGAGTCACTCCTCTTTCTGAATGTTACCTTGCATAAAGATTCCTTTGGCCATTATTATGGAGACTTCTTGCTCATGTAGACATCAGTTTGAGAGCTATTTGAAAATATTTTGAAAGGTATGATGAATTCTTATGGAGTCTTTATTTTCTTTTACCGGCTATCAATCTTCTTGATGAGTAAAATATTCATAACTCTAAATCTTTCCTGTGATTGTTTAAATGTTTTAAAACTGAAAAAACTCTGCAGTTAACAAAAAAAAAAATGTATACCCTATGCTCCAAATATTTTCTTCTTTCTGTTGATTTCTTTACTTTAAGAATGCTGAGTAAGCCATTCTTTCTGCTAAAAAATATTACTTTCATATGCACAAAGCCATAACTTTTTCTATTGTTTTTAGATTCTGGGTTTTTCCTCTTCTTTGCAAACAAATTGTAAAAGAAATATGAAACACCTGTATGAAATATTCTCAAGCCCCTTTTGGCCTAGAAGCGGTGTTGTAACTTCATTTTACCTTATGATATATTTCCATGGCATTCTTCTTCTATTGAAAGTGATTGGCAAAACTTGCTTTGAAATTGAAGAAAACTTGAAAAGAAAGCACTGTATGTTCCAAAAACTAGTAATAAATCAGCTTATAGGGTCTAATGAATATGATTCCCAAAATTTCAATTGTTTCTCCTTTTAATAGTTTGGAAAAAAAATAAAGCCATCATGTTCATTAGGGCTGAGTGTAATCTTCTAGCATCGAAAATGATATCATGCCTTTGCTTTGCTTTGAACATACTATTTCCTTTATTGTTGCATTCTGTTGAATCATGTTTATGAAAAGATGAATTTCTATACCAGATCATTTTAGGAGTTCTGTTATTGTAATAGCACCAATTTTGTCATTACATGGTGTTCATTTTGGATTTTATACCCATGCCTTCTATTTGCTTCTAGAATGTTGCTTCTTATACAATAACTCATTGTATCACTACCCTTCAATGTGGCTGTAGCTATTCAGAACTGCTTCCGTTGATCTGGTTGCTACTTGAAAATTCCATAGTAGCTCATGACTACTCAATGATACTTCTGACTGTATATTGTACTCTATTTTCTGTGATTAAACATCTTCTATTTCCAACAATAAATGTTATCTCATGTTTAATCAAAAAAATGTCATATTTTTCATAATCATGAAAAAGTGGCAACATTACTTTTAACATGCTGTAGTAATTTATCAATATAGACCATGCTGTAACATTATATCAATAATTAAGCCTTTATGACACCAGCACCAACACTTCTTGAACTGCTTTAACTGCTTTTAAAAAAAAAGAATGTTTAAGCTTCTGCAACCAATATTCATACTTTGTTTGAACAACATTCTGTGAACTGTTTTGTCATTTATTAATATCCATATTGCTGTTAATGCTTGACTGTCTTGCATATTTTGTCGCTACTTTCAAACCAGTGTTACCATGGTTTGCAGATATTAAATACAGTTCTCCTTTGATGTTGAAATAAGAAATTTTTAGAAGAAATGCAATAAGATGTTTAAAAAAAAAATGTTTGTATATTATCAATGAAGTTCGAGCCTGGGCTCATGACACTCGAAGATACGTTTTGGTAAACATTTATGATACTCTTCAATCTTGTAGCATTCTTTTCTATAATTAGCAGCAACATGCACACTTTATGACAACATTTTTCTTACAAAAAGCCCATGATATTTTTTCATCTTAATAACACTGTTCCTTCCCATTGAATTTCTGGTCTGATACTTATGCAAGTATTTGAAAAAACATACGGATCTATCATTCATTGTCTTGATACATGATTTTACAAGCTTGCTGTTTACTTCATAAAAACTGAAAATTAATCCATCATGACATGAATATTTGCTTGAATGTAACACAGCCAATACTCTGCCTAATAACTTCCTGTAGCAGAATTTGATAAATACCTTCTGTAGCAATTTGACTGTTGCAGTAGTATAATCATTTGTAACAATCCTAGAAAACCTTTTGAAATGAAAAGAGGAACCTCCTATAGCACTGAATAGTTGATTTAGAGTCTAAAAGGTTTCATGACAGAATGTCATGTCCCTTCAACAGTCGGTCTTCTTCAGCATCATTAATTCAGTTGGAAGGTCCCATACTTGTGTGTATGCATCTTCTACAACCTCCTTAATTAGTCTTTAGTTCTTTTCCTCTACATGACTTCAGTTGGAAAGTTTCGCACTTGTAATGAATGTGCATCCTTTCAACAACCTACTTGGTCTTCAAACCTAAATCTGTACATGAAACAAACAATATTAGGAAATAGAGTATTTTACTATGATGTGATCATTCCTTTTAGTAATTTTTTATGATTTTCTTTTTGATTTACATTTCTGTAAATGCAATCAAGTAGATAACTAGAAGATAGTTTAATCCTTCTCCATTGCTCAATTCGTATGAATTGACCCATTTTATCACTCTTCTTTTGCAGGATGACTTGGAATACTTTGGGATGCGGGACCAAAGATGTAGCAGTGTTTAACTCTCCATGAAACATCAGGAAATGGGGGGGGGCCTAACCTGTCTTACTTTTCTACTTTTTAACATTTACTAAAACGTAAATTTCCCTTTAGTTCCTGCATTTGATTTTTGCATTCAATTTAAGAAACTGAAATGCATGCCTGCATTTACCTACTACCATGGGATGTGTGGCATCATATGAATTTCTTATTTGTACATCTTTGAAAAGTACTTTTTCATTTATGTTTTTAAGAGCAACCATTGCTTGTGTGGTTAATTTAAAGTTGTACTTTCATGTCTAAAATGCAAGCATATCTTTCACTATCTATTACACTCAAAAAATCTGTATAGTGCTTTGTTAAAAAATCTGAAATAAGTGCACCTTAATGTGATGTTATGATGTTTTCAATTGTAATGTTGAACATGTAATTTCTTTCTCTGAATCCTTTACCATTCAGCAATTTTAAAACAACAACTCTAAAATTCAAACTTGAACAGACAACACTTGTCAGTTTATTGATTTAGTGTGAACTAAAAATGATAACACTAACATTAACATCCTGAACCATGCTATCCATTGTAATAGAATCATTAATTTTACAGATCTCACAGTAGGTTTTCCTACTACAAAGGACTTCTTCCCACTAGCTCTTAGTTTCTTTTGTTCTTTCTCAGACTCAATTTCAACTTCCCTTTCTTTAGCGTTATCCTTACTCTCCTTCTTGTTCTTAGACTCTTTATATCCAAATGTCTTTTTTTTCTTTCTTTTGTAAGTATGGTGAACAGTCACATGTGACTCTTTTAGTGGCTTAGTCATAATAGGAGTATTAGTAGATTGAGTTTGTTTTAATTTTGAACTCCTAGTGGCTCTTTCAGGTGTGACTTCTCCAACTCCAACTTTAACATTCTTTTCTTCAACAACAGCACATGTGCCTGCCTTCTCAGATTCCATTTTCTTCCTAATTTTAGTCATCATCTCTTTTGTTATGCCACTCATTTTGGCTTAATTGTCAACGTGTTCCCTTATTTTATTTGGGTTACTAGTACCTTTAGTTCACTATGAATTTTCAATAATGACTCCTTGTATGTTCCAAATCTAGGTGGAAAAGTATCAATAGGTTTTGACAAAACTATATCAACATGTAAAGTAACTAAGTTACCATCTACTTCAAAGCCCGTAGCTAGTACCCAAGAAGTTCTAGGATGAAATGCCCACAACATATATGTATCTATATCTACTAGAAAACAAATACCATACTTGTACTTTTCAACTATATTGTTTGGGATTCTCTATCTTAAGTGCATTTTCCCTTGAAAATATTTAAATTATCCCCACATGGCAGTATTGAAATTGTCTCCTAATGTCCAAATGCATTTCTTAATTTGCATAACTATCGGTTGATCTTATAACCATTTAATAGGACCTATTCCTAGAAATTGATTATGAAGATAGAAGAATATACATACCAGGATTGAACCATATTTGAATGATTGTTTTTTGTCTTTCATGATATTTTCCATGTTCACAAAGAATTGGATCCTCAACATCGCACATAAGTCATACTTTGCATCTTCTTTCACCATTTTGTATGCAACATGAATTGCTCCACCAAGTACATTGTTTAACTAACTATACTGGTATACTCTGTATCCAACCACCATTGAAGAAAATATCACTTTATTGTCTTCAATGTCTTTGATAGTAATTGTTTGGTGATCTTATTTGCATTTGGTCAAGCATGTAACCAAATTATCAACAATAGTCCACAAAGTTGGTGCTTCATCAGCCTCATAGAATCTAGTAACACTAATGAATTCCTTTGTTATCTTGTGAGGTTTTTCCAACCAAATAAACTGATCATGGACTCTTCTTAGTACATACTTTATGCAATCTAGATGAAAATCATCAGGTATCTCAGCCGCATATGTAAATTCCTTATGCATCAAATTCATATACTCATCCTTCAACTTTTCACCATCGCTCGGGGTAAGGAATTCATTATAGATTTCATTAGCTCCAAGATCTTCCAGCTTATAGTGTATGAATGAATGAAATTATTATGTTAGAAGTACACCATAGGGTATCAATGATAGGGCACAAATAGGATCATTATCATTATCGTTCAACAGATGTAGCTTGAATAGGATTCTTGGCTCATCCACCACATCGATCATCATGGGAGTATCCATAATGACAACAATTAGCTCTTAGTAGTAACACTCCTGTAGAGCCTTTACTCAATAAGCAATAACCTCCAATTTTACTGATAGGTGTTCTTTGAAAATCGGTACAATTCACCTCTCAAAATATCAAGTTAGACACAAAAAATAATCACAATCACTTTAGAATGTTAACAAATTATCTTCAGTAAAATCATATGAATGTGAAGTAATGAAAGATTTTACTTTTTCATCTTTATATCATTGAGAATGTAGTCATTAATTTTAACAATCAAAAGTGCTTTTCACTGATCACAATGGTAATAACATAACAACTGTTATATGCACACACAAAACTAAATATAGCACTTTATCTTCACTAACATCATTAAATCATAAATAATCATCTCAATATGCATATGTATCTTACCTCTCATTCATTGATAGGGTTAGTTTAGGATTTTCCTTTTTAGTGCTTCCCTTAAGTCATATCAGACTTAGTTCATCGATGGGATCTCCACATTTCTTGAATCTATGGAGTTCTCAGTCAACTCAAAAGATTTTAATTCACCTTTCTTCACCCATGTCTTATTCATTTCACTCATGACTTCCTCAGCATCAACAATTCTCTTACCTTTATTATTTGCATCTTTGTTCACCTGTTGATCTCTAGTATTCTTTCTTGCTCTACATGATCTAGCAAGATGAACAACTTTGTTACAAACATAACAAGCCATACCTCTTTTATTACAAGGTCTATCATTTCCTCTAGCTGACCTTAATCTACAATTCACAAGCATATGTCCACTGTTGTGACAAATAGAACAGGTAACATCTGACCAGTTACCCTGATTGATAGGTCTTTGTCTATTATAATCCTATGACCACTGATTGTTGATTCTTTCCCTGCAATCATTAGCTTTATGTCCAAACTTATTGTAGTTATAATAAGTTCCTTGGAATGAATTAGATCTAGTATAGTAGTTATCACCTCTACCATATGGATTATTTGATCTAGCAGAAGAACCTCTAGGTCTAACATTAGGACCAATAGGTTAAAACAAACATACATTAGCAATATTCCTTATGATAACTCAAACATAACAATTTATACATTCTCTTTCTAGCATTTTAGTTTACCTTGGCTATTTATTTGTCTCTTGTATTGATGTCCTTAGTGCCAAATGATTTGCCAACTTCAAATTTTGAAAAATCTAGACCTTGTTTCTCACCACTCCTCCTCTGACTAGCAAGTTGTTCATCAAGTTTAGCAGAACTCTTATTAAACTTATCTAATAGATCATTTTCATCTTTCAAATATTCTTTCGGCTTATCATTCTCTTTCCTCAACCCCTCATTCTCTCTTAAGATGTCAGTTTTTTCTCCATTTGTGTCATATAGGTATTCATTCAATACAACAACTTCTTGCTCCAATCTAAATAGTTGATCCACATTTTCTATTAGGGTTTCATCTTTAGCCTTTAGGACATCTTCAACAATTTTCTTTGCATCCTCAATGACTCTTCTTCCTTTAATCTCTTCACACATCATGATAGACTGACTTTCAAGCTCTCTTTTCAGATTTACCACTTATTCTTTAAGTCCATTTTTCTTAACCACCAGCTCTACAATTTCTTCCCTAGATTTTTCAAACATACTACCTTCAGATAGTATCTCAATGTAATCTTGACTTTCCATCAATTTCTCAGTGAGTTCTCTTCTTTTTTCAAGGGAGTTCCTCAACTTTTCCTTTAGTTCATTGATTACTCTATTTGCATCCTCAAGATGCTTCTCATACCTATAACTCTCCATGTTGGTTTTTAGGGATCTTTTCCTCAAGTGGTTAAGCTTAATATCTTCAACAATTTTCTTTGCATCCTCAATGTCTCTTCTTCCTTTAATCTCTTCACACATCATGATAGACTGACTTTCAAGCTCTCTTTTCAGATTTACCACTTATTCTTTAAGTCCATTTTTCTTATCCACCAGCTCTGTAATTTCTTCCCCAGATTTTTCAAACATACTACCTTCAGATAGTATCTCAATGCAATCTTGACTTTCCATCAATTTCTCAGTGAGTTCTCTTATTTTTTCAAGGGAGTTCCTCAACTTTTCCTTTAGTTCATTGATTACTCTATTTGCATCCTCAAGATGCTTCTCATACCTATAACTCTCCATGTTGGTTTTTAGGGATCTTTTCCTCAAGTGGTTAAGCTTAATATCAAGAGAACCAAAGCACTAATACCAATTGTTAGTATGCACAAGCACTGAGAGGGGGGGATGAATAAGTGTAGACAAGTACTTAAGAAATTTCACCACCAATCTAACAAAGCTAATTAACAACTTCCAACTAATGAAACATGCAAATGATAATATCAAATAGAAGTAAACAACATCAAGCATCCACAAAATAATCTCATATGACACATATTTTTCAAGTGGAAACCCTTGTTAGAGGGAAAAACTATGGTGGGGATGACACCCACAAATCACCTAATTGTAGTTTAAACATTTTCCCTGTTATGAGCTATAATACCCTTTCTAGGGTTCACCCTATTAAAAGTGACTAGTACCTTGTTACAAGTACCAAAAGACTTGTTAGAGTCTACATTGCTAGAGGATTTCACCCTTAAATAAATAAGTTACCATGTTAAAGGATTTACAAGAAAGATCTGTTAGGATATGACATCAATAATGATCTGTAGAATGACACTATTTTTATATCAGAACCTCTCTTCTCATTTTTCTTTATGGCACTATATTGATATCTACTTCTTCAATCTCTGATCGCTACACTTGAAAAATACAATCGCAACCCTAAATCACATGATTTAAATATCCTTATATATTATGGTCTTAAGTGGCTTAAGACCTACAAAATTTCCATCAAAGTCGACACAAAACATTTACCAACTTCCTTGAAAATAGCCTCAATCATACCTAATATGTTGTTCCCAAATGTAATATATTTTTTCACAAATGATATCCGACCTCAAATCCACCACCTTAACTAATTTATCATGAAATTCTGATCGATGACCCAATAGGTATACTATCTTCCACAACAAAAACATAATTCACTCAAAACATTGAATTAGCTTTTGTGGTCAGAACCATGACTCCCTCATACCATATGAATGTATCCTCTAAGATTGTATCATCTAATTTTCTCTATAACTTGATTGCTATCAATTTAACTGACTAAAATTGTTCTTCCTATACACCTCCTATACATTGATCAACACAATTAACTATTTCTCCCTTTACCGATCATGTACGAACCTTACTGGTCTCTCCAATCATATTAAATGAACATGTTGCCATAAATAAAAAACAATTATGTATTTCCCTATGACCAATCTTCAGATCTCCTCCAAAAACTTCCATTATGCCAACACATCATTCATTAGTATTTTTTTCCTTTTAGTAATACTATTCACAATCATTATCTTTATCTTTATCTTTATAGTTATCACTCAACTCCATTTCCTTAGTATAGTTTACTATCCCCTTATAGTTTCCTTTGAAAATGTGTAATTTTGTGGTAACACATTATATTTGTAAGGACTATCAATTGTCTTCAATTTCATATTTGACCCTCTTTATGATTGTCAATTGGCTTTCAAAGCATCAATTTTTAGTTTCTCATCATCATGGTTTCTCTCAAAAAAACCTATTACCATTATATACTACTCCATTCTAGGAGTCCAAGTTCTTCAAATTGAACTTCACAAGGAGGTCAACCAAAGAGATTCATTCCTCTATAGCCCATTGTCTCAAAATTAACACAATATCCCTTTATTCTTGATATATTAGATCATATATTTTCTTCATCTACTATGTTTAAAGGTATATATTCATTGACCACACACATTCCTTTAAATATTGTTATATTTGTATCTTGCCACTCTATTATTTAAGACTATTCTTTTGGATCTTGTCACAATATTTTTTCTCTTCTTAATATTATTCCTTCTATTTAGCAATATACCATGCCTATGATTGTCACTTGAATCATCCAAAAATATTTGTAACCATTGATTGAGATACAAATGATTTACCATGGATTTTCCCCTACAATTTGATTATCCCTCTGTTCCTCCCTGAAAGACAAGTTTATTGTTTCATATTTTTATGAGAGTTGTGAAGCATGTAAAGGAAGCAAATATTTAGAGGGAAATTGTATATATTCTCACCTGGGCTAGCATAACCCAAAAAAAATCTGATGCCATTATATCCATTGCATGTAATCTACTAGTTGAAGCAATTTGACTAGCCATAAATGATAATATACCATTCTATATTTCTAGTGAATTTTCCTTTTTCATCATATTAATACTGCTAATTAGGAAAATAAGATCATATTTCATCTTTAATATATTTTTTAATTTTGGTCAAATTAGGAGCATTAATTGGTTTTTCAAAAGCCATTTCTCATGGAAAGATAGTTGGAAATGCTTTTTCTTCATGCAATGAGTTTTATATTACTAAGTCAATGATTATCAATATTATATGATTATGTCCATTGACCCCAACATGTTGGATACTTACCCAATTTATGAGAAACTATAAATTCATATTATAGGTACTTGAGTAGCCACTCATTATTACAAGTTTTAATGAAAATATTAATCACTGTCCATATTAAACTCTAACAATAGGGGAAACATTTTCTACATTAATAGTGTATGATCCAACCAAATGGCTATAGAAGTGAATGGACTTACCACAAAAACAATTAAAAAATCTTGTACGATATGAATAAATGCTCTCAAACTCTCCTAGACTGCATGCATTGGACCATCTCTCTTTTCCATGATAACTGCCATGAATTTTCCAAATGAATATGAAACATAGAAATGTGGTTGCAAATAAGATTCTCCACACTAATTAAGAGATGAAAAATCATTCAAGACTTATAAGGAAACCTTTGAATATCATAATAGCATCATCTTGAGTCCCTGAACATGTGGATCAAGCATGGATGAGTCTCCTTTTTAAGCTCAAAATCCTTGTAATGTCACTCTTTTATTCCTTCAATATGAGTATGTTGTCGGGAGATTGTTGGATTATCATGCATACATGTTTTGACATTAATGTTTTATCATTAATGTCAACATATCTCTATTGTTTGTTCCTGGTATCCTCAATGAGAAGATTGGTTTGATATGAGTATTGTATTGAAGATTAGATGTTGCAAACGTACAAATGGTTTTAGGGATGTTTGTAGTTGACATATGTCAATGTATAGAGGTTCACATGGCGATTTGATTGAGTTATGGATGATTGATCAAAGATTGGTATTTTGGATGTTTAGGATGAGATAATATTTCCTTGTTTGGATCAGTATAATTTCCTTATATAATATTTCTGGTTACTAACCTATTGGTGATTTTAGGACATGGATATGTGTCCTCAACTTGAGTGGTTCAGGATTTGGATAATGGAAAGTTTTTTTTCTTAAGTGACAGAGGTTACTGATTGGTGTTCATATTGAATAGTGCAGAGATAATGGTGAATTTTGAGACAAAGTTATTTGGGTTATTTCTATGGAATTTCATGTTGCTTATTGATGTTTCTAAATCATGTTCAATTCATGTTGTTGGATCACATTGAGTTATGTGATCATATTTGGTAATTTTATTATGGTGTGATGATGTTCTTATTATTCTTGGATGAGATGGTGGTGTAGCGTGTTACGATGGATTGAGGCATGATTTATGGAGATGGAGCATGTTTGAGGATGAAGATTTGGATCCTTACTATATCTTTGTCAACATGTTTTGGATTGTATTAATGATTATATTGTATTTGATTAAATATTTGTAATTTATGTCCTTGGTCTACCTTGATGAATTGTATAAATGTAATTATCTTGCGATTGTATATGTATGGATAAGGATCATGTGAAAAGAGGTATGAGTTGAATCGACAATTGAGGAAAAGATCTGATATATTATGTACTTTATTAGAACTATATTAGCATAAAAGAGATGGTACCAATCAGTTCATGATTAGTGGATTGTAGTCCACAGTGTATTGTTTTCCATCTACTTGTTGTAAGGTAGTGAGCCTTTGTTTGGGTTGTAGCCCTTGTTGTATTTGAGCGGTGTGCTCTAGGAAGTGTGCCTAAATGCATGTGAATTCCCCTTGTAATACTCCTATCAGGGTATAGTTCTTTTAACAAAGTACATCATCTCATGGGTTTGATCCCCACCATGGTTTTTTCCTTAACTGGGTTTCCATGCCAATAATCTTGGTGTTATGTGTTGATTAATGTGTTGTGATCTTGCATTAATATTCATCATTCAGATCTAAGATTTAAAATTTAAAATTTGATTAAGATTTTAAGTTTTGGGATGCAACTACTTCACTCCCCCTCTTAGTTGTGTGTGCTTCCTTATTTCTAACAATTAGTATCATAGTTAAGTCCTCTTTTGGAAGCTTGATCGCTTGAGGAATTTTGTGATGCCAAATTTTAAGGAGAGTCTGATATTTGAAGGCACTAACTATTCCCTATGGATGGTTCAGATGATTACATACCTAAGATGCATCAAATAAGATTAATGGGAGATCACTAAAAAGTTTTACAATCCACCTGTGGATATTTCTACTACTACTACTACTACTACAGATGAGAATAAGCAAAATTGAGTAGAATATTAGAGTGAAAGAAGTATTGTTGAGTGCCTTATCAGATACAAAATATATAAATGTCATGGAATTAGAGACTGCACATTACATATGGACAAAATTAGAGGTTTTTCATGTAGGATATGCATGTGTGAAGCAATCCAAGCTGGAATTTTTGAAAGGGAAGTATGAGGAATTCATAATGAGCGAGGATGAAAACATAAATTCTTACTTATAAAAGGTGAACGATATTTTTTATGGAATCATATACGCTAGTGGAATATTGGAGGAAGATAGAATTGTTTCTAAGGTACTTTTATCCTTTCCTCCTTACAATCACAAGGTTTATGTTATTGAAGATACCAAGACCATGGAACCAGTAACAAGAGACACATTAGTTTGTAATTTCTCTACCTTTGAGATGACAAAATTTGGTGATAGCCTTCCTAAAGTTGAATCTGCATTTAAATATACTATTTATAAGGATAAAAAAATATGTGACCTTGGATAAATTTCATCAAAGTATGGATCTAGATATGCTAAGGAATGGGAAGAGATTAAGGAAGAAGAGAGAAATATTGAAGAGCTTGAAGTCATGATTTCCAAGAGATTTCCTAAGGGAGCTGGTAAGTATCAAAGAAAGTTTCCTTTGAAATGCTTTTAATGTAGTAAGATTGGTCATTTTTCTTCAAGATGTCTAGATAGAGAGCCTAAGTACAAGCTTGAGAAACTCAAACCTAAATATTTAAAGGAGTGTTATTATGCTAGTTATGAAGGTGTAATTGATGATGAATCTAAAAAGAGTGAAGAGGAGATTGTATTTATTCCTAAAAGATGAGAATCCCAGTTTCTTAAATGACGAGAGAGCCTTGGTTTCACATGTGGATGAAAAAGATGAATGGGTGATAGACATCAATTGTTCACATCATGTGATGGAAGATAAGAGAAAATTTGTGAATCAGGAGATGTATGATGGTTTTGTTATTAGATTTGGTGACAATACTGCTTGTATAATCAGAGGTAGAGGTTTCATTACACTTGATTGTAGGAATAACATTGATGATGTTTTATATGTTGAAGGTTTGAGGCATAATATTTTTAGTTTTGGATAGCTAGTTGACAAAGGTTATAAACTATAATTCAAGGATGAAAAGTGCAAAATCATTGGAAGTTTTGGAGTTGAGATTTCATTAGGAACAAATCCCAAAGGTAATTTATTTCATTTGAATAGTGCAAAGAATAGATGTCTAATTTCTCAAGTTGATGACAGTTGTGTTGGTTCCCAAATAAATAGATTGGAAATCCTATGAGATCACCCTCTCAATTATGGGATCTCCAATTAGACTTGGCCAACAAATGTGAATCATCAATTATGATCCTCTTCCCCTACACTTCAGGCTCTACAGGACCTAGGTGGATGAACCTATATCTCAACCCTAATTTATTGGTTGGAGACCTTTTATAGCAGATAACAATATATGAAAATCTATTGATCTCTTAATATGGAGAGTGGTTCTCAAGAATGATCAAATTATAACTTGAATAAATGTTGAACACTTCAAATTGATTGCTTATGAATGTTTTTAAATAAAAGTGGGTTATAATTTTCATATATTATGAATGTGATTGAAAAAACAATGAACCTTACAATTTTAGAAAGATTCCCTAAATTATGAGATAATCCTCAGACCAGTCCTTTATCCAATATTGGGCAGATAAAGTTAATCCTTGAACAAACCCTCACATACAACACTATGAGACAGTGAATTACACACCATCCACTACCATATATACAAAAAAGATCTTTGCAAAAAAAACCTTAGTCTAATTGAATTTAATTTCATTGAGAAAACTAATTAGATATAGTTACATAGACAACACTTTGTATGCGATCTCTGATGATCCAAGATTTTAAATTATAACTCAATATTTTACCAAATATTATATGATAGTATTTGACTCAGAATCAATAATCACAGTGGAATATTTTTGTCAAAATTAAATGAACTTACAACCTTCAATTTGGACAAAAAATAATATCTTTCTATTAATTATAAAAATAGGTACAATTGATATGTGCTTCAGTTGCATTGCCATATACAATCATCTTCAAAATACTATTATTTTCTTCATAATAGTATATAGTATAAATGATATATTACAATGTGATTAATTTTTTATTGATTTTTCCTATTTTTACATTTTACACCATATATACATATATATGTGGTTGGATGGTTTTCACACCCCTTTAATGTGAAAATACACCACCTTATATTAAAAATAAAAAAGCTTCTTTTGAAAAAAAACTAATCAACAAATTAATTAATACTACCTATCTTTCAGATTTGGGTTTAGTCAAAAATCCAAAACATCTTGTGAGAAGCTAGATTTTTATTGGATCTTGGAAATTAGATTTTTTGAACTGGGTCATTTTTATATTTTTTTTTATTATTGATTGTTTTACTTCTCTGTCGACTTCATCTTTACAACATGTCAAAATTACAAGATCTCTGAAACCTTTGCTCACATAATTTTGATTGCTCCTATCACAAAGCTTCCTTCCTTAGTCCTTCAAATTTTAATTAAATAATATAATGTTGTATCCAATGTCTTGTACTCTATCATCTCATCAATTCTTGGGCATGGATCTTAGGAGGCCATTTTTTTAAGGTTTTATCACTATATAGAACTCCAAAGTTTTCCAAAAATGTAGAGCTCAAACATGCTCTTTCTGGGGATGTATGCCCCTTGTAGGTATATCAAGAGTCCATTTATCTATGGTAGAAGAAGACCAAGTTCCAATCAATTTGGTTATGGAGTCACTGTATAGAAGTTACATCACATATAATTTGGTAGCCCTAGACCACCAAAATACAAAAGCAATACTTGCCTCTGACATTTTTTTTTATTTTCATCACACTTCAGTGGCATCAATCTAAAAATAATACTAAGACTTTCTTGATAAAATATGTTGATACCTTCCCTTTTCCAATTATACTAATTACTATCATGTTCTCTAATGGTCTGCATTCTCAAATTGAACAAGTCATACCTATACTCCTTAGAGTGTCTTGTCTCATCGTACAATGCACAATTATATGCAATATGGAATCCTCTATTATCAACTTCTCTACTATGCATAGATATACTCACTTCTAACTTAGAAACATATCCAAACTGAGTTTCACTATCATTAATCATACCACAAAAAATATTATTACAAGAAATCAAACCTGTGAGTGTACGAAGACCAATGAATTTATTATTATTCCCATTTTGACTATGATAGTCCCATAAAAGTATGTTCCCTTCTATGAAATTAGATTCATGTATGTTTGAAACTTTAACCATATCTGAAGCTTCCATGGTGTTAAAATCTGGGACATCACTTATTTCTTTGGCTACATCCTCAGATGATGATATCACACTCTTCACATTGTATTGTTCAACTTCAAAATTCATTATACTACCCCTACTATATAAAAATATTTCACCCTCCTCATATAATATTCTTGGGTACATAGATAAATCACCTTTGAAAACATTATCACAATAGTTTGTATGATTCTTTTCCATTGTCTCATCATATAATGGATTTGAAATTATTTTGAAGTCATTCTCATATGTAATTTCTTCTGTATGTTGATCATAATGTATACTTTCACTAAATGCATCATCTTCTTGAGTGTCAGCATGTGATTCATCAACCAGGCCAATATCTTTATTATCTTGCATAAATTTCCTCGTCTCGCATGTGCATTGATTCACTAGTCTATTTGTTTTGAGGAACTAAAACAAAAAAAAATGGACCGTTCTTTTCAACATATTTCTGATATTCTATATCTAAAAAATCTGAAATTTCCTTTGAACTAAGAAGATATTCATCCTTATCATCATAATCACCAATATGAATTTCCATAAAAATCTCACCATGTATGAATTATTATTCATTTTTATCTATTTCAACACAAGTGTCATCATGTTTCTCAAGTATGGATGCTTCTTTATCTTCCACATGACTGGTGCATTCATCTTCCTTACTATGTAATTCAGACAAATGGTACCATTCTAGATTTTCAGATTTGACTAGTTGTTCTGAAACATCCCCATCTAAGCGTTCTTCATCCATTATGTTGAACAAAATATTCAAACTAGAGTCACCTAAGGTTTCCAATGCATGAATTCTATTTAAGAATTTCTTTCGTGGAGGCATGATGTCTGAACGTATTGCCTGATAAATATTTACCACCCTTATGAACAAATGTGTTACAGATTCACCTTCATATCTTTCCAAATTGAAAAATGCATATGATGTAGACATGTAAGGTTCTTCTTCCATAATTTAATTCTGATTTCCATCTTGTTCATAAAACACGTTATCTTCTACATCATGAAACATATGGAGAAATCATTGCTCAAACTCTTTCCATGATGAGATACACTCTGTAGGTAATGAATCATATTCTTATCTTGCATTGTCCTTCAATGTCCTAACAAATAATTTCATGAATGTATCTTTTGCACAAATCTGATTTTCCTTTATGAATGTATAAAATGCATCCAAATGCTCAAGTGTTGATTCATCATATTATCCTTCTCGATCTTCTCCCTCAGTAGTTTTACTGACTGAAATGGTTTTTAAATAATAGAATCCCCACCTCTTTTCGAGGAAAATATTGTTTATTGTCTTTTAGATTCTTCCTTCCAATAGAGTGTACTTTTTAGAGATTCTAGAATTTTTATTTTTAAAAAACTCCCCAGGAGAGTCGCCAATCTGTTGTGTGACTCGAATGGGGAAAAATGAATAATCCAATCTTTAGAAAAATAGAACTAGAGCTTCTAGGTAAAATTTAATAATAATTTTATACAACTCCCTAGTAGAGTCACCAATTTTTTGGTTCCCAAAATAGCAGATTGGAAATCCTATGAGCTTTCCAACTCATTTATGGGATTCTCCAATTGTCTTGGCCAACTAATAGGAATTTTTAATGATAATCCAATTAGACTGCACTTTAGGATCTGCAAAACCAAGGTGGGTAAACCTATACCTTAACCAGACTTCCTAGCTTAGGGATTTTTATAGAAGATAATGTGTAGAACTGAATGATCTCTTCAAGGTGGAAAATTACTTCCTTGAATTAGATCTAATTGTGAAGATCACAACTCTAGAATAAGTATATATTGTGAGGATGCTTCAAAATGAAAACTTGTAAGAATTCTTTGATAAACTATTATTGTAAATAATGCTTAACATGAAATGGATGATGAATAGAGTATTTAGAAATAAAACCTTAAACTTAGAACCAAATGCCTATTTTCCAATAATAGATGAGATCTGTGCCTGTTCCAACTTGGGCAATAAATTCAATCCAAATCAAGTCCTATGTACAACCTTGTAAGACATTATATGTTCCAATACCATCAACTATTCAAATTCTATCAATGTAAAGAAATTAAGCCTAATTGTTTCCTTACTAGTCTATATAATTTAACTTCCTTGGCAAGAAGACCAATTGAACAAGAAGTAGGAAACACAACCTTTTCACTGACTCCTTGATAATCAGATAGGGATATGAGACTAAAAATTCTCTACACAAGCATTAAAAGAATAGTAATTGATCTTCTCAATTATTACAAGGTACTAACTTGAAAAAAATCTAACTTTCTTACCGCAAATGAGAATGAAAACAAAGATTATTTATTGATTTTGAAAAAAATAGTACAAATGAGTTCATGTTTTCAGTTGTTGAATCTATCCTCTAATAAAAAATATCTCAAGTAAAAATAATGTCCTTATCACATGGTCTTAGAATCCCTATTTATATAAAATACAAGGGATGTGTACAAGCTTTAGACCAATGTGTCATTTCCTAACTAAAACCTAATCCTAAATCAACAACTGAAACTGATAAATTACAAATGAAAACAATCCAAATCTACTTGAAAAATAATTTGTAGTCGTTGAAATTAATAAATCTAGCTGTTGAATCATTCTAAAAGAAACACCCGAGCTTTATTTCTCTTTTATCTGCATTTTAAATCCTACGTTTCCATCTGTCACCTTCTGGTTTGTCTGCACTCTATTCTTACAATACCTTTGTTTAGCCTTTGGTTAACCTTTGAACTACTAAAAGCACCATCATTTAGCATATTTTCAAATGGACAGTCATGATGAACCTTGTACGATAAAGCAGTGGGCCCATTAAAACTATTCCTCTGATGGATATCTATGGCTCCCGTGATCCTGCTGAAATTAATGATTGTTTAATTTTAACCATGGGACATTGACAACCATTTATTTTGTTTGCAGTTTAAGGATCCATCCTCTAACCATCATGTACATGTGGAAATATCTTGTTATCCCATCCAAATTAAAGACCTCATAGCTTTGATCATGGGATCACAAAGACCATTGATCTTTGTCATGCTTTATCCATCAAAAAAACTTTATACCTCCATTAACCATCAATCCCCTATACATTCAGAACAAAAGATCACCGTTGATTTTAACAACAAGACAAAAGATTAATACTTTAGTTGTGCATTATTTAACATTGGTTTAATCAACATTAAAATAGAGTTTATCCTCATCAATATATCCAACCAATAATCTGTTGCCACCTATAATCCATTCTGTCATACTGCTCAGACGCTCATAGGCCTAGGACACATGGCACAATTGCGTGATCCTAGACAAAATAAAGATCCTGCAAATTTCTTCACGGGATAGTGATGGCCATTTTTCTCTGTAGTGCTTTACTCATCTGACTCTACCAAAACTTTACACCTGACATGATCTCACTATCCTACATGAAATAAAGATTGTGCAATTTTATTCATGGGATAACGAACACCATTAACCTTTTAATCGATGACATAACATAACTCCCAAGCACCTTTACTGACATAACCAATGATCTTTGTTGATTTTTAGCACATGCAGAAAGATAAGCACTTTAGTAACCTGGTCTTTAATCAATTCGATCGTCAAGGCAGGACATGTGGCACCTTTTCATTATCCTGCGACCAACTGTTATGTAAGGATGACCTCATTGCGGTATTGCGAGAGCCTTCAATCTTGATCTTGTTGGCTTGTTGGTCTAATTCCATTTGGTTTGTTGAAAAAACTCTCCACAGCTTACTCAATTTGACTTTTGACCTTGCGACCATTGACTTAGTCAAATAATATTGAAGTTTGCCACCTTTAGGGTTTTAAAAAATATCCCTACCACCATGGATGAATGTCAACACAACTATTTTCAGTGTCATCCATGAAATTCTCCCCCTACACATGAAAATAACATGCAGTAACTATATTTATAGTAGGAACAACATGGTAAATAGAGAAATACTTAGAAAATACATGATAATATATGATAATATAAGCTAAGGGAAGAAGGATGATCATTTGGAAAATTATGATCCAACAAGTTGGTTGCGAAACAAAATATTTTTTCACATGAACTTTGATTACATTGAAAAGATAAGAACTACTAAATTAGTTAGAGATAGATTTACCTAAATTGTTGAAACCTGATAATGTGATGTGTAAGTTATGTTAGTTGGGAAAGCTAACTAAATCTACTTTCAAAAGAAAGGCTTATTCTTCAAATGGATTTTTAGATCTAGTACATACTGATTTGTGTGGCCTTGCTAGAACTAGAAGTTATTATAGAGATAGGTATTTCATATTATTTATTAACGATTATTCAAGGATGATGTGGGTTACATTCTTAAAGGAGAAATATGAAGCCTATAAAAAATTGAATATTTTAAAGACTATGCTGAGACAAAGATGGGTATGAAGATGAAATGTATGAGATTTGACCAAGGTGGAGAATTGGCATCTATTATATTTAATGCATTTTGTAAAGAGCATAAGATAAAGAGGAAACTATCTATAGTAGAGACCCCACAATAGAATGGTATTGCAGAGAAAAGAAATATAACTATCCTAGACACTTTAAGGACAATGATGATTGAGAGAAATGTACCACAAGTCTATTGGAGAAAAGTGGTTAGTACTACAGCCTACACATTGAATCGAGTTCAAATCAAGAAAGGCACTAGTAATACCCCTTTATGAGATATGGTATGGTCATATCCCTACACTAAAATATTCTAGAATCTTTAGAAGCAAATGTTATATCATAAGAGATGAAGATTTAGGGAAATTTGATCCTAAATTTGATCATTCTTGGTTATTCTATAAAGAGAAAAACACACAAGTGTTACAATAATAGGTTGAGAAATATAATTCAAATTGAAAATGTTAAATTGGATGAAAGATATCATAAACAAGCTAGATCTTGCATATATGAATTAGATGGTGAGGAAGACAATCAGGAAATGCAAGAATAGAATCATAATAGATTGGTAGATCAAGATGAAGAAGTTACAAATGAGGAAGAATTGGAGATAGAAGAGTCTTCTACAAATGCAAATCTGAAGACTCCAAGGTATGCAAAGTTAAATCATTCTTAAAATAAAATTATTGGTGATAGAAATCAAGGTGTTCAGACTAGAGGAAGACTTGCTAAAAATAAAGATGAATTTTTTTTTATTTCTAAGATTGCACCTAAGGATGTTGATGAAGCATGTAAAGATGAAATATGGGTTAAAGCTATGGAAGAAGAATAAGAATAGATTGAAAAAAACAAAACATGGATCTTAGTTCCCATACCCAAGGACAAGAATGTGATTGAAACTAAATGGGTATTCAAAAACAAATTGAATGGATATGGTGAAGTGGTTCAGAATAAATCCAGACTTGTATGTAAGGGATACTCACAAATGGGAGGTATTGAATTTGAGGAGACCTTTTCTCCTATTACTAAAATTGACGTTGTTAGAAAGTTTTTTTGCATATGCTACTTACATATATTTCAAGGTGTATCAGATGGATGTTAAATCTACATTTCTAAATGAAGAGTTGGAAGAGGAAGTTTATGTTGATCATCTTGATGGATTTCATTTAACTAATCAGAATGACATGGTTTTTTGATAGAAGAAATCCTTGTATGTATTAAAACAAGCCCCTAGAGTATGGTACACAAGATTAGATAAGTATCTTTTAAAGCTTGGATTCAACAAAGGTAATGCTGACAGTAACTAAAAGGAAAAAATAAAGAGAAAATAAAGGAACAAGAATCCAAGAGAGATAATTGAAGAGAAGATTGTTACCAGGAGAAATGCATAAACTTGGATCAATCACCAAAAGAGACAAGACAAGGAGAAAAGAAGTTTTGAAAGGGGAAAATAAAAGAAAAACCCCTTATGAATTATGAATGAGGCAATGCCTGAGAGAGAGAGAGAGAGAAAGAGAGAGAGAGAGAGAGAGATGCTAATTTACAATAACAACATAATATTGAAATGAGAGAGAGGAGCATCTCTTAAATGAAGTGATATTGTAGAGAAATATGCTTTGTCCTCACATAAAAAATAAGATTCTTTTCCAAGGTAATGGAACTTTGGTTGTCACAATGCAAGGTATAGGCTCTTGTTGAGGTAGACCTAAATCTTCAAGCAATCTTCTAATCCATATAGATTCTTTAGAGGTATTAGTACATCCTTTATATTAAGCTTCAATGGAACATAGAGAAATAAAATGTTCCTTTTTACTTTTCCAAGAAATGACACCAAAACTGAAAAAGAAACAATGTCCACAAGTAGATTGCACATCATTGAGATCTCCTCCTAGATTTGAATCAGTAAATCCTTTTAAAGTAAAATTAGAATTTGTATCATAAAATAAACCAACATCAATAGTGTCTTTAATATACCTTAAAATTCTTTTTGCAACTTTGAAATGAGTTTGTTGAGGTTTAGACATAAATATAGAAACTAAACCTACACTATAAGCAATATCAGGTCTAGTAAGAGTTAGATAATTTAAGCTTCCAACTAGTTTTCTATACAAAGTAGTATCAACTAAAGGAGTTTTCATACCAAGCATTAAGTTAGTTCCCAATTCACATGGAATGGAAAAATGAACAACATCATTCATTTTAAATTTTTTAAAAGATCGTGAGCATATTTACTTTGAGGTAGAAAAATACCCTTAGGGGTTTGCCAAATTGTATTCCTAAGAAATAATGTAAAATCCCTAAATCAGTCATTTGAAATTTTTGATTAAGTTTAAACTTAATATCATAAATTAAAGAATTTGAACTTGATGTAAAAATCAAATCATCTACATATAAAATGATAATAACAATGTCATCTTCACTATGTTTAATATATAGATTAGGATAATTTTTACTTCTAATGAAACCTTGAAAAATAAAGAAAGCATTGATTTTGAAATACCATTCCCCAGGGGATTGTTATAATCCATAGATAGGCTTCTTTAATTTACAAACTAAATGTTCTTTACCTTCTTCAATAAAATAAGGAGGTTGGGCCATATAAATTTCCTCATGTAAGTCACCATTTAGAAAAGTAGTTTTAACATCCATTTGGTGAATGGTCCAATTTATTTTAGAAGCTAAAGAAAGAACAATTTTAATAGTAGGCATTTTAGAAACATGAGAAAAGGTCTCATTATAATCTAAACCTTCTATTTGAGAAAGCCCTCTTGCAACTAGTCTAGCTTTAATTTTACTAATTTCATTATTGGCATTTATTATTTTATTTTTTTGTATAACCATTTGCATGAAACCAAATCCTTACCATGAGGTAAACTAACAAAATCCATAGTGTTATTAGAAACAAAGTATCGTATTATTCTTACATATATTTTTTCCAATGAGGTTGTATGTTATCTTTTTCAAATGATTTAGGATCATTAGTATTCATTATATAAGACATAAAAGAATAATTGTAATAATTAAATATCCTAGGTTTATGTCCACCCAATCTAGCTATGTAATCATCACTTTCATAAAGTAAATTTTTAAACCAAACAGGTTGTCTCTTAGAAGTAATATACTCATCACTACAAGAAGAATCATGTGGAGTAGAGTTAGTATTGTCATCATCACTATCACTAGAAGGAATATAAATAGATGCATTAGGATTAGGGTTAAGATAAGGAGGATGGTCCTCCACAACCACAACTTTACTTCCACTAAATTCAACATCTTGCACATTAGAACAATCATGTACTCCATTTTCTGCAATACAAACATCTCTAGCAAATTGAACTTTGTTAATAGTAGGATTATAAAATATATATCCTTTAGTTTGTTCACCATACCCATAAAATATATAAGGAGAAGATTTAGCATCTAATTTGTTCCTCTCTTGTTTAGGTGTATGAACATAAGCAATTGAACAAAAAATTCTTACAGTTTGCGAATTGGGCTTCCTACCAGACCAAGCTTCTTCAGGAGTTTTATCTTTTAAATATTTAGTAGGAGTTCTATTAATGAAATATGTAGCACAAGCCATTGCTTTAGCCCAAAAATTATAATCCATATGTTTAGAATGCAATAAAAATATAGCCATTTCAACTATAGTTCTATGCTTCATTTCTGCCACACCATTTTGTTGTGGTGTATAAGGAATGGTAAGATCATGTTTTATACCAAAAGATTTCAAATATAAATGAATAGAATCAGTAACATATTCCTTTCCATTTTAATTTATAAGGATTTTAATCTTTAAATCAGATTTCCTTTCAAAAAATAGATGAAATTCAACAAATATATCAATAACTTGATCTTTACTATGCAAGAAATAGATCCAAGTCCTTGAAAAATAATCAACAAAAGTAAGTGCATACCTTGATCCTTGGATGAAGTTATTCTCTATGGGTCCCAAAAGGTCACTATGAATGAGGTGCAACATATGATCTACCCTCCAAGATTGACCATGTGGAAAGAGTTCCCTATGCACCTTACCAGTCATGCAACCAATGCATGTAATTTTGGAAGGAACAATATTAGGCAATCTATCAACCATATTTTCTTTTTGCATCAAAGAGATATAATCATAATTAAAATGACCAAGCCTTTCATGCCATATATTAAATTCAATATTAGCATGCAATGAATACCTTGAAGTGGCAAACTCATAAAATTTGAATAAGTTATCATCATCTATTTTGGCATTAGCAACAACTTGCTTAGATTTAGGAACAATAGCATAGAACATGTCCTTATGAAATTTAACCTTATAATCTTGACATAATTGAGAAAGTGAAAGAAGATTGGATTTTAATTCAGGAATGTAAAGAACATCATGAAATTTTCCATTAGGAACACTAACATCACCAAAACCTTCAACTTAACAACTATGATTATTATCTAATTGAATTGGTATGTTTGAAGTATCAGGTTGCAAGGAATCAAATACTTCTAGTTGAGATGCACCACTATCAATACTCCACTCCAAAGGGTTAGAAACATTATAAATAATTGTAAATGCATGACATGATTGATTACCATTATTCTTCTTATAATGAGACTTTTGATTATTTTGATTCATAGGCTTCTTATCATTTTGCTTTTCAAAACAATTGTTAGTCAAATGACCATCTTTCTCACTATAGGTGCAATGGGGTTTTTTATTAGGACTATTCTTTTGATTATGATGATTAGTATTATAATTATTATGATGATCATGATGATGATTATTATTATTGTTATGATAAGGCCTAGAATTGAATTTGTTATTGGAATAACTATGATGGTTATGCTTATTATTTGATTAAAATTATTTTGATATTGATTTTTAGACATAAATGCATGTTCATTAGATTTAAGAGTACCAAATTGAATCAACTTCGCTTCCTCTTGATGCAATTAAGTTTGAAAAATGATATAATTTAATTAAGTAGCTAAACTAGGAATAGCAAGTTGAGAATGAATGTTAGTAATAAAATGTTGAAATTGCGTACAAATACATTTCTTTAAAATAACATGAATTAAACAAATATCAGACAAAGTGACTCCTAAACTATTTAACTGAATTTAAATAGAATCAAATTTTATCAAAAGATCATCCATACATTTAAAATCAGTATACCTGAGATCCTCCAATCGATCTTAGGGTTGAATCTTTCTTGATTCATTAGGACTATCATAGGTGTTTTTTTCAAACTATACCATGTTGCATGTGTTGTAGTACAATTAGCAATCAAAACATATAATTTAGGACTCAAATAAATTGGAATGAGGCCAAGTGCTTCCTCATTTTTAGTATTTCAAGCGTCTATGTCACCTTGAGGAGAAATGACAAATGGAACATAAGTAGCATTAGTAGTAACATCTAACATATGTTTAAAATATAAAATGAATGAAATATGTGTTTTCCAAGCATTATAGTTAGTATTATTTAATTTATTCTCAGGAATAAGAGTAGACATATTTGCATAATAATGTAAAAATAATGAAAATAAATGTTATGATTAAATAATAATGAATAAAAATAGTGATAAATGAATGTCAAATAATCATAAAATGATGTTTAACATAATGTTAATAAAAGTTGGATTTGATTAAATAAATTTTTTTTTGTTAAAACTTGAAACACAATTGGATTTTAAACTATTTGAAAAGAAATTAAAACTCTTATACTATTGAAATGTTATTAAAAAAACTTATTAAAACTAAACAAACATTATTTTGAAAAAAAACTATTTTAAAATATATTGAAACAATTGATTTAAATTATTTAAAAAACAATTTGATTAAAGTATTTTTAAAACAATGTACTTAAACTATTAAAAATAATTTATTCAAATGATTGTAAGAGAAGTCAAACTATAAAATAAATTGTTCAAACTAATTACAAACTTAGATAATATGCAAGGAGTGCAAAAATATGACAGAGGCAGGGAAATCATAAAACTGAGATGCTCAGACCGAAAGCATTCCAATACGCAGAGTTGGAGGAGTTGTGCATTATAAGAAAAAAAAGTATAGTCTTTTAGGATGCTACTTTGACTAAAGATTAGACAAATAGACTTAGCTAAAATGCTAAGTGGATAGTTGCATTTGGGAGGAAATGTGAGGATATCTGTGTTTGGGAGGCTATAGTTGCCAAGACTAGAAGTTTTGAAAGGGGAAAAGAAAAGAAAAATCCCTTGTTAATTATGAATGAGGAAAAGCCCGAGAGAGAGAGAGAGAGAGAGAGAGAGAGAGAGAGAGAGAGAGAGAGATGCTCATTTACAATAACAACATAATGTTGAAATTAGAGAGAGGAGCATCTCTTAAATTAAGATGAGGAGAGGAGTTACAAATTTAACTCACAAATATATGAATGCCACCATTCATAATAGGCGAGTGCAAAGTGGCAACATCCTCTTAAGGAGGATAAACTATTTTCCTTAATATAGGAATTACAAAAAAAATGACATGTCCTCCTACTTGTAATAGAGGAAAAAATACAAGTGGGATACCTTAGTTTATCCTAAACTAAATAAATACAAATAAGGAAAGATTAAATATTCTAATAGTAACTTGTACTTCAAAATTGATAATGATAATATTTTGATAGTTAAAATCTTTGTTGATGATATCATTTTTGGTGGTAATGAAAAGTTGAGTAAAGAGTTTGCTAATGAGATGAAAGGAGAGTTTGAGATGTCCATGATAGGTGAGATGAAATTATTTCTTGGTCTACAAATTAAACAATCATAAAAAGGTATTTTCATATCTCAGTCCAAGTATGAGAAATAATTGTTAAAGAAGTTCAGTATGGAAGATTCAAAACCAGTTTGTAATCCTATGGTTAATGGTTTTAAATTGACAAAGGATGATGATTCTCCTAAGGAAAATCAAACAAGATACAGATCTATGATTGGTGGATTATTGTATTTGACATAGACCAAACATGATATTTTAAATGCAGTTTGCATTATTGCTAGATTTCAAGAAGATCCAAAAGAATCACATAATGTTTTTATCAAAAGAATGTTTAGATACTTGAAAGGAACAATCAACTATAGTTTGTGATATGATAAGGATAATGATATCACATTGAGTGCTTTTACTGATGCGGATTGGGAAAGTAATGTGGATGATAGAAAGAGTATAAGTGGAGGTGAATTCTTCTTGGGTAAGAGATTAGTTTCATGGTTGAATAAAAAGCAAAATTGTATATCACAATCTATTGTTGAGGTTAAGTATGTTGTTGTTGTTGTTAATTGTACACAATTGATATGGATGAAGCAAATAAGATATTAGAGTAAGTATTGATGAGCCTATTTATATCTATTGTGGAAATTTAAGTACTATCAATATTTTAAAGAATCTCGTGTTACACTCAAAGACAAAGCATATATCTATAAAATATCATTTATTGAGAGAGAAGGTTAGTGAAAAGGAAGTTAGATTGGAAAGTGTCTACTAAAGAGGATATTGTAGATACTTTCACTAAGCCCTTACCAAAGGATACTTTTGAGTATCTTGGAGGTAAGCTTGGGATGATTTCGCCTCCTGATTAAAGCTAGAGATACATTGATGTGCATCAGTTCAATGTTCTTACAAAGATTATTATTGATCTAGAATGATGTTTTGGTGGCCTATACTCAAGGGGAGTAGTTAGTCTAGTGAGGTATTTTATTTAGTTCTTATGATCACTAGTACATTTGGAAAATATGTAACTACGTGACAAACTTTTAGTCACACTACTAAAAATTTTGGTCACGTGACTAAAATTGATCATATTCTACTATTTTTTTACAATTTACAAGTATAGATGACTAAATAAATGACTAATTTAGTCACCAAGTAAAATCACAAGGTCAACCAAATTAAAGTGACTAAATAAACAACCAAATAAATGAATAAATAAGTGACTAAATAAAATACTAAATAAATGACAAAATAATTAGTCACTAATAATTAGTCATCTAAACAAAATATGATTGAATAAAAGACCAAATAAATGAATAAATAGTTAGTCACTAATAATCAGTCACCCAAAGCAAAATGACTAAAAAATTATTATTATTCCTTTATAATTATAATATTTGATTATATAATCATAGACTAATACATAACTTATTAGTCCCATTTCATGAGTAATGATTGTTTCCAATAGGCTTACTGTGTGAGAAATCCATCTACACCCGTCTCATGCTAGAAATATGACTTTCAAGTGATTTGATCAAAATCGATTGATAAGCACCATTAATTTAGAGATATTATAATTAGAATCAAAAGGAATAGTTTATATCATCATTTTTTTTCAATTATGGCTTATTGTGACAAGTTGCATTTTGAATACATCCTTTGCAGAATAGGGCTAATTCCAGACCTAAAATAAAGGATAGTTAATATAGTCAACAAGATTTTTATAAATTAAATTAAGTAATACTATTGGTTGAAGATTATATCATGTTATAGTGGCCCAATTAATTAAAAATGTAGGGTATCTGAATCAGTGAGTTGTTTGAAGAGTATAACTAATTTAGGAAGTTTTGGAGCCCAAAAAAATGTTGGGAGGGCTAGTAGACATAGATTTATTGTTTGAAGGAAGAAGTAAAGGTAAATTTTTGAAGAAAATACTAAGTGTTGTTATTGTGTATATTTTTGGATTAAACTGTGTCAAATTTTTCAATTAGCATTATCTTATATTTAAAATAAAGACAAATATTTGAGAATTCATTGTACACATCACCTAAAATATATTATTTATTTATTATAGAAATTATAAGGAAAAAAAATGTGAAAGGAAATTGTTGTGGGTCCACAACACACACCCCATTTTGGTCCTCCAACCATGGGGACCCCCTTTTTTTTTGTGTCTTTTTTGTTTTTTAGTCAGCCCCTTTCCCAGTTCCTCGAAAGTGGGTCTCTGAATAGGCATGTTGAGCCAAGTCAAAACATTTATGGCATTGTATCCCTTTCAGCATTTTGGAGGACCTAATATCCTCTAAAATTTTGAAATGGCCAAAAGGCCGAAGCCTGTCCCTTTCTATATTTTGGCCTCCGAAAATACCGAAAAGGCCAAATGAAAAAACCTTCAGACCTTTCGGTGTTTCAGAACTTGAAACACTGAAAGGGGATGACATCATCCTCGAGCTATATAAGTGACTGAGCCCTAAGTGATTCCTCACTTTGAAAATTTCTTCTGTGTCTTCCGTCCTCCCCGCAAACTCATCATTTCATTATCCTCGCTCTTTGTGGTTGTTTTCTCTGTGCCTTCGGCCTCTTGTGTCATCATCCTCCACTCTTGCACTTGACATGTAGGTCTTCTCACTGTCGAGTTTTTTATTTATTCTTTGTCTGTTCAGGTTAGGGTTAGTATTTTTGGGTTGGGTCATGTTATCCTCCCCAAGCCCCTAGGGTTTGTGCCCTTGGGCTTGTGGAGGAGGCACTCCCCCTATTTGGTATTTTTTCTCTTTGTTTTTGCAGTGTTAGGGTTTCTGGTTGCAACCTTTGTTGTAGGTTTTCGGCCTCTGAAAGGATGAAAATGGGTCATGTTGTTTATTTTTTCACCCAAGTATTTATCACATCTTCATCCTTTTCAATGTCTTAGACCTCCGAAATGTATGAAACGCTGACAAGTCTGGATCATTGAAGCATGGTCTTCCCTCCAAATATTTCAGACTTTCAGAGTTCAAGATTTTGTTCAAACTTTTGCACCCCGAAAGCCTGAGAGGTTTGCTTCATCGTAGCTTTCTCTTTTCGCTCTTTTGGCCCTTTTGGACTCTGACCTAGTTTTCAGTGTCTAAAAGCATGAAAAGGCCAAAAGTGCAAAATCTGCATTTATGACTACTTAAGAGGTTCCCTCTTCCATTTTCCTAGTTTAATTGTTTTCTTTCCTATTTTTTGTAGTTTTATTTCAATAAAAATACTGATACTTGCACCTTTCTTGTAGGAATGCCTAAAAAAACAACGTCCCCAATGAAGTACCTATACAAGGGGAATCACTCCCCTTCAAAGATTGGGAATAAACACATAGAAATCACAGACATGAACATCAAGAATGTAGACTGGGATGAGTTCCTAGTAAGATATTCCTAGCCAGCCAAAAGATCCAAGGACTTCACCTCACTAGTATTATCATGCCTGGTCAATATAGCAACCCACCCAGTAGCTATCTCATCATCTGAGTTGATCATGACCCTAGTGAACCACTATATTCTAGATGAACGGGTGGTTAGAAACATAGAGGGATAGGTGGTGCTAGACATAGGGACATACATCATAAAAGAGGTCTTCCAACTCTATAAGGGAATAGACAAGTTCTATGAATTCTTCATTGGAAAGGGCCTCAGGTGGTTCACAAACAAAGGTGAAGAGGCATATGAGATCGTAAATAAAAACTACCTCAAGTAACCTCTTATGAAAAACAAATTGGATAAGATAGACCTCAGGAGGGGGTATCTAAAAGATGACATCTAGGTGGCAATGACATTACTAAGCCATGTGTATGGACTGCCTCAATCCATCCAACTTGAGGACTCAATGATCCTCCTAATAGAGAAAATTAGAAGCCATAAGGCCAGGTTCAATTGGGGAACCATTATCACTGATAGATTGGATGAACAGCTAACTGCGGTGAGACATAACCCAAAATTCTACATGAGTACATACATAGTATACTTGTTACCCACACGAGAAAACTATCTAGGGCTTACTAAAAGAGGCAACATAAATGATCAAAATACATGGCCCCATGTCATATATCCATAGCTGGTGAAAAGGGAAAATATGCTAGAAGATAGCCCCGATTACATAATAGTAAATGATGCTTTCATCTTCGTGATCATCCGATCTATTGAAGGTGATTTCACAAAGAGGATGTTAGAGGAAGAAACTACCAAGGTGAGGGCCATTGGGGCCTATTACATACAATTTAGAATATTCACATATATTCAGGTGGCAGGGTCTACTTTGAACCTGAAGAAGTTGTCCAGGTACCCATCCAACTAGATAATTACTCGAGAAATGGCTAGGCAGCTTGCAGATGCCTATGAGTATATAAAGCATAAGAAGAAGCATTTCTGGGACTTCTCTATTATTCTGGGCCTATACACTCTCCAAGATATGAAAGTTTGTAAATCCTTGGCCTTCAAGTTGGATGAGTGCCCACTTCAACTGTACAAAATTGTTTGGCCCAGATTTGACCAAATAAGAACATACAACCACATTATTGGAAAATTCTATATTCATGAACCACACCTTGAAGATTACTGGGTAAACTATGTAGATGATCATGACGTCAAAATCAAGGACTATTGTAGGATATCCCTTACCCTTGCAGAGGAGACCTTGAAGACCCCAATTCCCCCAAAGGTTTGGGAAAATGATTCAGATAGGGTGCTGGAGGAAATTTATAATCTGGATAAAATATACAATAGGCCCATCATGAACACAAAAATTGATAAGGATGAGAACAATGATATTGAATTTCGAGCTAGGCATGTGATCCGAACAACCAAAACATAGATTAAGAGGACTTATAAGATGGATCCAATCCCTGTGAAGACATTGATGGAACCACTCAATAAGGTGGATAAGAAACATGGGGAGAGGTCTAACGTACCCCAATATAAGAAGGTCCCACCTTAGAAACCATAGAAAGTATATGGTCATGAACATGTAGTAGAGTATGGTTCAAATATAAGGCACAAGGCTCCAAAAATTAGGATGAATTGACAAATAGATCCTCGAGTGGAATCATCACATGCCTCATGAGATGTAGGCCCTTCTACTTCTGGCCAATCTCCCCCTACCACCGAAAAAGGGAAGAAAATGTATAACAAAAAGAGAGTTTTTGCCTCTCCACAACTAGAAACCCTACAGGAAGAACCAGAAGAGGAAGATGTACCTCTAGTTAAAAGGAAAAGATCTCAGAAGAGGAAGGAAAATAATATTTCTAGGAATCACATAGAAGATCCTAAAGAGAAGGACAATCCTCTAGATGCCTTAGGCTTAGATGAGTTCCATATATCTAATTTTGAAGGCCTAGAAGGCTTTGCAGACCAGGAAAAGGACATGCCTCATTTAGCAATAGGATTTGACATGGGAGCTCCAACACTTATCCAACTGCATGTGATCCTCACTCCACCTCTGGCCTAGTTCACTAATCCTGCACTAAATGTACCAATCACAGGGATAAGCTCCAACACAGATCGAGGGTCTGAAACTCAAGATGCCACAACAACTCAAGATGTAATAGGAGATAGATCCGTAGGAGAAAGTTCCACTTCTACTCCACCACCTCACATTCCTATTCCACCAACCTCTCTCTAGCCTCCAATTCCTACTCCACCACCTTCTCTCCAAACTCCAATGCCGAATCCACCTCCTTCAAATTTTACGCACCCACCTCCCATTCTGACTCTTCCTATTCCTACTCTGCCACTCACAGTGCCATTACGTACTTCACCACCATCAGTCCCTCTACCATGCTTCATCCATACTCCTCAAGGGTCAATAAGCATAGAAGCCATATTGCATTTCAAAACCACACTAGAGGCCATGACTAGCCTTAATGTAGAAGTGTTGACCAGTTCCTCAGGGGATGAGGGCCAGGATAAGGATGGAGAAGATAAAGCAGTAGAAGAAGAGAAAGAAGGAGAAGAAAGGGGAGAAGGGGAAGGTCAAGGAGAAGAGATGAATGAGGGAGAAGGTGAGAAAGATAGGGAACATGATAAAGAGTCAGAGGAGGAGGTAACCCCCGAATCTCAAAACTTGGCTTCAATCCTCCATGTTTCTCCATTTGAGCTGGTCATGACCTTTAGTAAACCCACTTGGTTTACTAAAGATATTTATCTTAGGAGGATAACTTACATGGATGAAGAAGAAGGATAAGATATAAGAATGACATTCTTGGGGAAATATTTTCACCAGGCAGAGGCCAACATACTAGCAAGGTCCATTATAATATGTCACCAAAGACACTAGCAGTCACTGAAAAGCATAAGTAGTGATTCCTTCTGTTAGTACCTCTCAAGCATAGGTGACTCTCAAATATTATACACTTAAAGAGGTAGACTTGGGTGAGCCCACCAGGGAAGGGAGTAAGAGATTAGAAGTTCTAGGTTTGAATCATGCTTTAGGATTTATGAGCAAGGACAAGGAGATAATCAAGTCCTTAGCAAAGCAAAATGAGGCCTTGAATAAATTCGTTCATAAGATGGTGGGTCCCATTGACCCAAGTTGTCTGGAAAATGCATTACAGGTCATCCTAGAGAAAAGGGCCACTCCAAATTTATCAGCAGGTATGACCCCTTCCTTCATCCAAGCAAGTGCATACTGGAAGAATGAATTTGAGTAGTATGGAGAAGGGGTTATCAGATTGATCTTTAAGCCCTACAGAGTTATCTTGATTGAAACTACAAAGTTGATAAACCAAATGGAGAGTGAAGATGACTTAGATTCAAAGATAACCAAATAGCAAGCTGCCCACCAAGACTTGAAGATAATTAAGAAATAATGCTTCTAGATCCTAGTAAAGCTATATGAGGGTGAAGAACTAGATAACTTTAGAACATGGATCAAGTGCATGACCAAGACAATTAAGGTCTTTGAAGAGTGCCTAGCCTGCATAATGGAAAAATAGAAGGAATTCATAGAATGTGTAAGTGAAATAGATGGTTTCTTCATAGGGATTGGCCTAGACCTATACCGGGACCATGATAAGTAGATCCTGCATCCAGTGAAAGAGGTGGTGTAGCAATTCAAGAATAGTCTGGCAGGTGTTAGAACTAAAGAGGCCTTATACCAGTTGTTCTACTCCAAGGAAGACATGTAGGTAATGTTAGAACATGAAGAGGAGATCAAGTTCTTTGCTTCTAAATTGACCATCTTCAGAGAGAAGTAAGAACCAAGGGTCAACAAAGTGAAAAGGAAAGAGATAAACTATGAAGAATTTTAGGAGATAGTACAAAGACTTTAGGCTGCCCATCTATAAGTATTTCCCAACTGATGCTTCAGACCCATTCAACAATTTTGCTAAAAGCAACTTTTTACACTTAGCCATTTTCCAAGAAAAGCTACATCTCAGAATTTTGGCCTTTCAACCTTTTGGCCTTTTGACCTTTCGGCCTATGCAGATTTTCAGCCTTTTGGCCCTCCTAACAATTTGACCTTTCAGCCTTCGAAAGGGCCAAAACTTTGACTCCTCCAATTTTTTATTCTGACACTTAACAAATTTTGATACTTGGAGATTTTCAGAGGGGAGGTCAGGGTCCAAAATTTTGGGTGTTTCCAGCGAGATCACTTTTTTGCATGGAATTTGAACTCCAGATCATATGGGTGCCTAAATAGAGTTCATTTTTGAAGGACTAAGGGTCCCCTATCAGTTCCCACTGTAGAGAGAGCCCTAGATGTAGACTCGAAGGAAGAACTCCAAGATCAAGAAGAAGACTCCAGCTACATGTGAAGAAACCTCATCTTCTTACTCTTTCTTTTCTTGATGAGTTTGATCCATTTTGCATGGACAAACTAATTGTAAATGGATCAAAAATCTATGCAAGTTATCTAGTATTAGTTAGCAATAGTTTCCTTTCAGTAAAGTTTTAGTTTTAGTTTATTTTTATTAATTTAGACTCTCTTATGTCCTAATTTTGACATTCAAAGTTGTCGATCAAAACTCTATATATTGTAATCAAAAGCAATGTAAAAATGGTTAGACTCTTAATTCAATAAAGATCTACATTTGGTCTTCATTTGTAGTGTGATATTTTCTGCCATCTATGCAAAATTGATGAATGTGTACATACTTGTTCATTATTTTCAAAGAGCCAATTGTTTTATTGTGTTTCGAATCTACGTTTCTATTAGTTGGAGTTTGTTGTTGTCTATCTACCTTGTTGTGACAAATGAATACAATGTATTAATTATTGGGCTTAATGATAAATCCATCTCATGGGTGCACAGATCTTGGTGGCTTCATAATTTGATAGATTTTGAAAATCTTGCACGGGTGGATTCATTTTCTCTCCAAATGATTGCATCCATTGGGTATAGGATTGTGACTTTGTCTGATTTATACTCCATGGGGTTGTTCAAAATCTCTCCATTAAATTTACAAGGAAGGGTTTACAATGGTTTATGTCTGTTAGGATTTTATTTTAGCAAATTTACTTTATTTCTCATTACCTCACTCATTTAAATTCTGTTGTAAAACTAAGAATAATCATCTTGAAATTACAAAATTGCATATTTAGTTAAAACACCAATCTTTTTTAAAATAGAAAATACCAAAAGGAACTAAAGTTGTTTTGCAATTTGATGTCTTAAACATACCAACAAAGGCCTCCTTGTGAACATTCACACTTCTCTTCAACTGAGTAACCAAGCAGGTTGTGACCCGACCCAGAGAACTATGGGAATAACTTTGTTATTCTTTTAAGAGAGGAAATTGAATCTCAAGATCTGAGCCATTTAATTGTGTAAAAATGGCACTCAACAGAAGTGGCACTAGTAGGAGGGCCTCAAGAGTGATTTCATGGATAACATTGGATCTTTTTCTCTAGAGTGGTTTGAGTGAGTGCTTAGATCATCTCTAAAATGAGGCGATTTCCTTTAACTCACTCACCGCCATAGAGCTCACAGCAACAAAGGGAAGACAAGAGAGAACTCCTCTCACCATCTTATCAAGTCCCAGAATCTTCTTGGACAACAATCTCACATTTTTTCCCCAATTATTCTCGCAGCCATAAATCAAAATCATAATTTACAACCTCATCCAATGGCTTTCTTTGCCAATGCACAAAGCCCACCATTGAATTTTGTTGGGTACCTCCATGAGTTGCTCAATAATCTAAAGAAGTTTTGCACACATTTCATATATGGTGAATCAAAGATAGAAGAAGAGAACATCTATGCCTTTAAAGAAATTTGTAACCGTAAAGAGATTTCCCACCAAGATGTTGTTTGTCATCTCTTCCCATACACTTTGGGTGATTTTGCATATAACTAGTACCTGAACTTACCACGAGGATCTATCTTTGCATGGAACAAATTTGAAACCAAATTTCTTAATCAATTCAAGTTGTATGTGGATCCTGCTATGATAAATCATGAGTTCATAACAATGCAAAAATATCCTAAGGAGCCCATCGCTATGTTCTATCATAATTTCCACAAAATGCATGAAAAGTTGGAAGCTCCTTACACCATACTAGAGGTAGCTGTCATACAATTTTATCTCAAAGCTCTAGATCCCTTCACCTAAATTTTCCTAAGAAGACTTCCACCTACCACTAATAAATTTTTTTCCCATTTTTTTATGAGAATAGGTCAATTGTTTGATTGGAAAACATAAGTCAATTGACCAAATGTGTCGTGGAAGTTTTTTTGTCAAAACTTTCCACAACTGGCCTAGTAGTCGTAAAACTGATGACTAAAAGGTCGAAAAAAGGATTTTTGAAAGATGTTGTGATGTGCCTTTCATCTCTACGCCCTTTGCATAGTTTGTCATTTGTACAACCTTACTTACAGTCAGAAATGACAAGGATTCTATATGAATGATGAACTGAGCGATGAACTGTCGTTGATATATTCATCGTTCTTATAGAATCCTTGTTGTCTCTGACTGTAAGGAAATTCATCAATGACGAATATATCAATGACAGTTCATTGATCAGTTTGTCGTTCATATAGAATCCTTGTCATTTCTGACTGTTAGCAAGGTCATAAAAATGATGAACTATTTTATTTTATTTTTAAATTAAATTTTCACAATGACAGAGAAATTAATGTTTTATGCCATATTCTCTATTGCAAATAGATATCTAAGGGATACAATACATATCAATAACAAAGCTTCATCCTCCACATATAGGATATGAGGTGTGAAGGATATCTGCCACCAATTCAACATATCAAATACTTGAAGAGTTGAAGCAATATAGAAACATCTTATTCTTTATTGTGACCGATGATCAAGGCATTGTTCTACTAAATTAACAAGAGATGTAAGGGTCAAAGTTCCTTCCTATAGTAGAATGCTTTAAGGGGCTAGATATGGTTACAATTGTAAATGGATGCTTGTGAATGGACTAGATGTTTAGAAGAATTATTTATTGAAATCAATATAGAGAACATATGTTTGTGATGCAATAGATGTAAAAAGCGTAAAGTACATTAGAATGAAGGTATTGTAAAAACAAAGAAAACATGATATTATGTGGAAATTACATGTAGATTATTAATCAACATTCAATAATATTGATGTAGGAGCATCTTGGGTGTAAGGGCAATCTTGCATCACCCAAAAATATGTGTTTTTCTATTCAATAAGGGCTATTTTGTACAAAGTTGCTATTTTTGGAAACTTACTATTTTTGGTAAGTTGGTCGTTTGAACTCAGAATGTTCTAATTTTCCAGGTGAAGGTTCATCTTAGTCATATAAGAATGCCAGTTGAATTTCATTGCCAGATCATCTGTATTGGCGAAGTTATTAAGGATTTATTGTTGAAATTTTAGGGTGCAAAACCTTTGAGCTCAATTTTTAGGACCTTAAAGGCTTTGGATCGAGGTCAAACCCATAGCTAACTAGCGCTTTGCAAGGTAGGCACTGTAGATCGTGATCTTCCCTTTCTGAAAAGTGGTTATAATAGCCAATTAGAGCTATGGTTCAAAAATTACGGCTTCTGGAAGTTGGGCTACCTAATCTCATATTTTGTAAATATTTAAAGCTGACCCTTTTGTAATAAAAGTGAAAAATAATTAAATGCTAAGGGCAGTCGGCCTTAATGGCTAGATTTCTGGAACCTTCTCGGGCGGTGGAAAGTTTCCTATTTAAGGAAGGCCCGTGGTGTTTTCTAGGGCAGTTCTGGGTGGTTATTTGAGGCTTTGTCCTACAGATTATTGTAAGGGATGCCCATGTGGCTTTTGATATTGTAATTCTGAAGTTTGTA
>MU225805.1:1007837-1026575 GCA_018584345.1 Thuja plicata | reverse complement strand
CTCAGCTTTTTAAGAAATAAAAAATAAGTCATGGACTTTTTCACTTTTTAGCCTGTTCCTTGCAAATCATTATAGTTCTGTTTAGCTTTCTACAGAAATAAAAAGCAAGTCATGGATCCATTCAGATCTGTTCAGCTTTTTACAGAAATAAAAAATAAGCCATGGACTTTTCCACTTTTTTGCCTATTCCTTGCAAATCATTGTTGTATTCTATACTGTTCTTGGAATGTTAAGTCTAGTGCATTATGTCATTCAAGAATGACAAAGCAAAGCAAAGCAAAACTTCCCCCTTCCGGCAGGAACTTGGCTGCTCTGCGGCTCTTGTTTTTCTAGGAATGCCTCTAAATTCTTATAGAAACAATAAATTATTGCTTAAAGTGTTTGCTACAATGAATAAATCTCATGTAGATGACAAGAAATTTTGTTTTCCTCACTTAAAAGTAGAACATAGCATTTGGCCGGCATTAAGCCAGATTCGATAACCGTTGCTAACATTCTTCTTGCTTGTGCTGAAGTGGGAGCACTGGAATAGTGTATGCATATCAATGAAAGCACAATGGATTGGTCTGGTAGATGCTTTGCCAAAAATGGAAGTGTAGACAAGAGCAACAAATTATCTGATTAAATGCCTAGCCACATGTTAAAGATGAGAATTTGTATATAAGGCACATAAACTGTTATGCAAGATGCCACGTACCCTGTTACAAGCCCTTGTGCCATAATAACAACCACCTTTTTTCCCACCCCTTGAAAAAAAAACTAAATATTCAATGACCAGACTTTGATAATGTCTAAAATTCTCCCTTCCATTCCATATAATATGATTGAAAATGAAACCATTGCACGTGGTGAGACGAAAACATTAGCATCCGAGACTAAAGACAAACGTGGACTCTTTTGAGAGGAATCAATTTTAGATATCCTCATATACAATAGTAGGTATCTATAAGAGAGTGATCGATAGTTTCATGGAAAGACGGTCGTGCACCGGCTTGTTGGTAAAGAGGCGCTTCATTGCCTTCAATACAATCACCACTTACGTAGGACCATGGCCCGCTCTGAACACCACGTGGTTTGAACACAGATATTGTGTTGAAGAAAGAAAGAAAAATGTAGAGGTTCCTTGTACGCTTCGAAAACACCATTATCCACTCCATCTCCAATGTTAAATCGCACACGCCACTAGCTACTAGATGACGATAATGTTTCTCTTTCTTTTCATCCTTATCTGAATGTACTTTTCATCCTTATCTGAATGTACTGTTCTTCACCAATGCTGACAACTTTGGCAAGACCTAWAAGATACRAGAATCTCCTTGGGTTAATAATGGTATGATTGAAACATCCATTTTCCGGGCAAGGGCTACTTGACAAAAAAGATGAGAAGATATCCAGCTGTCTTTTCGCCCTGATCTGACAGAAGAACGAAAGACCAATTTTCCCTTGACGAAAAGATGAACATTTTTACGAGTCACACACGATGTAAGACAGGACAATCTTGTACATTGATAGGGGTGCCAAGACTAAAATCACGCCTCGAATCTTTTGCAGCTCACTAAAACGTATATTTATAAAGAGAACAATTAAAAAAAAACTAAGTATCCCCTTGGTAAGAAATACATTTTAGTTTGCTGTTTAGACGTTTCCCTCATTTATTATTAAAACATTTGAGCTGTCCCCTTCAATGACTTTGAAAATTATTGTGTGGTATATTAATAGTTCAAGCTCCAATAATAGAATCAAAGTCCTTTTATACCTCTTCCACTAGCTTCGTGTTCTCACTATGGGCTTCAATCTCCTATGTTGAAAATAATTCTTATCAAGCTGTCTCCTTTTAATTCTTGGCCATGGAGGAAATAGCACCTAGAGTGGTTGGCCGTAGAGGCTAGGGTGTAAGTAGAAGGGTTAACATAGAAAAAAGGGTTCATAAAGTAATATAGAAAATAGAGGTCATTCCTGAAGCATCTTCTTCTAAACCTACCCTATCTACGAAAAGAGCCTGCAATGTTAGTACTCCTATGTGTGATAAAAAGAAAGGAAAAACTAGGGAAGCTGATGTCACTCCTGATACATCACCTTCCGAGGAAACTAGGTCTCCTATCATGAAGGATAAAAGTAAAACCATAGAGACAGAGGGTATGACTCAAGAACAACAACCGCCTAATAATGAATATGTTAGTAATATAGCTGAGGAACCTTTGCCCTATCCCGAGGAGGAAAAGCCAGAAGAACCTCTTGTAGCCATTACGGAGGAGGTTTCCACCAGCAGGAAGAAACACAAAGATCCTCTGAGCACTTTTCAAACCCCTGTCAGGAAGAGTGCTAGACATTCTGCTACTACCAGTAAGGTGGACAAAACCCCTGATTTAGTTATAAATGTTGAATCCTCTGAGTCTACAGAGAATTCCTCTTGGAGGAAATGACTCCAAAAAGAACAGATAGTGACACCATATCCCACATTATGAATGATGAAGCTATAGTTGATCCACAAGTTGATTGCATCCTCATAGACAGTGATAAGGATTCTGAGGAAACAAAGGAATTTTTAAATAACTCTGTTGGGCAAGATGTTGATGTCAATTCAGAAAACCTATCCCCTGATGAATTCACTATAATAGGAGAGGAAATTGTTGAAGAAGTCAGTGAAGATGGATTAGATGCGCTGGCCACAGTAGCTGAATCATCCCAAGTGGATGATTCAATTAAAAACCTTATCATATGGAGAGGAAAAGCTTCCATTGATGAATCCTGCCAAGAAGATGATTCAATGAAAACTCATAACATAGAAAAAGGGGCTACTTCCACTAAAGAGGAAGTAGTAAAAATCCCTCAACCTGCATTCGGGTGGAGTAATATTCTTCAGCAAAAACCCATGCCACCACTGTATTTATCCACACCTTTAGTAGCAGGATTAAGTTTGTACCAAAATTTCATATGGAAAAAGGCACAATGGGAACTGGAAATAGAAAAACTAAAAAGGATAATTGAGGAGCAGGCTTGTTATCTAGAACAGAAAACAAATCAGGTTGCAATATTGGAGAGGAAAACTGAGAAGATCACTGAATTGATTCCTGCAGAAATGGCATGTAGGTCACCATCTCTAGTTTATGCTTTGTTCCTTAAGGAGAAATTTGTTAACTTTCAATTGACTAGGATTGTAGAGGGATTGAATCCTTATATTTCTACACTCCATGAATTTTATGATCCTTCCAGTCAGCACCCATGTCCATCAAAAACCTATAATGTGATTTATATTTACACAACCTTATTGTACCAGACAATAGGGATTGGAATTCACTTATGTACGTGGGAGATGTTCAACTAAGGGAAGTGATGTCTTAGATTTAGAATGAGATTAGTAGAGAGCATTAGGCTTTTCCATATAGAAATAGTGAGATAGACACACCCCTCATGATGAGGCCTAAAGATTAGAGTTTTAGGCATATTTTCCTTGATTGGATCTTAATTAATATGAACCCTAGTGGATCTCGCAAGGTCCTTCCACTTAGAGAGGAGGTATATACAGATTGGGAACAAGATTCATCACAGGATATTGAGGTCACGATTACAGCTTGCAAATAGAGGTGGATATAGATGTTCCATGACTTAAAAATCAGGGAACCTCATTCTCCACAGAATTTAACTCTTGCCACTCGCCGAGCCCCATGGTTTATAATGCTGGGCAGAACACAGCTGAATTATTGGATTCCCTTAAGGTTTCAACCTCCTATCCTCCTACAGCCCTTACTTGCAATAAATGAGAATGCAGAGGATCATGATATGACTCAGGAAGTGCAGAGGTGGGAAAGACTTTGGGAAAACCATGGATATTTCAACTATGTTGTTGATGAACCAGGTGAAAAGACCGCCAGTGACCTGAGGCTTAGGGATGGAATTCGTAATTTCATGATTGCTAGGAACTAGTAATAGTGCAGTTGGGGGGAATGATGAGCCTCTTAAAAGGCCATCTTTTCAATGTTTCTTGCTTTCTTTTTCAGCAGTTTGCTTGCAAATCAGATACTTTAAACTTATAGTTTTATATGTATATTTTATATATGTAAAGACATAAGTAAGTAAGTAGGTTATAAAAGAACATGATGTATTTGCTTGGAACTAATGGATAGAAGTTATAGGATATAAGCAGTTGCATGTTAATGAATGGTCCTATTTCCTATGCTATGTTTGTGGGTAGTCTCCTTCCTGTAGCCATATGCTTTGCAAGAGTATCAAATGGAAACTAACACTTCTTTTCTAGTATTAAATGATTATATATATATATATATATATTGGAAGTTGTGTATGCTAACTATTTTGTAGGAATCAAGTCATGGCGCATTCAAGAATGACAACGTGGTGTTGAAGGATTCAATGACAGCCGTTGCTACAAAAGTGCCATCATGTCAAAGAATTAAGTAAATGATTGAAGAAGGGCATGCCGCAAGACTTTCACGGAGGAACAAGTCAATATAGTTCCTGAGTAAACACATCGTGCGGATCTAGAGCCACTACATGCTATATTTTGGGAAGGACTTGAAGAATTACACTTGCTGTTAGATATTTTCTATTATGAGCATTATGTATCCATTAGTGATGCTCATTAATGGAGTGATCCTATATTTATAGGGTAGTGTAGTTTCTCTTTAAATAAGCCGACTTTTGTAACTCTTAAAGTCAGTTGAGTTAGTTGATATATTTTCTGGAATAGAAGTTCATATTGTAACATTATTTTACTTTCCAAGTACATTTTCTCCATGAATGAATAGAGTGCATAATTTGAGTTTCAGTCTCTTACCTTGATCGCATTTCTATTCACTCATCCAAGGGGGCCCACTTGGTGAGTGAATCACTTTGTTAAATTAGAAGTTGTTTCCTTGTTCATTAAGAAGTAATTAGAAACCTATTGTTCCTGCAGCCACTGGTAATAGAACTGGTAGAGTGTTCCTATAGCAAAGGTGAGTAGAGTATTTCCTATTCATAATTACTATTTTCTTAGAATAAACACATTTACTTGAGATAGTATAGATTTCCTGAAGCTTAATGCATTTCAATTCTATAGGATTAGCCATGAAAATCAAGAAGGTTTGAAGCATATACTTTGCGAATACCATTCCAAGTTTATGTCCCTGTTCGATAATTAAATGAGACTAAATAATCCACTTAGCAACCATTTAGGGTGTCTAACCCTGAAATAGCAATCCAATTCCATGTGTTTCAAAGACAATTGTTTAGCCAAGCATGCACCATATTTATGACACAAAAAAAACTACTTCTTGCCACATCCATATCCAACGATCAAACATAATAACATACCTAAAGCATGTGCACAATAAACCCACAAATACCTCTGACATTGCTGCCGAACACATCTTTGCTTGACGTTTCCAAAGAGAATCCTTTTCATAATAAAAACATATCTCTAAAAAAAAAAAAAACGTTCTGTTGCTTTCATGTAGAGTTATAAAATAGTGGAAACCCAGAACAAAATTCTAAACATAAGCTTTAAGACAAAACTAACCTCCTTTCATGATGGTGATCCTCAAGATAGGGTTTACAAAATGAACAAACACACGTCTTTCTTTCGAATGCATAAGCCATTCCTAAATCAAATACAATCATATTTGGAATCCACCATACACAACCAACACGTGGTTCATCAATAGCTAAGTTAACAAAACCACAGCCAACGATAACCATTATGAGGTAACTCATGCTTAAATCACAGTCAAAGACTTTGAATACCAACTGCCATGATGACTTCATTTCTACCTAATTAGCACTGCTCTTTGCCATGTGTAAAAGAACATTATTTTCCACTTCATTTTGTTAACATTTTGTATCAAAGACAAAATCTATAGTTCAATAGTTTAATCAACAACTCCTTTGGTTTGCATCTATAATAATTTTTATGATCTTGTATCAAAAGATCAGCGCTGAAATTCAGTACTATAATGCTGCAGATCAGATTTTTTTTTTTGTTTTGTTTCTTTTCAGAGTCCCCACAAAGAAAATAGAATAATAAATCTATCTAATTCATTTGAAAATAAACCATGGGATGATTTACCGATGTTCAAACCATCCAGACATTTTCAGCGGCCATAGGTTGTAACTCAATTTTTTTTAATCTAACATTATTAGCCGATAGGCTTTTCCTCACGAGTGAGTTCGGTATCGTACAACTGATTTATTGTCTCATGCTGAACCCTATCTCACGCCCTGAAACCATGGTTTTATGGTATGGAAATTGTAATTGGTTTGGGTTTGTACACAGTTTTTTTTCTACAGGATACTCTATTATGCAAAATGTGGAAGCGTAGACCAGGCACGTTAACTACTTGGAAGAATGCCTCAAACAAATGTGATCTCACAGAATGCTATGATTGCAGGATGTTCACAAATTAGAATTCTATTTAGTGCAGCATAAAAAATCTTGTGCGATGCGGAATAATTCTCCATGCTTTGATCGGCCAACATGGAGGAAACCAATATGTTTGACGAGTCCATCCCGTCTCCCTATTTGTCTCTTCCCAGCGACCAAGTCAACATCCTCTTCAAATGAGCTATGCAAAATCGTGAAAATCGCTCAGAAAAACTTCTCTCCAAATATTGCACATGTACAGAAATATTTATAATGAATAATAAGGAATAAGTTGTTATTTAATCTCTTTATTAATGGAGCGTTTTACAACTTGAATCTATATGTCGAGTTTGTTATCTCAAATTTATAACCAGTCTTGTTTTCATCTTATGGAAATCAGACTATACATATAATCATGAAATTCAGATTTATCAGAAAGTAAAAGAGCAACAACTTTTGGCCAGCGGTCCCTATCTTAGGCATTTCCAAATACAACTCTTTAGAAGTCTAAATCTATTCCCAATAGAGAATTGAGTCATTTATCTCTCCTCCCACATCCGTGTAAATAATGTCTACTTGAATTCTTCCCCAATAGTTTAATTTTCTCTTAATTTTTCTGCTTTCCAAACAGGTGATTTTAATGTTCAAAGCAACACCCATCCATTTGAACCAGCCTCCTTCATTAATATGCCTTCTTTCCTTGAAGTCATTCCCAAGTTAAAAACTTTAATCTATGGTGTCCCCTTTAGTAGACCAGTTTCCATTCTAATAGCCAGTCAAAAATGTGGTTTCGTTGTCTACCATGGTTGTAAGAAACTGCCAAAAACAATGGACTTATCGATAGTGATTTAGAAACTTTGTGCAAAATCCTCTCAACTTGTGACAAAATGGTAGCTTTGAAAAAAGGTATGGGGCATTCATCAAAACATAATGAAGGTGCCAAATTTTTTTAGTTCCAATCCTCTCATCGTCTGATAGAGATGTATGCGAAATCATGGAAGTACAAAGCAAGGGTTGTGAACTTTTTGATAGGGTGCCTCTAGAGATCTTGTCTCGTGGAATGTTCCAATGAGAAATCATCTCATGGAATGCAATGATATAACGTCTCATGGATTGCGATGAGCACCACATCTTGTAGGAAAAGAATATGATAAACATACCAACACATACCATGATTTGTCCTATGGGTTTTCCTTTTCTCTACTTTTTCAATACATAAGAGAAAAATATTTCAAAATATCTAAAAGGAATTGTCAATGTTAGAAGGAAATATGTTGTCAACGTCAATCCTAAGAAATGTGTACAAAATTTTGAATATGATAGGAAAGGATCTAAGAATAATGTTTACAAATTGGTTACTAGTTTTAATACAATAAATCTAAAATATTTTGCTATTAGTTTTCCCCCTAATGCTTTAGAATGAAACAAGACTTCTAAATTATAAATGTCCAAAATGAATGCTAATCAATGCCTATAAATAGTAGTAAATAATGTAAAATTTTCTAACTTGTACTTAGCTAGAAAAAGGCAAGAAAGTAAACATTTGACCAATTATTACTATTACTTTTAATTTAAGAAAGGAAATGGCCAAGTTTGTGATTGCGGGATTAACTCCATGACCAAAAAGAAGAGCCTAGATGGGTAAACTATTGTATTTAGGTCTCCTATATGGAGATATATGAATAGATAATGTGATAAATGAGCTTGGATAAGATAAATGTATAAGAGTATATGTGTAAACATAGGGTGGTTTCTAAGTGTGTAAGAATGTGAGTATATTGTCATAAATCAAGGCAAAGTACTGCAAAAATTAATTCCTTGAGTAACATGCAATTTTGATTTTTATTAATGCAACATTAGATAATCCATCAAAATATAATGTGAAAGAGATTAAATTCTAAAATAATGATAAATAATCGCATGTCACCACAAGAATAATAATAATGAATAAATTGTCTCACATAATCATGTGTAACTTATATAGAATGATAAAGTGTGATTTGATCATCTAGGAATTAGAGATAGGATATCAAGGCATAATGTTATTCCCAATGTGGGAAACGTGAAATTTGATACAATCCTAAATGGAACACAATTGAGTAGGTGTAAATGGATCTAGAGAAATATTTGCTTCTAATTTGGTAACTAAGAGCATGATCACATAATGGTATACAGGTAGAAAGACTATAGTGAATGTAGGTATGAACAAGGTAATGTGCAAGTGACCAATTAGTGCTCTCAATGTGTAAGGAACATATGATAAAATATGTCATGTGAGAAGCATGTTGTCCTTAATGGGGAGGGCATAGTGCTCCTAAATATAACGATCTAACCATGAAGTTGAAATCTATATAGAGGAAAGGAATAATTCTATATAATGTTAGGATTAATACCATGGATACAACAAGAGGAGTTCACATGGTATAAATGATAAACTCTAGAAGCATGGTATAATAATGTAGGACTAATAAGTGACTATAAAAGTGAGATGTATAATTATATAGGATAATTAGTATTCAAGATCTAGAAAGTGTGATGTAATAATAGAAGATCAAAGCCAAAAAATCAACCAACAGTGGCAAGGTGCAAGCCTCATAGTAAAATGGGAAACACAAAATGTAAAGGTAAAGAAAGGTAAGTTCATGAAGTATAGCAAGTAAATATAAGCAAACAAAGTGATAATTTTTTTATAGCATAAAACCAAGAGTGGATATAAAAGTTAAAAAATAAAAAAATGTGTCAACCTATGTGGTGTAATAAAGGTTAAAGAGAAGTGAAAATAAAGAAAATATATGAAAAATAATGCAACAAGTAAAATAAATAAAAATGTAGGCCAAAAAGCCTCCCCCTTAGAGTGAATCCAATGATCCAATCGATGTAGTTTTTATGATACATGATGGATTATTAGTGAAATGTTATTGCTTACTAAACCAACAAAACATGGCATTAGGACTAGGTTGATTGATTACCAAAATTCCAACATAAGGATATGATATAAGAATATTCTCAAATGGAAGGAGAAAGGAAAAAATGCTCACACATGTGTGAGAAAGAAGTGGGATAAGGTGGCATACTCACATGTAAAAAATGAGAGGAGAAGAGACACATGCTAGGTGGTGTAGAAAGTTTATATTTATATCCATATAGATATATTTAATAGCCAAAATTAAATAAAAAATAATCAATAATGATATGGATCTAAACCGTAGAGAAAATTGTAGGAGAGATTAATTAGCCTTAATCAAATAATCATGAATTAACTTAACCATGTTATAGGAACTAGGGATTAAGAATTATATTAGACTAATCCCTCTACTGTTATCTTTTTATGGATGTCCATACCCTGCTCCAAAGCTCCCATTCTAACACAGAGATGAAAGATGCTGGCAACTGTGGTAGAATTTGGCTTTGAACCTAGAAATTTCATTTTCTTGAAAGTTTCTAAAGCATTTTTAAAAAATATACTTTCTTCATATGCGACAATCATTGCAGTTCATGAGACCTCATTTCCTTGAGGTGTTTTGTTAAAAAATTTACATGTCTTTGTATGCTTCCACATTTTGCATACTTTTCTACCATGAAACTTGCAACTACAACATCTAACAAAAAAAACCCTTCAATTATGCTTTGATGGAAGTCCGTACCTTGTTCCAAAACTCCCATTCTAGCATTTGTTCCTTTTGCTCTGGTATGTTGTTTTGTCATTTGTGACTTGTTTGGATGCTTTTAGTCTAGAAATTTGCTCCAATATCAAATAAAAGAAGGCATTTAATTTTATATTCATGGTTGCACAAAAACATATAATGCTAAATTTAATTTTAGATGTATGGTTTTTTTTCTAAAAAATCAAAATAGATTAATATGATTGCAAATATTTCATGAAGGGAAAAAAAAATTGATGATCAATTATAGAAATATTTCTAAACTCCATGATTAGCCAATAAACTATTATATATTGAAGTTTCACCGGTTTAGTCATGTTGGATGCTGTAAAATCTATTGTGTTACTAAAAAATCTATTGTTAGTGTCCAAACTATGTACTAGGGATGCTAAGGTAGGTATGGAATTGTGTGACCAAGTATTTATGATTCACGTGTGTGCTTTTGATGGACCGTGTATGAAAGAAAGAAGACATTAAAATTTCAACTTCTTTTTTATAACCCTAAAGCAAAAGTGATGCCCTAATATCTCTATGCATTTTTTCTCTTTCTTTTAACCTAAAGTGTTCAACAAGGATGTCTATGTGCAACAACAAAGGAAGAATAAAGTGATCAAGATAGAGGTGTTTGAACCCTAACTACATCATTGAGGGCCAATGCAATATGGTTTTGTAGCTTCCCCAGACTATCAGACATTCAAAAAGTGGTTTGCTCCCTGTGTTCTCTTGCATCTTGATGATGATTCACCTAGTGTGATTTGAAACGTTGATGAAAATAATTGTTCACACAATCTAATCCAGAAACTCAACACTCCAATAGTTGAATCCCTCACCAGAAAGGTTCTGTTGTCCAATGTCATGTTTTTTGAAGTTTCTAAAATTGTGTGATTTGGGTTTTATTTATTTATTTAGGGTTTTGGCGTTCCAAAATCTAGGATTGCTGCTTGAAAATATCACAATGAGATGTTTCATTAAGAGCATCATTGCAAGCAAGTCGTAGGGTTTCACCCAGTGTAACCATGTATGGAAGGTTTGCCACTGTAATTCATACATCGTATGGATAGAAGAAATTGTGGAAATATATTCATTCTTTCTGAACCATCTTTGTCTCTTAGCAAAGGAAGATTTCGGGCTTGTACGTAAGATATTAGCAAATTTCATAAGGTTTCTAAAGCTAATTTGGGACTGTTAAACAACTTATGAGTCATTGCATGGCATAGAAATTATCCTATTTTTAAATAGGGTTTTGGAACCCAATTTATATCCTTCAGCTACTCATTATGATATGATTCTTCAAATATAGATGTTTCTTGTACTTCTTATTATTTGAAGGAAGGAACTATGTCGATTGAAAATTGGGAATAAAAAATGATTAAATATGAAGAAATAAGATGAATGATAAATACTAGCTTCCATTGAATGGTTGGATTTCTGAATATAGATTTATTAAATTAATGATGATTTGTTTTCTTTATTTTCCTTTCCTACCTTAGGAATCCCTTACCTCATAATTTTGTTCATAAAAATGTGTGTTCAATCTGTAAGAGTAGGTGAATCACAACTACCCTATCATTTCATATTCATGGTTATGAAAAATTTGGAACAGATGTTTTATATGTATTGACAATCATAAATATTTCTCTTTCTTATAAACTTGAAATTATAAACTTAAAATTTTAGAAGAATTAAGTATTGACTTTTAACATTTTGATAAGGTTTTATTTTATTTTTGACTTGTTAAATTTGTAACTTATCATGTAATTGTTAGAATTCTAGCTTATATTAAATATCTAAAGCTTTATACAAATATACTATTTTAGTTTAAAGTAAGACATCTATTTTTCCTTACTTTAAATATATTTTTAAACCATCTATTTTTCAAAAGGAATGATTGACCTTTTATTTCAATAATAGTATGTAGCTATAGCAATTTATTTATAAGTTTCTATATGTATATCTAAATTATCACAACTTTTCAATATACATTTGCAAAATAATTCTTACTTGGAAAATTTAATTTATTTGCTTTACTATCTGTAACAAATTTTATTTATTTATTTTTTAATAATTTTGTTTGAAAAATATAGTTTTCAAATCTTTTATGTCAGTTTTATGAGTTTTTAAAATATTTTTTGTTCACAAATATAAAAAATATAGTTTGATTTTATATTTATCCTTTGATTTCCTATCAGCCTACTCTTGAACCTCCTATAAGAAATCAAAGTAGTCTTGAACCTCCTATTGGTACAAGTGCTACTATAAATTCCTATGACCATTGCATTCCATGAGACAATATCTCTTCGAGGCTTTTATGCTTCCACACTTTGCAGAGGCTTTCTGTCAAACAGTTCGCGTGCCTTGTTCATTCTCTCACATTTTGCCTCTGCTCCGATTGCTCAGACTTTAGACAGGAGGATGGTATGGATTGAATCCAACACGCCCAAATCCATACTGTTAAGAAGCCAAACAGGGGATTTTCAATCATAATTGATGGCTTTTTGAGACAAATGGGACTTGTGGCTATGGCAATGCTGTCTGGTCTTAGGAGGACCCCTTTACCAATGGAAATGGATTGCTAGGGAACCCTCCTGATCTCAATGATAAGTCCTGGAAGCCTCTTACTCGAAAAGTAAAGATTCCTCCCGCCTTTCTCAGTCCATATACGTTTGTTCTTCCTCTGCTCTGCTCTCTGCAAAAATTTCAATGATTTGTTGCCAAAACTTTTACTCATTATTTACGTTTGGGCTCTTTTAGGTTGCTGGTTTTTATCTGAATGGCTGCTTTAGTAGTGTTCCTGTATTGGCGGGTGACTCATAAAAACAAGGATGTGGTATGGTTATGCGGGATGACCATTGTGTGCCAAATTTGGTTTACCTTCTCCTGGTTATTGGATCATCATCACCACTTGGTAGAGCATCTAACTTTGGGGTTTCACTTACACAATATGGCAGGCGTAACCAAAACTGAAGTAGATCGAAACTTGCAGGTTCAGATAATTGAAAGAAATGTTATAACATGCTCTGTTGTTTGTACTGATGCATCTTTGCAATTTGAAAGCTACGATCAATATGAAAACAAAGGAAATAGAGAGATTAGCCAATATATGTAAATGGAGAATTATATCTTAGAGATTGTGTTTGGAGGTGTTGATGCTAACCACTTCAAGGGAAACCATACCTATGTGCCTGTTACAAGAAAAAGGCACTGCCAGGAACGGTGTAGAAATATGGGTTGAGTGTACTCTTTTAGTAGACTATCTTCAGGTTGTAAATCATTCCACTTTTCTAACTTATTATTGTGATTTGTTTCAGTTTGATATGGGAGACTTTCTTATTGATATTGAATCAAGAGGTGACAAAATGTTTTCTGGACCTTTTCGTGTAGTAATGATGGTACAATATTATGTAATGACATATAAGTAATAATGAATGACGATTTATTACAGACTTTTGTGCTGGAGGCTGTGTTGCCATTGCAGATTGTGGATTGTGGATCTTCCCTGCTAGCTGGTCCAATGATAATTGTGCATCACCTTAAATTGTTGTCCTCTAATTATTCAGCAAATTAATAATTTACACTGGCCTCGCAGTGACATTGGATAATTTACAATCGGCGAAACCCTCGCACCCGGATGGTGCAAGTGTTAGTGTTATATATATGTGTGGGGAGGCTTATACTAAAACCCCGTATAGAACGAAAGCTATAGCCATAATAAAACAGATCTTTTCGGAAGGTCTCCAACAGCCTAAGCCAGGCCGGTGGCTAAGCCTTCGCCATTACAACAGAGAGCTTGGGTAAGAATCGAGAACTGTAGATTACTTATCCCACGAATTCTTGAAACCTAATTACCAATATCAAAACAAGATTGGTAGGGGAGTAAACCTACCGAAAATTAATCATGGGTGATATGTTCTCTCTCAAAACTTAAAACTAAAAGTAATAGAGAATTTTATTAACAACCACAATGCTCGAAACCTATTTACATATATTCGTGGCAAAACAATATATTGCACTTAAATTATTGCACACTGCATAACTTTAATTGCATAAGGAAGTTGCGGGTTACGTAGTTTTGCTCGACTCGGAGATGGCTTCTTCAACAACCAGCTCCAACATCCTTTCCTCTTTTTCTCTACCCTATGCATTTTCACTGCCTTGAGGACGCTCCTCTGGTAAATTGCTTCTCTGTGATTTTGAATCCGCGTATTCCCCATAAAAATACGATGCAAACCCCCAGAAAGCCATAGCGAGAGCCACGCCCTTCTCCCCACTGAATTTCTCATTGTACAACACCACTGCAAGCAACTCCGTCACTGGAATACAAGCAGCAATAATAACACCACTCATAAGAGAAGAACTCAGAAAGATGACACCAAACACCCCAATGAAGAACAGCTGCCAACAGATTGCATTCCACATAAGAGCCATATAACAATTGAACTCCCCTAGGTTAAATGCCTTGGCCTCCCTCCCAATAGCCCCAAAATCCTTGTTCGCAACCATGCCTATTGTACAGAAAGCAGTCGCAGAAAAAGACATAATAACCTGCATCTCCATAACAAGAGTAAATGTTATCCTGTGTGTGGTTTTCTTATAGACAAGCTCAGTCAAGGGAAGAATCAATCCATAAAGGGCTGCTGCAGAAACTGTGACTATAAACCCTAACCAATATTGACCAACAGTGACTCCTTCTGGCCTGTCGCCACTGACGTGGAAGGTGAGCATAACTGACCCCATGGTGAGCAAAATGATGGCATTGGTAGAATATGAGGTGAACTTGTGCTTGACTATGAAGAATGCAAAGACTGCAGTGAAGGCAAGGTGAGAGGCAATTAACAGAGACAAGGTGGAGAGAGGCAAGTATGAGACACCCCAAGCGTAGAAGAAGTCATCTAGACCAGTGAGAAGGCCCAGTAGGACAGCTGCAAGGCAGAGCTTGGGAGTTACATGGGTGCCTTCAGAGGACTGTTTGTTGAGGGAAGAAAGCCAGATGGGTACAATGAGAAGTGGCCATCCTCCAGTTTCTAGCCAGGCAGACAACCATTTGCGAGTTCCCCCATGCAGGAAATAGAAGCGAAGTAATAAGGGGCCTGCAATTGTTCCAATGCACAGAGCTGCACTGCTTGATAGCAAGAGGGTCCATTGCCTTGGGGTTTTCTTGTTTGATTCCATTTCAGGGCTCTTTTTGGTAGTACCTTAGCAGATCATTTGATCTCATGCTCCATGTCAAGACTCTTTTGGTAATGCCTTAACTTACGTACAGCTTCATTCTCTCCCTTCAGCCAAGAGTATTTTCCCGGTCAAAACAACGAGGGTAGAAAGACTCGTGCACGGCTCTGAGATAATGATGGTGGGACTCTATGTTGAAAAGAGTGGTGGAGGGATTGGGTTACGGACTTAAGGATAAGAAATGTCTCTTCATAGCATCTTCTCTATATAATCTAGTTTGATGTGAAACTTTTTATTATTGAAAGCATTGGCAAGTACTAGGGGATGGTGAATGGACACAACATATTCATTGATTAGAGATAGTGAATAGATTTGTGATTTATTTTTTCATTGTTGGTTGAAAAAGCTTATTAGCAGATACAAAAGGTCAAGGGAAGAGGGATGATTAAGCGTTTATTGTAGGGTTACAATTATATAAAAATGGAATTATTACGTCGTAGGTGTTTCCTTTGAACACACTTGGGCAAAATAATCTGATCAACGGTTGCAGTTGGACACTAAGGAATGACTGCCATTGAATACATTAGGGCCGTTTAGTATCGTAAACACCTTTAGCCATTGTAGTTGGACACTGAGTGCATGAGGTGGTTAGATACATAGCCTCCGGTGATCAGATTTGGTGCAATCCAGAATTTTCCAGAACCGTCATTAATTTAATGCCATCCTTCGTAACTATTAGTGTCCGATCATATCACATTTATGATTCCAGCGCCATTAGCCTATAGATGCCTGAAAATATCATCTCAATTCATGGCCGCCTCATTGCCACCTCTACTTAATCAGTAGTTGTGTAGTTATTGCATTTATTGGAACCCTCTGTAGATAGCCGCCTTACTTTTCTATAAATAAAAAAAACTGTCTGAGAATTTTGCAAATGAAGACAGCAACAATTGTTACACCTAAATAGTGGAAGGAAGCAATAGCAGCAATTTAGTGGAAGGAAGCTCACAGCAACAACAACAATTTAGTGAAAGGAAGCTCACAGCAGTTGGAGTTTGCGTGATAAGCATACGGTATTTTCAACCAACCATATTCATTTGTAGAAACTAAATTTCAATTTCAGTTCATTCCTCCTTATTTACTCTATTTTCTTACTTTCATATGACCTCTGGTAGAATCCCAGTTCTGTTCAATTTCTGAGAGAAGTTTTGCATTTAGAATGGGAAGTTACAACTAAATGTATGAAGTCAAAATGAAGACAACAGTAATAAAAATGGTGTCTTCTACATACCTTTATTTGTCCACATCAACATCCAATATGTAGAGAACGTCCCTCACCACTTGCTTCACAAGCTTCCCTAGGTACCTGCAAAATTCCAGAGATTGACGGTTGAATTTTATTTCTTACATGAACATAAAAGAAACACTAAACTTTCATGAAATGTGCCACAATTGAAGCTAGATCAATTTAAACTTTCAGAGACCTATTGTAACTTTCAAGCTATTGTGCATCAATGCTTTCAGTTTCCTAAAATTTCAATCTCTCTCTTCAAGTTCTAAAATCTGAGATACAATATGGTAATGAAAAGATTCAAAAATACCAACAAGAGTGGAATAAGATAATTGGCGGGTTCAACTTAGTATGTTTTTCAATGACATTTTAGGTATTCTCTTTGCACATTAAATCTACGTTCCATAGATTGCTTATTTCTTTATCACTTCCCAGGTCGCTGTTAATGATTCCATACCTTTTTAGCACTGCAACATCACTAGGAGTGTCAATGAGCCTGTCCATCAGATCTGCATAGCAAGTAAACACTCTAGTTTTCCACATCATGAATGCTTCCACTGCCACCATGTTTCTCAAGAAAACATCTGTTCTGTAATCCATTTCTATACAGGGAAGGAACAGGGTAGAGCTAGCTCTGTCAAACCTTATTTTTTCAGATGCCCATGTAAACGGAACAAATTTTACTCCTCTCCTGTGTAATTCTATGGCTGAAGGCAGATTTTTTTCAGCTATGACATATGTTTTTGGAGACCTAGCCAAAAAATCCCTAAATCTTGATGTTGTCTGGCAAAGAAAGTGAAAACTTTTGAACCTCGCCATGCGATTCTCTTCAACATAGACATTAACCTCAACAGAATTTTCCTTTGGCATTACAAAATTGTAAAGCATTCCAGTATATGCCTTTTATAAAGTGAAAAATTGTAGTGTTCTCTTGTAAGGGAACGATATGAATCTTTAACGGGTATGAAAGGGGAGAACTTCTTACACGCACTTGAAATTGTCATTTTCAGTCTGTTCAATGCTTCAACTTTCGAGCCAGTCTCCCATGCCATGTTTGTGTTGAATACTTTTTAAGTTCATTTTGTCATGCCCTTTCTTGAATAAATATTTAAGCTTGTCTTAAAAAGACCAAAAAACTGTAAATTCAAAGCCGAGATTCGCCGATAATGTTGATTCTCCGATCGATTCTCCACACCTCCTCTTTTTTCCTTCCATAGGAGAAATAAAGCCAAAGGATTCATCTAATACATAAAGATGACGGATGAGGGAGGGTGTGCTTTCTATTACCTAAAGTAAGTGAGGGAGGGAGGGTGTGCTTTCTATTCCATATCTGTCTCCCCGTTCCGGAAGTTTCTGAGAAAGGGAGGGTGAAGACACGCTCGCTCCCCTATAGAATGGTAGGCCTTGCACAACTATTCCAATGCAGCTGCTAGGGTTGTCTACATGCTTTTTCCTCCTTCTGGTGCATGCATATTGGTTGGCATGGAATCAGCCATAAGGTCCCAGAGTTCAGGCTGGAAATAGAGGTGATTGTCCCTTTCTCCAGCCAATTTGAACCCAAAGAGAGAGGAACGAAGTAAGTGCCGCAACAGCGAACTAACCAACCTTCCTTATCATTTTAGAGTTAAGTGAAATGCTATTCAAAAGGGGCTGGCTCTCCTTATTGGTTGGTGAGTTAGCCTTTTGGGAGGGAGATGTGCGGGGACAGATGAAGAAGGGGATCCGACCTACCTATAGAGAGTGAGTGGTGATGGTTAGGAATTAATACTTCCAAGAGCACGTGAATAAAGAGCTTCATCCAGCATATAATAAATCAAAGCCAAATAGCGGTACGTTCATCATCTCAGATATGCTTACTTAGCTTTCAATACGTTACGCTACCTTCAAACTGGCCTACTTACTTATAGCCTTAGAATAGTAGGGCTGCGGCTAAAAATAGTTGGCTTGCAGATGAGATAATGTCCGGGCGGGGTAGGGGGTAATCCAATGCCATGATCCGGCAATGAATGGGGGTTTTACCTTTTTCTATTCCCACACACGATAGGAGCTCAACGATATGCCAAGGGGTGGTGGGATTATTTTCCCCTTATTTCATAGATAGAAGTAAGTGGCCTCGCGCTCAGGGATAATGCACAGATGGGAATAAGAAACCAAAAAGTTTATGGCCCCCTCCGTTCCTGGTGTAGATAAAAAGATAGGTACCATGCTTGCTTGCTTAGATATGATAATTTCCATAGTGATCCCCGTGTGAAGCCTTATAGAAA
>MU225805.1:978111-992643 GCA_018584345.1 Thuja plicata | reverse complement strand
AGAGAGAGAGAGAGAGAGAGAGAGAGAGAGAGAGAGAGAGAGAGAGAGAGAGAGAGAGAGAGTCAAATAAATAGATTCAAGAGATTATTTGAAAATGGAACATCAAAGTCTATGTGTGTGTCTACCATCCTATGTGTGCAAAGTGTCGCAATCCTCATAAGAGGGAATCTACACATAAGCTTTAATATTTCGCATATTAGGAATAACAAAAAATAGTTATAGATAAAAGAAATTTTATAGATTCCTCAAGAATATTCCTACAAGCAGCTAATAAAAGAAAATGATTTTTACCATATAAACATTAATTCCAAACAATATTGCTAGACATTTTATAATACATATAATGACTCAAATAGTTAGGTTTAACTCTTTATGTCTTAGAAAATAATCATCCAAGATGTCACATAAAATAATTATTTCTTATTTACTATACTAACTATGTGATGCAGGAGCATCTTGGGTCATTGGCAATCCTGCTCAACCAAAAAGATGTTTACTTTTCTTTGTAGTTTGTTTTCTATTGCTCGGGTTCTTTCTTTACTGACAAATTTTGGTGACCTCTTTATCGATGGGTTTTCTAATGCTCAGGTATGCTTTTACCAACGAATTTCAATGATCTCTTTACCGACGGGTTTTCTGATGCTTGGTTATGTCCTTACCGATGGTTGTTGATTTTCGGTGATCATCTTCCCGAGATGTTTATCCTGATCTGGCCGACTTCTACATTTAATTTCTATTGTTGAATTAATCTGGGGTCTTTCATTGGGATATGTGTGTACCTAAATCTGGGTCTCTGTTAGTAATTTGAGCGCCGACCTCTTTGGTGGACTCTTGTACATATTTGTTTCTATGTTCTTAGTTTAGGGGGAGTTTTTTTGGAGGAGGATAGAAGAGGAAGTATTGAATTATCTAGAAGGAAGGTCTATGACCTCGCATTTATGAAGATGTATATTGTAATTCATTGAATATATGGCTGAAATCAAGAATGCTTTACAGCTTGGCATGCAATGATTTTGAACAAATTAATATAAAGGATTTTCTATTGTTTCTTCTCTCACTATTTTGCTTGGCTTCCGCATTGGTTCTGCAAGGTGGTTTGGTAGTTAGGAGATCCCTAGGCCCCATCACCAGGCACTCCTTGCTTCAGGTGGTATCAGAGCATTGGTGAGATCTAAGTTCCTCCTTATAAACCCTAACCCTAGTTAGTATTGTTGTGGGGTAACAGATTGCAATCAGACCTACAATTACAGAAGGATTAAAGATGGTTTGTGGGAGAGGAAATGAAGATCTAGTTCTAGCTGATATGCTTAGATAGATGGCTACTAGAATGGAATTTGTTGAGTCATCCTAGCACAAAGGAAGACATCTTGATGATGTTAGTGATGATGAAATTGAAGAGGCTCAAGGTGAAGTTGCACCTACACCTATGATGAATCAGGAAGAAGAGAGATTCCTGAGAGCTTTGACAAGTTTGAAGTCCACACCTCAGTTTAATCCTCCTAAGTATAGTGGAAAGTTGGATTCAGATGAATTGATTGAATGGATAACTGAGTTGGAAAATTATTTTAAATATGAGAATGTAGCAGAGGATAAGAAGGTGAATATTGCAAGCACAAAGCTAAAATGTCATGAATCCTTATGGTGGGAACATATGCAATTGTATCGAAAGAAGAAAGGTAAAGACAAAATCAAGGTATGAGATAAGATGATAAACAAATTGAAAGGAAAGTTTCTACCTTGTGATTATCAGTTTAACCTGATTAGGAGAATGCAAATATTGAAGCAGAAAGATAAATCTGTGAAAGACTATATTGAAGAATTCTATAGATTGGACATCAGATCTGGACATGTTGAAGATGAAGTGGAAAGAGTAGAAAGTTACCTGAATGGCTTGAGAAGTTATATACAAGATGAGATTACTTTCGTCAAGATGGAAAGAATTCAGGATACATATCAGTTTTCCCTAAAAGTTGAACATAAGATATGAACAAAGACAAAGAGGCAAAGGTGGTAGATTCCCTAGAGGAAGAGCTAGATCTCATGGTGAAAACAATAGATCTGAACTAGAGAAGTCAATTTTAGACACATCTAAAGATAAAGAAAAGACTGGATGGAAAGGTGGAACTTCATACCGAGGCAAAGGCAATTACTCCAAAGGTGGTTATAGCAGAAAGGGATTCCAAGTAACTTGTTACAATTGTGGTGAAGAAGGACATAAATCCTTTGAATGTACACATGCAAGAAAGAAAGGCAGTAGTAGCAGAAATGCATTGGTGCAAGAGAAGTCAAAAAATGAAGCTGAGAAGGAAGGAAATCTCATGATTCGAAGGATACTATGGAGTGAGAAGGATAAGAAAGATCTGATCATGAAAATTTTGTTCAAGACCAGATGTAGAGTTGCAGAAAAAGTTTGGAAGGTTATTGTTGACAGTGGAAGCTCGGAGAATCTGGCATCTGAGGAAATGGTTGCAAAGTTTCAATTACAAAGGATGAAGCATCCAAAGTGGGATATCAGATCTCATGGATCAAGGATGAGCATACATTAATGCTGAGTGAATAATGTTTTGTCAATCTGAAAATTGGAAAGTATTATGATAAGGTGTTGTGTGATATTATGCCTATGGATTATTGTCATATTTTGTTGGGTAGACCTTGGCAATATGATAGACATGCTATACATGATGGAAGATTGAATAGATATTCTATTTGGGTTGATGGTAAGAAGAAAATTTTGTTATCTTTTGTTGAAGAAACTGTTGGTGAGATATGTACAGCTGTGAAAGTTTGTGTGACGGAAGGTAGAAAGTTTGTTAAGGATTTGAAAATAGATTATATGTGTTATGCTTTGATTCCTAACAAAATGAGTAAGAATATAGAAGATGACATTGTTGCAGAAGTTGAGAAGTTTCTCTCAGTATAAGGAGACAATTTTAGATAATGTACTTAATTGTTTTCCACAAATGAGAGGTATCAGTCATTGTATGGATCTGATTCCTAGAGCTATTTTACCAAACAAATCACCACATAGGTTAACACCAACTGAGAATGAAGAGCTCAATCGACAAGTTCATGAATTGTTGAACAAAAGCTTGATCCAAGAAAGTTTGAGTCCATGTGAAGTACCTTCTATGTTGGCACCTAAAAAGAATGGAGAATGGTGAATGTGTAATGATTCCAGAGAAATTAATAAAATCATATTGAAGTATAGGTTTCCTATACCGAGAATGGATGACATAATGGATTATTTGAATGGAGAAAGATATTTTACCAAACTTGATTTAAAAAGTGGATATCATCATATTAGAATCAAAGAAGGTGATGAATGGAAGACTACTTTCAAGACAAAGGAAGGTTTGTGTGAGTGGTTGGTTATGCCTTTTGGTTTAACTAATGCACCGAGTACTTTTATGAGATTAATGAATGAAGTATTGAAGAAACTTTTGAATAAATGTGTGATTGTATACTTGTATGATATTCTGATATTCAGTAAGAATGGAGAAGAGCATTTTGTGCATATAAGGCAAGTGTTGCAGAGATTGAAAGAGGAAAAGTTGTTGATAAATCTAAAGAAGTGTTCCTTTATGAAAGAAGAACTTATGTATTTGGGTTTTGTAATTTTAGCTAAGTGTTTGAAGATGGATCCTGAGAAGGTTGAAGCTATACTTAGTTGGCCTAAACCTGAAAATGTTAGTGAGGTAAGATCATTTCATGGATTGGCAATTTTTTACAGAAATTTTATCAGAAATTTCAGTTCTATTAGTAATTCTATGACTGAGACAATGAGATGAGAAAAAAAAGAATTCAAATGGACACATGAAGCTGATAAGAGTTTTGAGGATTTAAAGCTAAAGGTTGCTAAATTACCTATGTTAGCATTACCTAATTTCAATAAGGTATCTCAAGTGAAGTGTGAGGCAAGTGGAATTGCAATTGGAGCTGTATTGACTCAAGAAGGTAAACCTATTGCTTTCTTTAGTGAAAAGTTGATTGATGCAAAAAGGAAATATTTTGTCTATGATCAAGAGTTCTATGCTATTGTTCAAGCTATAAAGAAATGGAACATTATCTGATTCCAAATGAATTTGTGTTGTATACTGATCATAAGGCTTTACAATATTTGGGTAGTTAGAATAAGTTGAATCAAAGACATATGAAATGGGTAGAGTATTTGCAAAGTTGTACATTTGTGATTAAACATAAGAGTGGAGTTTCTAACAGATTTGCTAATGCATTGAGTAGAAGAAGATCTTTGTTGAAGGAAATGAAAATTGAAGTTTTTGGTTTTGATGATATGAAACATTTGTATTAAAGTGACCCTGATTTTTTAGAGCAGTGGAGAGTGTGTAGAGCACCTAATCCAAATAAATAATGTAAGTATGAAGAATTTTTCATTCAACAAGATATGTTGTTCAAATATATTCAGTTCTATATACCGAGAGGTTCAATGAGAACCAATCTGATTAAGGAGAAACATAGTAGTGGATTGGCTGGACATTTCAGTATTGACAAAACATTGATTTTTATGAAGGAAAGGTATTTTGGCCTCATTTATATAAGGATGTTAAAAAAATTGTGAAAAGCTGTGGAATTTATCAAGTTTCAAAAGTAGTGATTCAGAATACTAGTTTGTATACACCTATTACTGTTCCTGAGAAACCTTGGATTGATATCAGCATGTATTTTATTCTTGGCTTATCTAGGACAACAAGAGGTAATGATTCCATATTTGTTGTTGTGGATAGATTTTCAAATATGACACATTTCATACCATGTAGGAAAACATCAGATGTAGTACATATAGAAGATCTTTTCTTTAAAGAGATTGTCACATTGCATGGATTACCAAGGAGTATTATCTCTGACCGAGACAGTAAATTTGTAAGCTATTTTTGGAGAACACTCTGGAAGAATTTAGATACTGAGTTGAAGTTTAGTTCTACATTTCATCCATAGATTGATGGACAAATAGAGGTTGTAAGCCAAAGTTTGGGTAATTTGTTGAGATGCCTAGTTGGAGACACACCAAGTAATTGGGATTTGATGTTGGCATAAGCAGAGTTTTCATACAACAGCTCAGTGAATAGAAGTACTCGAAAGACACCTTTTGAGATTGTTCATGACACACAACTAAGAGGTATATCAGATTTCAGAGATATTATTGGAGAAGAGAAAAGAAGTGTTGAAGTAGAGGAATTTGCTGAGTTCATGAATACATTGCATGAAGATGTAAAATATAAGCTATAGAAAAGCAATCAGAAATACAAAGATAGTGTAGATAGATCAAGAAGACATAAAACATTTGAAGTTGGTGATGCAGTGATGGTTCTGTAGACACCTAAATATGATTACCTTAATCAATCATATTTAGTGCCTTCTAGGACATATCAGCTAAGTAATTAATAATTACCTAATTGACATATGTCATCCTCTAGCCCTAATTAATTCAATTAATTGGCTATAGTCCTGATTAATTATTAAAAGCAACCAATATCTTAATAGATAATTAAATCTTTATTCCTCCTATTATTGAATGAAACTATTAAATCATTTAATTCATTCATTAATATTCCCTTTAACCCCTAACCTAACCCCTCTCAACTACCTAACCTTGAGTCTGAACTCAACCCAACCCTTTCACACATGCTAACCCTTCCTTATCTCGCTAATCACCTTTCTTATCTCCTAACCCTAATCCTAATTCTATCCCTAACCATGTCACATTCCTAATCCTTGATTAGGAACTCAACCCCGAAAGTCAAAGTCAACAATCTCAAGCCAAGCCTATCCATATGGATTTAAGGCTCTTACACCTTCATAAATGCCTCTTACATCCTCATTAAGGCTCTTACACCCTCTTTAAGAGGCCTTATCCCCTCAAGTCTTCCCTCATCCCCTTGTCCCATTTCCCCAAATGGTCACATTCCTCCCCACTTTCAACCCAATCCCATTGTGACAAGTGTCACAATTTGATGCACTTGAAGAAGCACAATCCATGTGCTCTCTTCTAGTGGCATCTGGACCTCTCTTCATATTTGCATATGAGCCCTTGGTTTTCCTACCCATTGCCTATATAAGGACCCCCTCTCCTTCATATTTTCAAACCACCTTCCACAGAGAGTTATAATGCTATTTTGAGAGAAAATCGTAAATCCATCTTTTAGAGAAGAGTTATAATGCCAATTTGAGAACATAGCTTGAAGCTTGAATCACATCCATGAGCACACATCCACAACAAATGGACAAATCCAATGAACAAAATGGATTTTGGATGAGCTTGTAGGAGGTTTGCACTTTCTTCATTTAGCTTATTTCAAGTTTTTATTTTATGTCTTAGCATGTATGTAGTTTAGATTATTAGTTTTTGAGTGTTTTGATTTTTTATTATGGTCCTTTACACCTAATTTTCATACCTCACATTCTGGCACGCACGGTGGGACCCACTTCATGGGTTCCTTTTCATTGTTTTGCTTGCAAACTAACCCTCTAAATTAATGTGTTTTTGTTGTTTGAGTATGTTTTGCAAGCTCTTATTTTATTTTTCAGGTTGAAAAAGGCAAGGGGACTATATTCCTTCTATCTTCTTTCTACTTTCTCTCTATTACGCTTCCACGAATATCATTGATACACAAATAAGAAGACTATATTCCTTCTATCTTCTTTCTACTTTCTCTCTATTACCCATTTGTTGAAATATGGTCTATATCACTGGGACCACTATTTGTAAAAATATGGGGGAAAGACACTGTAAACCTACAATAATGCACTCTTACTAACTTTTTTTTTTTTTTACAGGTCTATAGGTTAGCCATCTATATTGGTAAGAAAGCACATAATCTTTTAATTAAAAAGTCATCATTTCACTTTTTGGTCTTTAAAAAGAATAGTGTATGTACTCACATCATTTCACACTTGGTTTTGGGTTTCAAAGTCAACAAAAGTCAAAGTCAACAAAATTCAAAGTCAATAAAAGTCAACATCAACAAAAGTCAAAGTCAACAAAAGTCAAAATTCAACAAAAGTCAAAAAGTCAAAAAAATCAACATTTTTTTTGGGCTTAAAATGAACATGCACAAATCTCCAATGCCTTAAGCAAATTGAACACATAACTCTTGAATGCATTAACGGAATTGACATCTTGTTTTGTTTGTTTTTCAAAGTTTTCAAATTTAGATTCCTAAAAGCTGAACAAGTATTGAAATCAATCTCGAATGACTTAAGCGGCAATTGAACCCTTAATCCAAAAATCAAATCTTGAGTGCTTAAGGATCAAACATTCTATCTTTCAGTTTTTCAAGTCACACAAGCAATCAAAACACTTCAAACTTTGGGTTTAAAACTGAACACTTAATCATCCTCAATCTCGAATGCACAAGCAAATCAACACTTTGTTTCAATTTTTTTTAAAACCCACAAGCAATTGAACACTTTCAAAATTGGGGCTTAAAACTAAACAACTCAAACGAATCAAATCTTGAATGCTTTAAAGCAATTGAACAAGACAAAATCATATTTCAGCTTGGAGCATTTAAAATCAACCACTTGCAAGTTTACTTTTGCATACAAATCAAACATTCCCTAACTTATCGGATAATCAATCAAGTGTTTGAAGTCTTTGGTGCACTTGCACAAATCATTTTTTAGAACCCAACCTCACTTCACGCACTATCCTCTCCCATTGGCTCTCGTGGTCATTGGGGCAAGAAAAAGGTGATTGTGAGAATTCAAACTTTTTTTTAGATCTACTCTTGAGAAAATCTTCAGATCTGCTTAGAGGGGCCTGTCGAGAAGAAGCACAAGTCCTTCTAGAGAATGACCCCAAACTGGTAAATCCCTCAGCCGCTATATAAATAACGCACTAACCAAAAGAGCATTTATATCCTTTCAAGCTCAGGCGGGTCGTGTTCAATGGTAGTCCGGACTAGGTGAACTCCCCAGCATATCGACATGATTGAACTAGGATTTTAAGTGAATCACACCGTACAAACCGATTGCGGGGACACCACAAAAATATTATCAACTAATCAATCTAGCAACCTACCTGATCCATCCCCAAAAGCTTGATAATCGACTGGGAAAGGAACATAGTAACTTTCCCAAGAAATTTGCACATTCGTGCCACCTTGAGGGTTTGGAGTTGGCTAATACGACATCATAACCAGAGCCTTGTTCTTGGTGATGGTCGTATTTTGATTAGCTCTTGTGTGTGTGCCTACATATGTGGACAAAGGTTTTCAAGCTCACCGAATCCTTAAGGTAGAAAGTGCTTGTATGTGTCTTCAGTGTTACAAAACCTTGTGCAAAATAGTTCTCAAACATACACAAGTCTGGAAGTTTTGAAAGTCCTTTTTTCCAAGGAGATCGATATTTTTATGCTTCTTGCAAGGTTTCTTTACCTGTTGCGAGACTGTTTTCTCACAATTTCCAAAAAAATCATCACTTGTTCTAAAATAAAAAAAAATCCAAGGCACACTTGTCGCAGTCACTGCCTAGTCCTGAGCAACTATCTTCCAAACATTATCAAACTAAGCTCATATCTATTTATGTCATGCACGAGAAAGTCAGGTCCTCCATTTCTCCCCATATCTTAAACCAGCAGGGCTATCTTTGCCACCCCCATCCTCTTTCCATCTTCTTCAGAGTCAATCCTTCTTCCTAAGCTGAGCTTGAGTCTTCCATCCATCACCATCATTCCTCCCTAATCAACTCATCAGAAAAGTAGCAAGATTTCTCTAAATACCATCCAAACTCCAGTCATTCCTCCATCCTACCCCATCATGTCTATATCCTATTCTGATGATGATGAAGGTCTTGTTGATCATGATGCATACTTTGAAAACCTTAAAAATCTCTCCCTTGCATCTTATGATAATGATGAAGGTCTTGTTGATCATGATGTGTACATGGAAAGCCTTAACAAAATTTCTCCAAGCATCCTCCAAGCTCTAGTCATTCATCCACACTATCCCATCAACAAGGGAAATCCTTCTTATCCTCCATCCACATCTGCTTCTTATACATACATGCCTCCATCTTTTCCCATGGTCATATCCCACCCTCTATCTTTCCATAACAACACTACTAGCTACATCACTAATCCTAATCCCCCATCTCATTATCCTCCAACCCATGTTCAAATCCCTAATCCTAGTCCTCCATTTCCTCTAATCCATCACCAGAATCCTCATAATATTCCTCCTCCATCATCCACTCTATCCTATCCATCTCCCCCATCGTATCCTAATCTACCATCTCTAATTCCTACCTACATTAACACATATTCCATACCCCAATCCATCCTTCCTCTTCCACCAGTTAGTCAATCATGTTCACAAACCATTGCCACACCTACCTATGTGAACTATCTAGCGATACCATCTCGTACATCCAGCACTACACCATCATTCAACCATACAAGTTCATAATACATTGCCACATCTTCATATGTGGACTACCCTAATTTCCCATCATCTACGCCTATAGATCCTCCATCTCCGATACGTAAGTCTCCAAGGAGTTTCACAAGTAAGCCAACACAAAATCCATCTCTTATAGTTGACGAGTCATGTTATATAAATCCCCCATGGGAAAACACTAGTGATGAAGTCCTTCCACCCCTCACACCTGACATTCCTTTTCCATATCCCACACCTATCATTTCCTGTACGAATCCCAAACTTATTGATCCTCTTCCACCCCTCACACCCAATATTCCTTTTCCATCTCCCATCCCTATTATTTCCCTTATGAATCTCATACTTTTTGATCCCCTTCCATCTCCTAGCACCATTGAATTATCCTCATTTGTTGCATTCATCCAATCTTCATCCCCATCTTCTCCTCCTGACACTATCCACACCCCATCCCTTGAACCTCACACCTCCACCCTTCTTCCCAACATTACAGAATCCACCATCCCTACATACAACCCATTTGCAAAATCTCTCATCCATCCATACACCCCATTTGCAGAATCTCCCATTCTTCCATCCCCTCCATCTAAAGAATCCTTCCATATATCTCCCATAACACCATCACCATCAATCCAATCATACCATGATCTTGTCTAAAAGCATGTTGAAGTATCCATTGACTTGAATGATGATTGTATCATTCCATCCACTCCATATCAAGATCCTAACATCCCCCTCCATCCCTTACCTAATCCATCCACTCAACTTCCTGATCCATTGCCCTTCACTCCTCCATCTCAAGATCCTATCCTTCCATCTACTCCAACTCTTTATCCATTATCCTATCTAAGTCAAAATCCAAGCATCCCATCTACCCCACTTCCTAATTCATCCACTCCTTCAAATCAAGATCCTCCCACTCTACCTCTTCCATCTCAAAATCCATTACCCCATCTGAGTCAAGATCCAAGCATCCCATCTCCTCCACTCAATGATCCTTTATCGCCTCCAATTCCAACTATCCCACCACCATTACTCTATCCCCTTGGTCCACTTACATTCATCTATGGTGGTCCACTTAAAGCAACAAAAATACATTTCATGTCCACCATTTACACTCCTCTTGATAATGGACTCACATCTTGTTCCCTAAGAAAGAAGTACCCTATCCTAGATTGAATGCTAAAAAAATAGAATTATCAAGGAAAAGGCTTAGGCCTAAATGAGCAAGGTATACTAGAGCCCATCTCTTTTAAAAGACATCCACAATTTTGTGGTATTGGTTATGCACCTAGAGGTCCTTCATCCAAAACTATTGGTACAACTAAAGAAAAGTTTAAGAGTGCTTTAAACCCTCCATTACATCTTCCTATCGTCCCTCTAAATAATATAACAGAATCCCCCCTCCTCCATCCTTGCAACCCAACATATTCCTCCTTCATCCTCTCAATCCATTTTGGGCCCCTATGTCCCAAAATCTCATCCCACATCTTATCCCACTCCATCCTTCTTCCATCAATCCCATATAAAAATTCCTACCACTTACATTCCCATTCAGGATCAACAAAGGCACATACCCATGCGCCCCATCCACCATCCTACCTCCGCCACTCCATCTATATTTCCCCCATCTCATGCAAGTTCTCATATCTCTTCCAATGCTACTTAATATAATTTGGATGCCAAATGACCAATGCATAAAGCTACAGATCCACAATCTAAAGATTTTAATGTCCACTTCAAACGACATGCTCCAGCAAAAGAAAATCCAATCAAAGAATGTACTACATCCCATAGGGCCACAAAGGCCCACCAATGCAAAAGCAAAAACTATGTGGATCCCAAAGAAAAAAGATGACATGCATCTAAAAGAAAACTCCATTGTGGCATCCGAGGTTACTAATCCTCTAGCTGAGCATTCCTCTCCATCTTCAAAATTTCTTTTGGGTCCTTATCTCCCACAACTTCCTACCATGATTCCTACATCGCATCCACAAGTACCATCCACTTCACATTCACTCTTCCCCCAATCCCTCACAACATGTGCCAATGTTGATCCTAACAACACCCCCTATCCTACTCACTTTCCATCATTTTATCTAAATACTTCCAACTGTCATATCCCCTATCCCACATATCTCCCCCTGCATAACTATCTCATACCTACATTTGCCTAAGTCACTCATCCCACATAAAATTGTACCAACGTATCGTGATCCACATCAAAAGCAAAAAACCAAAAAGAGGAGAAAATAAATAAATAAATAATAAGAAGAAAATAAAAGAAAAATAAAAGAAAAATAAAGAGAAATCAATTCATCCACTGGTGAAAACTTGGCAAACAAGCACCTTGGATAAGTACCATGATGAAAACTTGGTAAACAGGCATCATGTGTAGTTTCCATCCAGTTTCTCCTCACACTTGGGGGAAGTTCATTCTAGCCACCATCCATATACCATCCATATCATGTCTTGTCCTTTTCACTTCCTCCCTCCTCCTCTAGATCTTGATGAGAAATATACATGCCACCATATTTACATGCTTTTGGACATCTCTTGACATTCATCTCTCATCTCTCATCTTTATCCACCTATCCTATTATCCACTCATCCTTACTTTCATCTATCCTTCTGCACTATCTTCCTCCTTATCCACCCTTTGTCCTATCTTTCATTCACCTCCGTCATTCTCTTGTTATCCTCTCTTCTATCATGTCATACCGCCTCCTAATGCTTCCTCACATGCATGACCTATCCTAAGTGGGGGCATTATGTTCCTTGGTGACGTAGTCCTTGGAGATCTTCTTGTATCCACCTATAATTTCCCAATCCTCCTCTCCTATCCACAATTCTTCATCTATCCATTCATTCCTCTATTAAAATCCTTCCATCTAACGCTTCCCTCTTCACATTCCCCAGCATCTCCTCCATCTTCCAATTCCTCCTTTCATAAACCCCATCACTTGTTTCTTCCCTTTCCATTGGTATCTAGCTCTAGGCTATCCTCATACACCCAATGCCACCCATTCCAATCCTAATTCTCCTCATGACCTATCATCGCATGCAAATCCTATCCACATCCTCCAGATATCCAAAGTCAAGCAGCAATCAACCCATCCAAGCACACGCTTACCTTGATTTGATCACAATCGACTCATCATCATTGGGATGCATCCTTCCCAATCCTTGTGTTTTCTTTGGGATTAGATCATTCCTACATGTAGAGAACCCCATCCACTATTCCTCTATCTTGGCATTTTGGCTCAACCAGGGCAACATCATGCATATCTGCCTCATCTCATCCATTCTCTCTAAGCTCCTTGAGCTTTAGTCCCATACATGTCTTTTCCATGTCAGTCCATCCTTGGTTCCAGTCTCGTCTGTACATATCTTACGTCCTTGGTCACTCTCCTTGCTGAAAATGATCTAGTTTCATTTTTGAATCATATGCTTCAACAAGTTCCTTTTGATAAAATCTTAGTTTAGCAGTTTGATCTCATCACATCTTTGGCCAATCGGATTCACACTTGACATCATATCCATGGAAATGGGTCCTTGAGGATGTATCCTTCCTCTCATTGACCTAAATCCAATTATCAATCATCTCCATGGCAATGGGTCCTTGAGGATGTATCCTTCCTTTTGTTGACGTAAATCCATTCATCTTTCTAGAAATGGGTCCTTCAGGATGTATCCTTCCTTTTGTTGACCTAAATCTACATCATCATCATCACTGGGTTCTTGTAGGATGTATCCTTCCTCTTGACCTAATCTCAATCCAATCATCATCCCATAACGTTGACCTCTCTGGAAAAAGTTGTCTTTTTATTGAATTTTTGATCTTGAAATTTGATTTTGGTTCTTGATTATCATTCCTAATTCTTTTCGGTTGTTCTCCTCCTCAAAGTTGCCACGATTCTTTATATCATGGTATGCTATGAATGGATGCACTTGGGATACGAAACTTGATCTTTTTGTTTTCTTCTTGTGAATAAGTTGGATATGACCCTTGCATGTATGTAGTTCATTTGGGTTCGCATGTTGTACTTGGGAAATGTCATTTTCTTGTGGGCTTTTACAGAAACATTTACACCATGGTTTTTTTCTGGGACTCATGTGTGATGCTAGGGCAACCCCCGCGTGTCTTTTGTGTCATTCCTCTGCAACACCAGTGACAAGGCCTTGTGTTCCTAGTAATCTTGGCATGGTCTCTAGCGTTTCTATATCAAAATAAGTGCTCAACTACATGACGGTATTCCATCCCAGAATACCCCTTGTTCAAGCTTCAAGAAAAAACCCTTCTTACCATCCCATCCCCAGAAAATCCATCCTTTTTAGTCCAATCAAATCCTGTCTCAAACCTAACTCTTCATCCTTGATGCAAACCTGACTATCCCATCCCTCACTCTTCTATCCCCTCCCCTTCCTTTTTCTTCTATCATGTCTCTGTTGGCCATCTTTTCGATATGTCGCTAGGGCTTCGCCTTTTCTCCATGTCACCCTCTCGAGGGGGCATCATCCTTGTCATTCTATTCTAATTCTATCCTAATTGTCACTCTAGGGAAACTTCATTTCCTACGTCCACATCTTCACGTTGTCTATTGTTTTAAATGTCTTCAAAATAGTGTTATTCTAACACTATGTTGAAGAGGGGCAAAATGTAGACACCTAAATCTGATTACCTTAATCAATCATATTTAGTGCCTTCTAGGACATATCAGCTAAGTAATTAAGCATTACCTAATTGACCTATGTCATCCTCTAGCCCCAATTAATTTATTTAATTGGCTATAGTCCTAATTAATTATTAAATGCAACCAATGGCTTAGTAGATAATTAAATCCTTATTGCTCCTATTATTGAATGAATATGTTAAATCATTTAATTCATTAATTAATATTCCCTTTAACACCTAACCTAACCCCTCTCAACTACCTAACCTTGAGTCTGAACTCAACCCAACCCTTTCATACATGCTAACCCTTCCTTATCCCGCTAATCACCCTTCTTATCTCCTAACCCTAATCCTAATTCTATCTCTAACCATGTCACATTCCTAATCCTTGATTAGGAACTCAACCCCCAAAGTCAAAGTCAACAATCTCAAGCCAAGCCTATCCAT
>MU225805.1:955372-973084 GCA_018584345.1 Thuja plicata | reverse complement strand
TCAAGAGAACATCAATGCCTTCTTACAATGCATGCATGTTACCCCGGGTCCTCCTGACATTGTATTTAATCAAAAGGATTTACCTTCTCAAGAAGTTTAGAAGCAATATGATGCCCTTATGGTTGCTGTTACTACCAATAAGAGTAACATTCGTAGGACCTTGATTGATAATGGATCTGGGCTTAATATTTTTAGCATGGACATGTTCAAATCAATTAAAGCCAATCTTTCAACTATTCAACCTGATAATAATCCTATACGTGGCTTTGATAACATTGATAAGAACACTTTGGGCATCATTACCTTACCTATTACAGTAGGTCCAGTTATCCTGAATACTCCTTTTCATGTTATGCCTGGACCTCTTAATTATAACCTCCTCTTGGGTAGACCTTGGTTGCATGAGATGCATGTTGTTCCTTCCACTCTTCACTGTAAAGTCAAATTTATTCACAACAACATGGTGTATACACTTCATGCAGATGATGCGCCAAATCCTTGTTTGAATATTCAAAACCACCATAAACCTATTCCTAATAGTAATCCTTCTTCCTCTAATGCTCTTCCTAGAGATGATTGGGGAACCCTCGATTTTAATCCTACCTTTATTGGAGAATATAAGGTTTCTAATCTTGATTTTATGAAGCCACAAAGATAAATTGAACAACAATCTTTTGCTTCTACTTCTCATTACCTTCATAATAAATTTGTCACTGCTTCTACCCACTATGAATCTATCAAACCTACTAATGATGACATAGTAACTACTGAAATTCCATTGACTCCTTCTGATATGGCTTCTCATTATGGTCCTAGTTATCATTTACTAGTTAAACAAGGATTCCATGGTCAAGGATGTGGTAAGCATAAACAGGGAATTCAAATGCCCTTATAGAATGGGGGGCATGAACATTATTATGGATTGGGATTTAATCCTTAACAATACATCAATAACAACATCTCAAATAAAACTTCAAAACATGATGAACCTATGAAGGAATTTGACCAAGAAGTTCCTTTGCCTAAACTCGTTCATGCTAAGATGATTACTAGACCTAAACGCAAAAAGAAATGTAGTCTATACTTGAAGACTCTTCCTTTTTGTTTCTATCATAGATTTCATGATCACTCTACTAATGAATGTCATGCTTTACATTATAAGATTAGGCAACTCATTGATAGTAAATTTATTTATATATCATTTGGCAATGAGTTGTATTTCAATCCTATTTTCTCTAAATAACATTTATGTTCCTATTATGGAACTCCACATTATGTAAACAATGTTAGCCTAATCTTTGGGGGCTCGTTGTTTTGCATAGTATTGTGAGCAATATAATAGGTCCCCTTTCATCCTTGTTCCCACGCTTGGGGGGAAAGGATGCCATCTCCTTCTTTTCTGTCTTTCTGGGATTCACTTTTCCCTTGGTTAAGCAGTATATGTGATATCCAATCGTACATGAACATTTTGGTTTGCATTGAGGATCTATGTCTTTGATCACAACCTATTTTGTTATTTGACATTGGGTTTCCCTGGTTGATAAATCTCTCACCTTGGAAAATGAATATTGTGTTATCCCTCACAGGGGTTACTTTTTAACTTCTTGCATGATATCTCTTTGCATTCGTCCCTTCCATGGCCTCATAGGAGCTGTGACCTTCTTGGCTTGGACTGGGTTTTGTCCATGGATATTGTCTTGTTGTTGAAGAAGGCTTTATCCTTGTTCTTTTCTTTCCTTAACATGTCAAAATAGTATGTACTTTGCCATATTAAGGAAGGGGGCATATACACGGCCTCCCTCATTTTATATTATGCATTTTTTTTGTAACATTTTGTTTTGCAATATGCTAAATCTTTGGAAGGTAACGCACATAAGTTGCTAAATACTGAAGAGATACACATTCAATTAAAATTTGATATGCTAAATCCTCAGAAGGTAACACACATAAGTTGCTAGATTCTGAAGAGTTACGCATTTTACAAATGTATTCCATGGTGATATAAGAATATGGATCCATGGGTACTTCATAAAATCTGTCAAAAGATGCACTACATACATGCACAAAGCCGCCAGAAGTTGCACAACTTTATGGGGTGACTATCAAGTGCTTGCTTGGTGGTCCATCCTATCCTTTTTGTGGCTCACACTGAGATACACACATCTTACTGGGTGAGTTAACCACTCCTATCTCTCTCTCTTTCTGTTTGACTGGTAATGTCTCTCTTATCGTGATAATAGGGTGGATAAAGACTTAAGTCCCTTGGGGGCTTGAGGGTTTATTTATCCCTTTTTGGTTCCAATAAGATTTTCTTTTCTGTATATTCTCCTTTACCAAGAGTTTGTGTTGAGCTCATACTCTCGCTAAAGTGGGGGCTAAATGTATAGTCAGAAAATGGAAGCACTTCCATTGTTGGACTTGTTTAGCCTTCTGAGTAAGTGGTTTGGGTCATATCAAGCACCTAGAATGGGTTCCTGAGTTAGACCTGGCTTTCCCCCTATTCTGCCCCTCTTTCCAATTCTTTCTATCCTGATTTCTGCATTCTGGACTATAGACCTGAGATTCTGGACTTCAAGGTCAGGGTCAACCTTTTGGGTCTATGTCAATCTCAACCCTGACCTAGGTCAAGGTTGACCTCAACCCTAACCTAGGTCGAGGTCAACCTCAACCCTGACCTAGGTCAAGGTCGACCTCGACCTTGACTCAGGGTTCAAACTTTGGGGTCTTCCAGTTTCTGGATGTTGGTCCTTGCAAAAGTTGTTTCCCGCTTCCGGGTCAGCTGTTTTAGGTTCCGAAGCGTTGATTCCTAAATTATATTTAACATAGGTCCTCTTCTACGGGTAAAGGCTTTAATGGGAATTTAATTCTCCTATGTCGGCCTCCTTAGAAGATTGTGCCCTAATTTCATATAAAAGGGAGCCTTTCTCCTCTCATTTTCTCTAAGTCTTCTAATGGTGATCAAGCATTCTCAAACTATCTTCAAGTGAAATTCAAGAAAGCATTCAAGAAAGATTTCAAGCAAGCATTCATCCATTCTCAAGCATTCAAGCATCCATTTTCATGAAGGAGATCCATTGGATTCCATTGAAGGATTCAAGCTACATAGTGCCCTTTTGGTGATCTCTCCATCCACATTCTTCCAAGCCTCTTCCAAATCAAGAACCCATTCAAGACTTGATGTTGGATATCTACAAGAAATTGATTGAAGACATCCTTCATCCTACATTTTAGATCCATTGGTGCATACATACTTGTGGATTCAAGGATTTGAATCCTCCACAAGGAATTTTACAAGCAAGGTGAATTTATGCATTTACTTTGTTTATTTTTGCAGTTTTAATTACAAATATTTGAGGTTAATTCCAAAACCAGGGTTTGACCAAGGAAAACCCCTCCCCCAAAAAACAAATGTCTTTTTCTTGCAGGTACAGGTTCAGGACTATGGATTTGGACTCAGATCTGGATACCCTTTTCGGCAAACTTTCAGGATCTGCGAACAGATTTTCTATCAGACTTGTGCAGGTCAAGGTCCACATTATTGGGTTAGGGTCGACCTCACCCCTGACCTAGGTCAAGGTCGACCTCACCCCTAACCTAGGTCAAGGTTGACATTTTTGGGTCAGGGTTGACATTTGTGGCTCAAGGTCGACCTTTTTCATAAGACGATATCAGAACGGAAAATGATTTCTGGGTTCTGTTTGTCTCTGCGTTTCCTTTCCAGATCATACTTCAATTTTTCCAGAAACAGTCTACAGACCTCAAAAAATAGCATTCTTTGATCTTCAATATTTCAAGGTTAGTGTATTTCTCCTATCCATTTCAACTCAAATCCTTAATCATTCTACATCTATCACTCATTCCTTTCCATAAAAATGGGGAATTTAAGACTTTCTTCTTTGCTCTCATTTCCAAATGATTGATTCATTTGTGCATTGATCCTTTTTGGGTTGATCAATTTGGATCTTTCCTTTTTGCATCTTGGGATAGAAGAGGAATATCTTATCTTTCCCCCACTTATTTCAAATGTTACATTTCTTATGTTACACATAGTTATATGTAACATTTTATATGTTACAATTACTTCTTCACATCATAATACCTTTCTCTATAGTACTTTGTATTAAATAAATGCTAATTATTATTGCTCCCTCAATGTACCATTACTTCCATGCACTACACATGTTAATAAATTCACTCCATTGATTAATTGTGACAAAAACAAGTCTTTCAACAAAAAAACCTCACAATATGTTCCAAACTACTTCCAAGAAGTGTTTCAAGCTATATAAATAATTAATTTGTACTATTTTCATTTCTAGATACTGCTTGGTTTCTAAAATAGTTCTTCACAATTCAATAATTTCATTCCTCTTCTTAACTATACAATTCTAATAGAATTTTCCTAATGTTACACTCTTTTTTTTTTAGGTTTCTATTAACACTGCCACAATCAAAACCATACACTATGCATCAACAACTACCAAACTTTTGCACTTTAATGTACAACATATTACAAACACCTATTATGTATTCTCAACATTCTATGATTGCATATTCCAATCAATTAGCAAAATAAAAAATTGTTGTCTAGTGTTAAACTTCATTTTAAAATCTGAGACATAATATTTTGTTTTTTAATCATTTATAATCATTTAGCTTTAACAATTTTTTCACAATTGCAAATGTACATCAAAGGTTTGTGTTAGATAAATACTAATTTTTTACAACAAAAAAATATTTATTAATTTCATATTGAAGATATTTTATGATACATAGATTAATATAAGTTATGGTAAAATACTATTAATAATACTAACATATTAAAACCTATATGAATATACAAACCTGGTATTAATAAATACAAAACAAAGTATTATATTTTTTCTTCCTTACAAATAATTCTATATTTCACACTTACATTTAAGTTACCAAAATAATTAATATTGATCTACCATAGTACTTATTTATCAAACTTTCAATTAATTACTCTATCAATCAATACATTTAAAAAGATTAACCAATAACTATTAACTCTACTCATATGCTAATTTTATATTGTAATTATTTTATCATACAATCATTAAAACATACTAATTTAGAATATTTACTATTAATCAGTCTACCAAACCAATAATTAAATGACTACTAACTATACTCATTTGTTCGTATTATATTAAATAAATTTTCTAATATACTGGTTAGTAATTAATAGTAATTTTCCAGAACGAAAAAGGTAATAACAAAATTTATTTATGACATGTCAATATATTTAATACTAACAAGCTTTCTAAATTATTATTAATTATACTCATATGTTAATTTCATATTAAAGGTATTTTATGATACCAGATTAATATATGTTATGGTGAAATACTATTAATAATATTGACATATTAAAAACTATATGAATATACAAACATGGTATTAATAAATACAAAACCCTTGTATTATAATTTTTCTCCCCTACAAACAATCATATATTTGACACTTAATTTTAAGATATTAACATAATTAATACTAATTTACCATAGTTCTTATTTACCAAACTTGCAATTAATTACTCTATCACTTAATACCTTTAAAAAGATCAACTAATTACTATTAATTCTAATCATGTGCTAATTTTGGATTGTAAGTATTTTGTCATACAATTATTAAAACAAACTAATTTACAATAGTTACTATTAATCAATCTACCACAACAATAATTAAATGACTGCTAATTATACTCATTTCATATTAAAGATATTTTCTACTATAGTGGTTAGTAATTAATAGTAATTTACCACAACTAAAAAATTAATAACAAAATTTATGTGTGACATGTCGATATAATTAATACCAATTTACCATTGTTTCAATTAATCACTTTCTAACAAAATACTTTAAATTAATTTCATATTAAAGATATTTTCTAATATATTGATTAGCAATTAATAAAAATTACCACAACTAACAAATTTATAACCAATCATTACTCTTGATAAAAAAATAACAAACCACTTCATAGTGAGGAAGTGAAATAACAGTCTAAGGATTGGAGAGGCTTCGAGCCAGAGATTTTTTTCAAATTTAACAAGTTCCCCTGACAAGCATGGTGGGTTGGTTGCGGGCTCTAGTTTTGGCACAGGTTTGGAGAATGTCACAGTGGACATGGTTTTTCCTTCGGCTGTTTCTCCAGTACCTATTTCAGTTCCTTCCCTGTGTGGTTAGGAGAATCTTTCCCCTTTCCAGGTTGTCTCGGCTTGCGCCCCGCCTCGGTTGGGTGTACCCATGATTCCTTCAAAGGAAGTATTGTCATGACCTTTGATTCCTGGCCCAAAGACTGTCATTGATAATGTCTTAGTGAATTGGCCTAGCCCTTTATTGGTGGAGAAAATGGTAGAAATAGATCTTTCCAAGGACCCACTAGTGGGGACCTACGAAGGGACAAGCAATGATAGTGTCGAGGTCAACCCCTCCACTACCAAAAAGTGGTCAGAAATTATGGGATGAAAATTGGCGAGAAAGCCTTCTTCTCATGCTTTGGCTATTAAGGTGGGTCTCGTGGATGGTGAAGTCACAATTTTTGTTCCAGACACTCTGGTGGATCACTCTGTTTCTTCTATGGAACTCGCTCTGGTTGGTAAGATCCTAGGCCCTCGTCTCAATATTGAATTGGTTAGATCTTTTGTTAAGAAAATATGGATTTTGAAGGTTTGGGTGGACATTGCAGCCTTACCCAAAGCCTTTGTGTCCTTCAAATTCACTAATAAAGAAGATCTAGATTATGTTATGTGTGGGGGTCCTTGGATGTTTGGTTGAATGGTTGTGGCCTTCTATAAATGGGCTCCAAACTGGGATTACTCTGAAAATTTATTCAAGGCCACCCCAGTCTTGGTGAGATTTCATGGCTTGCCTCTCGAATACTAGAACAAAGAATTCTTTAAGGGGTTAGCTACTACCTTTTGAGGGGAGCTTCTAATGGTTGATTCTATGACAACTGCTAAGTCTCATTTGGTTTTTGCCAGGATTTGTGTCAATATTTTCCAGTTTGACAACCTTCCCTTGGTTATCAACACGAACTCTAAATTGGGTATTTGGAAGCAATAAGTAGAGTTTGAATCTCTCCCCTTTGCCTCCTTCATGTGTCATAAAATGGGACACTAGGAAAAGAAATGCCCGAAGAAAGTTCAAAAGGTTTCTAAGACAACAGATTCTGGCCCTAAACCCCCTAATGAGCCTAAACAAGTTTGGAAGGAGAAAATGCCTCCTATTATGGTTGAAGGGGTTAGTGTTAACAAGGTGTATCCAGTTCTGGCAAGAATCCAAGGAGAAATGGTATACTCTAATGGTTAGCTAGACTTGGAAGATGGGGAATTTGTTGATTTTGTTACCCATGTCTCTAACTATTTCATGAAGGAGGTTGCTGTGAAGGTGGTCATTCCTATCCAAGTAGATGACATTAACCTCAAGGGTTTGCAGATCAACATTGAAGGTGCCTTGCATACTTCTCAGTCGGACAGTGATGCGTTGGCGGATGACTCCTTGTCAACCAACCCTTAAAATTTAGAGGAGGACTCCTCCTTTGTCCCTAACTACCATTCTGGGAGTGGAGATGAAGAACCTTTATCTCATGATGGCCTGGACTTTCTGGACCTGAATGGAGCACCCTGGACCACTCATATGGGAAAGAAATAAAAAAAATGTACAAAAAGCTCTCAACTCCAAGCTCTAAGGGAGTAGTTACCTGTAGTAAAGTATATGGGGGATCTAAGGTTCGTTTGAAGGTGGACGTTGGATATCAGAAAAAAAACCCTAGGAAGAATCTCAAAAAAGATATCAGAGAAAGAGAAAGAAAAAAGGATATTGTGGATAGTAAGCAGTTGACCATCCAGGAATTCTGTACCCTGATTAAGAGACGAAAGTCATTTCATGGAATATAAGGGGATTGAATGCCTCCCATAAGTAAGATACGCTTAGGAACTTGGTTAGAGATCACAAACCTGACATCATTCTTGTTCAGGAGACCAAGATAGTCAAAGAAAAAATTAGAATCTTCAAAAATGGTGGTGTTGCTAGCTCAAGCTCTAATGGAGCCTTAGGTGGTATTGTTGTCTTTTGGAACCAAAATAATATTAGAGATGAAGTTTTAAGTAATGATCTAAACTGCCTGAGCATTAAATTTGTCCACCTCAAGTCTGATTTTGAATGGGTTACTAATAACATCTAGGCTCCTAATTCCAAAGCTGGTAGGGCTAAGTATTGGAAGTTGGTTGAGGATCAAAGGCTTTCTTTCTATGATTCTCCCTAGTTGGTTATGGGACATTTCAACTATCCTCTTAAAGAAAATGAGAAGTTTGGAGCGGTTGATAGCTAGAGTCAACTAGAGGGTAGAGTTGAGCTTATGGATTTTATTAATAGATAGGATCTTGTTGATATTGATCTCCAGGGTGTTAATTACAATTGGTCTTATAGTGATGAAGGGTGCTCCCCTTATTAACATGAACACAAAACAAAATCGAGAATAATAAGATTTGCAAAGACAGGAATGAGCTTTCTATTATCCACCATGAAATGAAATTACAATATTCTGAAATATGACATGTACCTTCAGAAATGCAACATGCATAGCCACATGGAAATTTTATTACAATAATCTGAAAACCATAGCCACCAGCTGCATAACCAAGAACTGTCCTAGACAACCCTGTGAACCTTCAATATATAGCCAATTTTAACCACCCAAGAAGACTCTACAAATAAAACCCTAAAGTTTGAGGTTGATTAACCCTAAGATATTATTATTCATCTTTATTATATTAGAGTAGGCCCAAACAAATCCGGAACCCAAAATTTGTTTTTGAAGAAACTTTAACATTTTTAAGTTTAGGTAGCGCAACTTTCGGAGACCATAACTCATGAACCGTTGACCCGGTGGGCCACCGTAACCCCATTTTGGAAATGCCATGAATTTTTCTACAATGCTGGTCTCTATCTTGCCTAGTCATCCAAGGTTTTGACCCAATTTGGAGCCTCTAAAGTCTTTAAAATTGAGTTCAAAGTTTCTGTACACTGCTGCCAATATCGAAAATATTCAATATCTAAAAAACTAGATTTCATCTCCAGCAATGATGCTTTGCTAGTAGGATGATACAGTCAAAGTGAACCTCCAGGGAAAAAGAAAGAACATTCTGAGCTGAAACAAAAAACTTACTAAAAATAGTAACTTTCCAAAAATAATAACTCTGTACAAAATAGCCCTAATTGAAAAGAAACCTGAAAATATTTTTGGGTGATGCAAGATTTCTCTTACACCCAGGATGCTCCTGCATCAAATAGAAGAGTGGGAGTAGACCTTATCTAGGTTCATATTGATTGTGCTTTTATATATGGTAGTTGGTTCCATAGCTTTTGTTTCTCGCTCTCCTCTCTCACTAAGGTTGGATCCAATCATTTCCCTATCTCCTATGTTTCCGACTCGATGAAGGTGAAGGGAAATTTCCCCTTTAGATTTGAGAAAATGTGGATTGATCACCTGTAGATTGAGAGGAGAATTAGGGATTTGTGGAATGTCAACATTCAGGGCACTGCTATGTTCAGAGTGTCTAAGAAACTCCAGCATATAAAACAGAACATTAAAACTTGGAGTAAGGAAGTGCATGAGGTCATTTGTTCAACCCAGTTTTCTAATAACTTTGGTTTCCTCTTGAAACTCAGTCTCTTGAAGGCTTATGACCAGGTGTATTGGGATTTTTCGGTCAAGATTATCTGATCCTTTGGTTTCTATGATAAATTATTGCAACTAGTTCTCCAGGTCATTATCACTTCTTTCCAGATGCGGTTCTTGTTAATAGTTCTTCTTCCCGATCCTTCAAGCCTTCTAGGGGGCTCCATCAAGGTGACCCATTGTCCCCAATTTTCTTTTCCATTCTAGTAAAGGGTCTTGGCCACTATTTTCAGAGACTTGTGATTGAAGGATCTTTAAATGGCCTTATTCCCTCCCTGGCTTCCAGGCCTTGCTCCCATGAGAAATTTGTGGATGATACTGTTATTATGGGGTCATCTTCCATTCAGGAGGTTAGAACAATTAAATAGGATCTTTCACTTTATTCTTAGGATACTAGTCAAATTGTTAACTGGAATAAGAGCTCTATGTTTTTTATTAACATGTCAGAGGATAGACAACATAGAATTTCCATAATCATAGGATGTGAAATTGGTAAGCTTCCTGCCACCTACCCTGGTTTTCCCTTGGGCTTAAAGCCTCCCAAATATTTTTGGGCTAGTATTGTGGATAGATTCAATAGGGAATTGGTTGGCTAGAAGGGATCTCCATTAAGTCAACCAGGAAAACTTTAACTCCTGAAGGCTTCTCTACAGAGTCTCCCTATTTATGCCTTAGTCTGCTTAAAATCCCTAGTAAATTTGTAGTTATCATCGAGAATATTGAGAGAAATTTTCTGTGGTTAGGGGTGGAAGAAAGAAAGAGATTGGCTCTAGTAGCATGGGACAATGTTTTGACATTGAAGAAGTGGGGAGGCTTGGGGATCCGCCCTTTAAGAGTTAAAAATCAGGCTCTTTTGGCTAAGAAAATCTGGAGAATCTTTGGGGGAAAAAAAGAGTAGAATGATATTATTCACAAAAAATACCTCTACTCCTTCCCTCACATATAAAACTTTATGTTGTCAGATGTGAAAGTGTAGGGCTCTTTCATTTGGAATAGTATCTAGCTAGCTAAGGAGATGGCTTTCAAGGGTGCTAAGTGAATTTTAGGTACTGGAAGGAGAATCAAATTATGGGAAGATTGTTGGATTAAATATTTCGCTCTGAATTCTATTCCTTGTAACTCCAGCCTTTTATTGATATTTTTCTTGAGAGATTCGGTCTGTGGGTTAATGATTACTGGGGGCGCCATTCTTGGGTTGATCTTTTTGTTGTTGATTTTTCACTCAAGCCTTTGATGTTGGATCTGAATGCTCGGAAAGTTGACTCTACCAGGGAGGATGATCTGATTTGGTGGTTTCTCCCCTTTGGTATCTTTTTTGTTTCTTCTACCTCTGAGTGTATGTTGAAGCCGCTGGATCCTCCTCCCTTTTGGGCCCAGGTTTTGGATAAATGGTTAATTCCTAAAATTAACATTTTCTATTGGTTGGTTTTGCAGAAAATGATTTTTACTATTGATAATCTTCAAAAGAGAGGAATGATTCTGCCTAACAGATGTTTTCTGTGTAAGAATTCTAAGGAGCCAATTTACAATTTGGTTATCGATTGTTGATACTCCTGGGAAGTTTGGTGCCTCACCTTGCAATGCTGGAAGATATGCTGGGTTTTCCTAGATAATATGGAGGATTTCTTTAGAGAGTGGAGAAATTCTTAGGTTCCTATGGATAGGTTGTTGTGGAACATCATTGCTCCTCATGTTATCTGGAAGCTATGGAGAGAACGCAATGATAAGGTTTTTAGAGACACTACCCTTCCTCCGGTGGTTATTGCTGAAAAGATTAAGAGAAGCATTAAGGAGAATTGTAATGTCATGAATGGCTCTAAGCTAGATTTTTTGCTGCAGATAAAAGTATTGGCACTAAATTTAAATCTGCATCTCAGTGTGAGAATGCCATCTAGCTTTTGCCCTCCTGGCTGGATCAAACCAATTTTGATGGTGCGGTGAAGGGTAATCCAGGGCCCGCCGGATGTGGTGGTATTATTTAGGATGACATGACCAACTGTCTTGCTATTGTGCCATTCCCCATTGGCATCCATACCAATCACGTGGTGGAGGCAATTGCTCTTCTTCAAATTTTAAAAATTATTAATGAGGACATGCCTTGGAATGTGTGGATAGAAGGTGATTCAATGAATATTTTAAACTACATTAAAGGGATGACTAAACCATTATGGTCTATTAAGGATATTATTGAAGAGGCTCGTATAATCATTAATTCTTTTAAGCATGTCATTATTTCTCATAACTTCAGGGAGGCTAATTGTACTGCAGATGTGTTGGCCAACATCGCAGTTAGGGCTGAGGACATCATAACTTGGCACGATGGAAGTGATTTGACCATCGATTTGAAGGCCAAGTTGGCATTCGATATAACCCATAGTAAAAGAGAAGATTTGGAATATCTTAAAAAGCTTGGATGAAAAGACGCAAGTTATTTAAATCAGTTAAAAGGGTTATGGAAAGTCTTGTCTTTCCCGAGGTGACCAAGTGTAGACACACGTATATTTGGGTTGTGATCAATTTTAATTTTTCTATTGTGTCTTATCCTTGTTTTGTTTCTGCCATTTTTGAGAGTCTGTTCTCTGAGGGCATCATAGGTGGAGGGCTTAATCGTACAGAGCCAAAGAATTGCAAAAAATAGAAGAAAAAGGTGGAGGTCTGGGATAAGCTCAAGAAGGGTGGGCTCATTATGTACGTGGAACACCTCCATGGGCTCAAAGAATGTCAAGAAGGATTTTTTTGATAGTTGGAAGGATGGTACCATGACAATTGGGGGCATGGCTATTAAAATTATCGAAGATGTTATTGCGGAGTTGTCTTGGTTGAGTACCAAGGGTATGAAGTTTTATAGAGACAAGAAGAATTCCCAAAAGGCCCTTCTGCACTTCCCTAAGGACAAGGCAGAGGCTGAGAGCTTGGTGAAGGACTCTGGTGGCTGTTATGATGTGGACACTATCAAGGAGAGATCTGGGTGAAGATGCTTACTGTGGTCATGTACTATATCACCTTGGATGGTAGGTATAAAAGGGTTCACTCCTACCATTTTCTACTACTTTGTCATTTCAGACATAAGGTTAGGGTTTCTTTCCCATTTTACCTTCTACAATCCCTTTTCCATAGTATAATTGATCATAGGAAGAAGGAGAGAAAACCCATTCTGCATGAGGGTCTCATTCTATTAATTGTTGAGTATGTTAATAAAGTTGCTTATAATAGCCCTCTTATCCTTTCGCCTAGAGACTCTGGTTCTATTAAGGCTTTGGGTAAATGAATTCAGGAGGGTGAGGATCAAGCAGAGTTGACAGTTGGTAAAAAAATAAAATTTGACAAGAAGGATGTTATGGAAACTGAATCTGAAGGTGAGAGTGTTGATGGCTATGCAGATACTAATTATGGCCCCCATACCCAGTTTGATGAGGAAAGAAAATAATCCCTATCAACTTTGGTGAGTGACACTGATGATGAAGAGGACAAGAATGTGTCTGCCTATGAATTCAAGGAAAAAGGTGATGACCTTGATGATAAATATGGGGATATGGGAGGTCAGAAGGTTCCCATTTTGGTCAATTATTCTAGCTCTGAATTCCACGATGCCGCTATTTCTCTGAAGCTTGAAGTGGTTATGGAGGTGCAGTCAAAGATGAAGGTGGATAATGATACTCTTGGTTTGGACACTGTTGAGTACCTAGTAATTTCCCTTCCAGCTCAAGGAATATTCCCTTTGCAAGAATGGTTAACATGAAGGAATGAAATGTTCAACTCCTACAAGAGGACATGTACGATAAGATTGACCCCCCTTTCAGTGTTCTCCAAATTGCAAAGGTGATGTCAATGTATTCATTCTGCCTTATGAAATGGGTCTTCAAGGAAATAAAAAGCCTCTATCTTAGTTTTCGATCTCTCTCTGCTAAAATTGATCTACTTCAGGGGAATTTGGACACTGGGTTGAGAGGGATTGATGGCCGAAAGGATAAAGAGGAGGAGAATACCATTAGGGATTTGTGGGACAAGTTGGAAATCCTGGAAAAAACTCTGAAAAAAAGCATATGAAGGACAATAAATTCTTTATGAGTTCTTCGATGGAATGCTTTAACACCATCAAGTCAGAGCTAGATGCTGGGTCTCCAACTGTCAAGATTGAGGATGACAAAGATGAAGAGGATGATGCCCGGGCAAGCGCACTCTATCTGCTAAAAAGAGGAAAATTCAAGAGAGGATTCTTCGACTCTCAGACTTTAACACTACTCTCAAGAAGGTGTCTAAGAAAAAGGAGGCGGAGGGAACTCTTCTAGAGTTTTCCTAGTTCCTATTGCTCCCCTATTTTGTGCTGGTTGGTTTTTCAATTTTTGGTTGCTGGGTTGTTTAGCTGGTCACTGGTTTTTTTTCTGGTTTTTTGTGTTGGTTCTAGGTCTAGTAGGCTCATGTTTAGCCCTATTTCATTTTGGCAAACTTAATGTATTTTCCTTTTTTTCTTTTCTTTTAAGGGGTTTCGGGTCCCCCAAAAACCTATTTTTACAAGCAATCAAAAACAAATTTATAACCAATAAACATTTCTCTGACGAATAACTATTTTTAACAAACATAAACAAATATATCACATAAACAATAGCAAAAAATATTACTAACAATACAATACACATTTCCACTGCTCATATTATTGTATCATCCACCTTTTCTATTTTCCCTTCAACTTGCCAAAAACTTCCCATCGACGTTACACACATGCATTCAAAATATGCAACTACTAGTCTTATTAGGTTTGAAAATTTTCAATTTCACACTGTATATTACAATTTTTAAATTTAATAGATCATATAAGTTGACTTGTTATATTTTATAAAATAGTATATACGACACTTTAAATTATTTTTAAATGATAAAAATATATCATAGATTAATATAAAATAGTATTTTAATTTATAATATTAATCAATATTACTCTATAATTGATCAATATTTTGAATATTGATTCTCAAAACTATTTTTAATAAAAATTCAAAGACAAATGATTTAATTTTTAGAATGTCTTTAGCAAAATTGTCTTAAAGGTTTTTTAATATAAATGTAGAAACTTACTAATGAACTTATAATAATTTAGATTATAAAATTTATTATTAATAGTGGGACCATAATTTAATATTGATATACTAACTTAAAATCTTTTCAAAATAGAATTTTATTTCTCTTTAATCGTTTAAATTTTTTCAGCTAGATCATGAAATATTTTTTAATATTAATTTAAAAATGTATCCAATTTGTATTAGTGAATTAATATTGGTCCACACACACACATAAAACACTATTATAATGAATTATATCTACAATGATATGCCCTTTTCATTTAACATTCATCATATATTATTTCAATTGATGTGACCATATGATAACGTATTGCTCATACTTGTAAGCTCTAATTTTTCTTTTGGATTTTACTTGCTAATAAAATATTCCAAAATTTGATATTTCATATCTCAATGATAATTTATTTTAAATTCCTATGATTTTTTTTCTCCCAAAAAAAATTTTGTCCTTTGAAATTAAAAAAATCTTTCTTGATGACTATGCAGCATAACAATAAAAAAAAATTCAAGAAAACAAAAGGTCATTTTACATATTTGAAATTTGTGATTGATATAAATAATAAAGATATTTTGTATTTGAATTTTTTTATTTTAAAAAAAAACATCAAATAAAAGGTCTTTAAATAAATAAATTGTCATAAAGAATGTTATATGATAGATATAGGAGACCATCAATTCTAGGCCTCATCTGTTCATTTGAATTACATGTATTTCCATGTTAGAGGTAAAAGTGTTGTGTTTTCCTCTTAATAAATTTTATCTACTCTCTCACTAGACATAGCTCAAAATAAATTCCAAAAACTTGAAGAGCCAATAGATTGACTTCCTATGTTCTCAATTTGCAAAGACTTTTTAGGCCTTCCCTTTCTTTATTCAATTACAATAGAAAGCAACCTCACATCCTCTATCAAATTGAATGGATTTTCATGGCTTATACATCTAACATCCAATAGAAGTACACTACAACTATTAAAGTTATACAATGACAAAGAATGGAAGGATCGATCCAATATGTTCTCGCTAGGTAGATATGGTTTAATGTTCAATGAATGTTATGCATTGTTGAGTTTTTTTTTTAAGTATTATGGTATGAGTATTTATCTTTGAATAGTACAATTGAAGGCAATTTTTCTCATTAAGTCAATTGAGAAAGGCCCTGAAATAAGGCAATGTGTTTCTATGTAATGCAATAAAAATATTTATCTCTGAGATATTGTAGTAATAGAATTTATTTTTTAATTGAAAAAAAATGAAATGCATGAAAATTGTTAAAATAATTTTGTTAATTATATTTTCAAATCGCAAACTTTATTATTAATATGAGATACAATAATTTGAATAGTACAGATAAATGAGAAATAGGAAAGCTTGTATTTAAGAAGTTAATTATACTTATTAAATATTTGGAATGATAAATTACAAGAAAGTGTTCGTCCATTTAAAAATGTGAAATTAAATTTACAAACCTCATCTTATTTATTTTAATAGATTATCAATACAAAAATAATAGGATGAGTAGAAAAGTAGTTGAACATCTTATATATAAAAACTGATCATAAGTTTTGAAAATGGGAGTCATGATTTGAGTTTTCCTAATTCAACTTAAATAGAGTGTTAAGTTTGGCACAAACATAATTATTACAATTTTAAATACCTGATAAATTTTCTTCAAATATGATAGAGCTATCAATTTTTGGAATACTTGTGATTGAATAGGATAGTCCAAATCAAAATTTGAATTCTTTGGGATGTCTCAATTTTAGTTTGGTAGTTTTGCAGTTTGTGATGAGGTCTTGAAGGCAAACATTCTTACTACGGGATCAACTCTTTAGTTGTTTTCATAAATGGTAGGTGTGGTGTATTGAACATGGGGATATAAACACTCAACATTACTTAGGCTATCTTGAAACTAATTCACAAATGATCTATAGTATTAGCATTTTGTTCCAAAACCTCCTATTATCATATTTTTAAAAAATATTATGTACTTTTAATCCATGTTCATATATCTTTTACGTTTACGTGATATATGAATTTTTTTAATTTAATTTGGTTAATTTATTTCAAAAAATATTTGATCTCTAAGTGTAGAGAGTAGAAAAATATCAATACCTATGGCTACACTCTATCACGCATTTGGTCTTTATCATTTGTCAATATTGTTTTATTCTTCCATTAGCTAGATGGTATCATTATTTAATTAATTATTAAGTTTTGTGCTCTAATTTGACTATGTCCAATCAATTTCTCCTTTATCATTATCCCATTTAAATAGTTTTGTCAAATATTTAATCTTTGTCCTAGGGAAAAGAATCAATTAATTTTTCTTTATTCTATTGTCACATCTTTGGTAAATAAACACATTTATTTATTTATGCTTTTTCCCTCTTTCCCACAATTAAATAAATTGATTTATTCAATTTTCTAATTTGTCGACATTTGAATAAATTAATAATTTTTAATTATTAATCAACTCTATTTATAACTCCACTTCCCTCATTTCTTTTCATTTTCTTCTCCACATTTAATCTCCTTTACACCACCTCACCTCTTCCACCTTCCTCATTTTGCTTCACTTAACTCTTAGTAACTTGTCATTCCCCTATCCATTTTGAAATAGCAACCGCCGATCATTTGGCTCTACTTCTTCACCTTCAATCTTGTTCATTGATCGCTATTTGATCTCGTTTGTTAGATTAATGTTGGAAAACTATAAATTCGAGTCTGATTCCTCATTCTCGAGCCATGATTATTCAATTATCCTTATTGCCATTCTATCCTTGGTTTTACCATATTTGAGAACTCATCAACTTGAGAGCAACATCGATTAGAGGAGAATGAAAAAAAATGGAATGGAATGAAGGACATGCATCATGTTTGCTTGAGTTTTCTTACGTTAATTTATGGATTTTGTCTTTATAGTTT
>MU225805.1:890346-941187 GCA_018584345.1 Thuja plicata | reverse complement strand
GAAAAAAATGTGTGTTATGGTATAAGTATCCAGAGGATAATGTTCTCCATGAATCCCAAAGTCCAAACTTTAACAATTCTTGTCATCTTTTATACCCACCTTTACATATTTTGTGCATCTTTTGAACTTTTATGAGTTGTTTTAAACATGGTTGTTGTCATTTGAAACTAGACCTTTGTATTAGAAAAAAATAAGTAAATATGTTTGAAGATATATGGAAAATATAGGTAAATCAAACCAAGGTAGCCTTAGTATATATGGTTCATCACAATATTGGAAAAAACATTAATTAAAAATATAGTGAATAATTTTTTTAAAATTGGATAATCCATTTTTTTTAAAAATAAACTAAGTGGGGGTGCAATAATCTTATTTCAAAACCATAGATTAGATCAAATCTAATAGATAATTAATTGCTTGATCCTCAATGGTAGAGGGGGTGTTGTGCTTATAGACAATGTTGATCTTTAGAAGATCCAAGAGTGCAGTTGGGATGATTTAAAGCAAGAGGGAGAATGTACTAGAATGTTATAGATGAAAACAATAAAAAGATGAGAGAACATACCGTATAAACATTAGCTTCAAACAATTGCAATACCCAAAACCATGTTTGTTATGTCTTCTAGAGATTCTAAAGAACTCAACTCAAAAATGTAAGATTCAACAATTCTTTACCTAAAGCTTACATTTATTCAAAGCCTTAAATAAATAAATAATATTTTATTTGTAACCTGACAATGGAGTACAATAGAGGAAAGTTTCAAGATAATTTATTGACCAAATAGGTGTAGCACAATGAGCGCAATTCCTTCTTGGATATTTAAAGATTATATAGAAAAACAACTTGCAACTATAGAATTGCAACTATAGAATTACCTCATGATAATAACTTTTGAATCCAACAAATATACCTTCTTGAAAATCATTATGTATTAATGTAAAAAAATGTAAAGAAATACAAAGTAGTCAAAGAAGGATTGTACTTATAGAAGTATTGGGTTTCTATTTTTAGAACAAAAATTTAATCAAATAGCCTATTAAATTATGTAACTGCAGTATGTTATTATAGTCTACCATTTTTATTTTGGACATTTATATTACTCCAAAGCTAGTATTTATTGTACTTTTTGGTGATGCCCCAACACTACATCGAAATAAAAACATATGGTTCAATATGACACTCCAACATAAACTTACTACCTATTTCATCTTTTAAATTTTTTTTCTAGGAATGCCTCTAAATTCTTATAGAAACAATAAATTATTGCTTAAAGTGTTTGCTACAATGAATAAATCTCATGTAGATGACAAGAAATTTTGTTTTCCTCACTTAAGAGTAGAACATAGCATTTGGCCGGCATTAAGCCAGATTCGATAACCGTTGCTAACATCCTTCTTGCTTGTGCTGAAGTGGGAGCACTGGAATAGTGTATGCATATCAATGAAAGCACAATGGATTGGTCTGGTAGATGCTTTGCCAAAAATGGAAGTGTAGACAAGGCAACAAATTATCTGATTAAATGCCTAGCCACATGTTAAAGATGATAATTTGTATATAAGGCACATAAACTGTTATGCAAGATGCCACGTACCCTGTTACAAGCCCTTGTGCCATAATAACAACCATCTTTTTTCCCACCCCTTGAAAAAAAGAAACTAAATATTCAATGACCAGACTTTGATAATGTCTAAAATTCTCCCTTCCATTCCATATAATATGATTGAAAATGAAACCATTGCACGTGGTGAGACGAAAACCTTAGCATCCGAGACTAAAGACAAACGTGGACTCTTTTGAGAGGAATCAATTTTAGATATCCTCATATACAATAGTAGGTATCTATAAGAGAGTGATCGATAGTTTCATGGAAAGATGGTCGTGCACCGGCTTGTTGGTAAAGAGGCGCTTCATTGCCTTCAATACAATCACCACTTACGTAGGACCATGGCCCGCTCTGAACACCACGTGGTTTGTACACAGATATTGTGTTGAAGAAAGAAAGAAAAATGTAGAGGTTCCTTGTACGCTTCGAAAACACCATTATCCACTCCATCTCCAATGTTAAATCGCACACGCCACTAGCTACTAGATGACGATAATGTTTCTCTTTCTTTTCATCCTTATCTGAATGTACTTTTCATCCTTATCTGAATGTACTGTTCTTCACCAATGCTGACAACTTTGGCAAGACCTAWAAGATACRAGAATCTCCTTGGGTTAATAATGGTATGATTGAAACATCCATTTTCCGGGCAAGGGCTACTTGACAAAAAAGATGAGAAGATATCCAGCTGTCTTTTCGCCCTGATCTGACAGAAGAACGAAAGACCAATTTTCCCTTGACGAAAATATTAACATTTTTACGAGTCATACACGATGTAAGACAGGACAATCTTGTACATTGATAGGGGTGCCAAGACTAAAATCACGCCTCGAATCTTTTGCAGCTCACTAAAACGTAGATTTATAAAGAGAACAATTTTAAAAAAAACTAAGTATCCCCTTGGTAAGAAATACATTTTAGTTTGCTGTTTAGACGTTTCCCTCATTTATTATTAAAACATTTGAGCTGTTCCCTTCAATGACTTTGAAAATTATTGTGTGGTATATTAATAGTCCAAGCTCCAATAATAGAATCAAAGTTCTTTTATAATACCTCTTCCACTAGCTTCGTGTTCTCACTATGGGCTTCAATCTCCTATGTTGAAAATAATTCTTATCAAGCTGTCTCCTTTTAATTATTTTATTGTAGAGTATTTAGTAAATAATTGGTAAACTCGTGAGGTCGTGACCTCATTTCCAATGGGATTTGAACCTTGAAGACAAAAATAACAACACAAAAACTTAACCATCACAACATACCAATGTAAACATTTTTTACTACAAACTTGGGTGGGAACAACAACACCACGACCACTTAACACACTAGATAATGAATCCCTATATGTATGTGTAAACCACTTAACACACTAAGTAATAAAACCATGTATGTATGTGTGTATGTGTGTACACATATGCATGTATGTATGTATGTATGTATGTATGTATATGTGTAAAGATGTTTATGTTAAAAGAAGAGTTATTATTTCAGAGTAAATTTATAATTACTATATTTTTTTCTATAGATGTTTTATTTTTTTTTATTAGTCAATATGCAATGTAGAATTTTATTTTTAATTTCATATTTTAATGTAATTCTTTAATATTTATTATTATTATTTTAATGCAAAATTTTAGCAAAATTTTAGAAGTGTTTTTGTTAAGACACTCACATTTCATTCCTTGTTACTATTGTAGCTAGGCATGTTGGCCTAATAACTTATTAATATTACATCATAAGATTGCACGTAATATTTTTCTAAAATAAAAAATATGACACTTCAATTTAGAGTTATTTAGCTCTTGAGTTTGCTGCAAATTGGACTACTACTACTTGTTGTTATTCCTTTGTAGTTATCCTCTTGGGGTTCTAGATCCCGCCAAAATATGCTTATAAAGGGTTTCCGGTCCCTTCAAAACTTGTTTCCCTTAATCAAATAATTAACCATAAATATAATAATATTTTAATTTACAATATTAATACATACCATTGTAATTCTGAGCGAGGAATGGAGGTTTTCTTGCTGGTTCTTTCCTCCAGGAGCTCTCGAACCAGCTTTTACTATTTATATATTTTAAGTGGCTTGCCACTTTTTCGCCAAAAAAAAAAAACATACCATTTTATAATTGTTTTATATTTTATTGCAAAAATTTAAAAATATTTCTATTATGAATTCAAAAACATGATTTATTTAGGTTTTAAAATATGTTTATTTATATTTTAAATATAAATGCATAAACTTACTAATAAAATATAATATTTAAAGGTTGATGCATGCATATTTTACTATATTGTCAATTTTCATTAATCATACATTAAGACAAAAATATGTAGGTACATCATCATTCATAAAATTCATACATGGAGTAAAAAAATATATACATCATCATTCATAAAAAGATGTTGTTTAATTAATTAAATATACTTAAAAATTTTCAATTGCACTACTATAGTCAAGTTCTACGATGACATGCATTTCTCATTGCATAATATTTTATGATCTCATATTGTTTTTGATTTAAAAAGCAGCCAAAACATGGGGGCTGACCCTAACAGACACAACCAACATAAGGAGTGCTGACAACTAGAAAAAAACACACATGGCAAACCCTTATCCTATGCCAATTTTAAAAACCAAAAACCACAAAATAAAATCAACAGGCCCCAACTCCAACACGGAGCTGGTAACCAGCCTGGAAGTCCTAACAGGCCCCAACCTCACCATGAGGTTGGTAACCAACCTATGGTAATAAGTATCAGTAAAGTTAGCATTAACAGTAACAAATGGTAAACCAACATTAAAAAAAATTGAGTTTAACCGTAGTTCAAATAGGCCCACATCGCCCAACCGAAAAGTCTAGGCAAAAATATTAACCATAAACAAAGGAAAAGGAAACTACTTGGGGTTACATTCCCTGTCATTCAACAAGAGCTTAAGCTAGTCGTCTGCGAGGAACTGGTACAATTCTTCATCCTTTCACTCTCCTCCCGAATTCACTTTCTCCATATGAAGGAGTTGGAGCATAGTTGCAGCCGCATGCATGACCTTCACAACAAAGTCCGTGATCCCATTAAATCTTTCCCTGAGATTTTTGAATTCCACCCTCGTTTCCTTTAACTCCTCCTTAGGGTCAGAAAGCAAGAGGGGCTCCTGAGGTCCTTTAGTTTTATGGGGAGTTTCATTTGCAACATCAGGAATTTTCTCACCTTCCTTTTTGGAGTCCTCCAGAGATCCCTTAGGATCTTTGTTATCATTGATAGCCTTGGTGTTATCCTTTTCCTCCTGGGGGCTAAGGGGCTGGGTAGTTAGGAGCGGCGAGTCCACTTTCTTCTCCTTAAAGAGCTTTTTCTTCCAAAGGTCAAAGGTGGGGAAACAAAAACTAGTAGAGACATGAAAGTCGTGACTTTTCTCAGTCCCATCCACAATAGTGCTTTTCTTCTTTTTTTCCCTTTCTCTCTCCTCAACCTTAACTTTCTTCCCCACTTTAGCTTTCCCCTTGGTGACCTGCTTAATTTCTTCTTCCTCCTCTGAATCTTCTTCCTTATCCTATTCCACCAGACCTGGCAGCATTCTTTGCTGAGCTAGATAACTTCGTACCACGTGTTAGTATAGTAGACACTGACAGTGATTCTGATACCACCACTTACATTGCTCCATTATCTTATGAAGAGTGGAAAGAAATGTATCCTCTAGGTCCTGATCATCACAGTAATGTACACATACCACCACACTTTCAAGAATAGTTTGACGAGGAATTCCAGTCACTTCTCCTTACACAAGAGGCAACTGATGATACAAACACTACTAAGGTGCCTAGGTCAATAGGTGCTCATTTGACCATAGCAGAAGTTCTAGGTAGAACCCATCCCAACTAGGGACAAAGAGTTGATTTTACTCACATTCTTGACATGAGACCTAATGATGAAATAGACTCTCATGAGTATGAGTTCGACAGCTTGTCATATGCCACTTCTGACAGAGATACAGATATAGCTAATGCATATGAAAACCTTCTCAAAGTAGGTGAACGGTCTAGTGTCAGGTCACATGAGTCTGAATCCCTAGGTGTTAACATGTCATCTACTACGGTCCCTAGGAATCAAAGGAATTCGACTTTACCTTTGGATGAGATCACTTTGGGTCTCAACTTACTTGTCCATGCCTTTGATGATTATACCATGAATGCACTTGAACCCATCACTCCTCTTTCACTTTACCATCCTGAGCTTATAGACTGGAACTCTACCTCCCCATTTAATGAAGTCCTTATGTTCCAGAATGATTATGCTCTTGCCTGTTACCTACACGCTGTCGAACCTATAACGTCTCCTACCAGCGAAGCAAGTGTCAACATGACTAAGGCTGACATCAAGTATCTTAGTCATAAAATAAAAAGAAGAAAAAATAGGCGCTCTGATGGTGAAAATGACGTTGTGGCAGTATCAGAGCCTAAAATAGCCAAAATAAAAGATGTATCCAAAGGTGAAAACCTCTCTGAGGCACCTGTGGATGAGATACTTGATGCGCTTCTGAGTCATTTTCAGGAAAGATCATTTGTTCTTATTGAACTAACTCAACCTATCAACTTGGGTACAGAGGTAGAACCTCAGATTATTCACTTGGCACAGTCACTATCAGATGCAGAAAGAGAGGAATTCACTACATTCTTTAGAAACAAAAAACATTAACATTGCATGGAAATATTCAGATATGCCTGGATTAGACCCTAATATAATCATGCATCATCTATCCATTGCACTAGGTGTTAAGCCCATCAAGCAGAAGCTTTGCAAAATGCATCCACACGTAGCTCTACTTGTCAAAGCTAAATTGGAGAAATTGCTTAAGGTAGTGTTTATCAGAGTAATTGATTATGCAGAGTGGATCTCTAATATTGTTCTAGTATCAAAACATGATAAATCTATAAGAGTCTGCACAGACTTTAGAGACCTGAATTTGGCATGTCCTAAGGATGATTTTCCATTACCTAATATTGATATGATCATAGATATGACAACTGGGTATGGAATGTATTCACTAATGGATGGTTTCTCTGGTTATAACCAGATAAAAATTGCGCCAGAGGACCAAGAGAAAATAGCTTTCAAATGTGCCTGGGGCACTTTCTGTTGGAATGTCATGCCCTTTGGGCACAAAATTGTCGGTGCTACATATCAGAGAGCTGTTACCACCATATTTCATGATATGATGCATAAAACTATGGAAGATTACGTGGATGACAGTTTAGCCAAGAGTATGCACTAAAAGAAACATCTTTCCGATCTAGGTCCCATACTAGATCGTATGGAACAATTCAGTTTCAGACTTAACCCTAAGAAATGCACATTTGGCGTAACATTTGGCAAATTACTTGGCTATATCATCTCTGCCAAAGGTATTGAAGTAGATCCTAAAAAAGTACAAGATATCATGGAAATGCTGCCACCTAAAAATATCAGACAAATGACAGGACTTCAAGGCCGACTGCAGTCTATCCGACATTTTATCTCTCAACTAGCAGAGAAGTCACAACCATTTACCAAGACTTTGCACAAGGGTGTGGCTTATCAATGGAATAAAGAATGTGATGAAGGGTTCACACAAATCAAGCAGTATCTTGCGAACCCACCAATCTTGATGCCTCCCATTCATGGGAAGCCACTTATACTTTACATATCTGCTACGGATACATCATTTGGTATCCTATTGGCTCAAGAAGATCAACACAAGAAGGAAAGGGATATCTATTACATTAGTAGAACTTTCATCTCGTATGAAATGAAATATTCTGCTATAGAGAAGGCTTGCCTTGCAGTGGTGTTTGCTTCACAAAAATTGCGACACTATATGATGGCTCATACTACACGTCTAATTGCTAAAATTGACCCTCTAAAATACATACTCAGTAAAGCTACCCTCATAGGTAGACTAGCTAAATGGGTCATGCTTCTCAGTGAGTTTGATATTGAATATGTTGAAAGGAAATCCATTAAGGGCCAAGCAATAGCAGATCAGTTGGTAGAAGCACCTCTAGTTGATCATCAACCATTGCACATTGAATTTCTAGATGATTCCATATTACTTCTTACACATCGCTCATGGACTATGTTTTTTGATGGTTCATTTACCCAATAGGGGCCAGGTGCTGGGATACTGTTCATTACACCTCAATGGTACTCATTACCAAAGGATACAAGATGTTGTTTCCTTGTACAAACAACATTACTAAGTACGAAGCTCTCAACAATGGTATGAAGATCGCCCTTGAGTGGCGCGTGGATGAACTAAATGTTCTTGGCGATTCCCAGTTAGTCATTAATCAAGTTAATGATATCTATTAGATAAGGGATGACAAGTTGATACCTTATAAATGGTTGGTTGATGATCTTAAACATTATTTTACTCATATCACATTTCAACAGGTTCTGAGGGCAGATAATAAAGTGGTAGACTCATGGCTACTCTTGCCTCTATGCTGCAAATGCCTGAAAATGATTTTAGACATGAATTCCTGGTGGAGACATTACGCTACCTATCCTATGACTCCCCTGACTCCCAGATGATTTTTTCTGTCATAGGACATGACTCATCCTACTACCATCAAAAATTCTCCTACCTACGTGACCAGATTGTTCCAAACACTTACTCCCAGAATGAGAAACATCACCTAATCTGCAGTGCTTCATGGTTCGTCATCATCGCTAGTGACTTGTATAGACATGGTCTAGACGGTACCCTCCTTAGGTGTTTAGAACCCGATGAATCCAAACAAGCATTAGTATAGGTGCATGAAGGAATCTATGGGTCATACTCTAACGGCCTGACATTGGCCTGCAAACTTATTAGAGCTGGTTACTATTGGCCAGATATGGAAAAAGAAGCAACACAGTTTGCCAAGTCCTGCAAACAATGTCAATTACATGGAAACCTGATTCATGCTCCAGCCAAGGAGCTGATTCCATTCATTACTTTCTGCCCATTTCAACAATGGGCCTTTGATTTAGTGGGTTAGATCTACCCCTTGTCCTCCAATGGACATAAGTTTATCATTATAGCTACAGACTATTTTACTAAGTGCGTGGAGGTATTCCCTCTCACCATTGCCAGTGGCAAAATAGTAGCAATATTCATTCTCAATTACATCATCTACAGGCATGGTGTACCCTCAGTGATTATCACAGATAATGGGGGACAATTTAAAAACAAGGATTTGACAGAGCTCTGCTCTAAATTCAAAATTACTCAACACTGGTCTTCCATCTATTATCCTCAGGGTAATGGATAGGTGGAAGCTTCCAACAAAATGATCCTTAAGATCCTACACCGCACAGTGCAAAAATCTGGATGAGACTAGCATCTCTGGATCAATCCAACTCTTTGGGCATATAGGACAAGTATAAGAACACCAACAGGGGCTACTCCCTATGTGTTGGTTTATGGAGCAGATGCTGTGCTACCTATTGAGGTCGAGATTCCTTCTCTGTGAGTCTCTCTGAAGGGCCTCATTACTGACGAAGATACTAGAATATCTCGGCTACAAGAGCTAGAATTACTTGATGAACATTGCCAAGTGGCATTTGATCACCTGAGAGCATACCAAAAGAGGATGTCTAAAAGCTATAACAAGAAGGTCAAACCAAGGGATTTCCAAGTGGGTGACCTCATTTTGAGGGAGAACCCTAAGAATTAGCAACATCGGGTCCAGAAAGGCAAGTTTGAACCTAATTGGCTCGGTCCATATATTGTTACTACTGTGTTTGGGTCTAGTACCTATCAACTCTCTACTACTGAAGGAGAACAACTTGAAGAGCCCATCAATGCTCCTCATCTGAAGCGGTTCTATAGCTGAGACATCTTCTGTATGCTCATGTATATACTAAAGTCCTAAAAAAAATTTTAAAATCTGAAAAAGTCCTAAAAAAATGATCATCTTAGTGAAAACCTAGCGATACGCACCTTGATGTATCTCCAAAAAAATCATATATTCCAAAAATACAAAAAAATTAACAAATTGAAAAATACAAAAAAAAAGAGAAAAAGTGCCATTGATGAAAACCTGACAAACAGGCATCATGGTAGCAAAAAAAGAATTTCTGCCAAGAAGGTGAAAACCTGGTAAACAGGTGCCTCTTGTTACACAATGCTATATCTATCACAACACCACTTGGCTTCATGCATTTTCTTTCCCGCATTGCTACTTCCCTGCTTTCATTTGCTTTCAGTATTTGTCAAGACACCAACTCACATAGATTGAAACTGGTCATACTCTCAGGGCAACCCTCCTGGTCTTGGGGGCATTGTCTTATTATCTTTTGGATCTACTTTGTGACAGTCACCAGTGGTTCTCACTACGTCTGCCTACTATCACTTAGCTTATACAGAGTTCTCTCTTCTTGAGAATCTCCCTCACATTAGTCACCAGTGGTTCTCACTACATCTGCCTATTGATGTATAGCTTATGCTACGATTATTTCATTTGAACATCTCTCTTGCGTTAGTCACCAGTGGTTCTCACTGTGTCTTCCTACTATCGCTATTCTATCGAGATTGCTCACATTTTTAACAATTGGAGTTATACTCACATGCTCTATCTATCGATACCCGGTCTTGACGATTCTATGCTTTAGTTTGTACATATCTTTTGGTCACTTTCATGACACTCTAGTTCCTTTGCGAACCCTTCTGACTTGACACTGATTCAATGCCATACGCTTGGGGGCAATCAAATCTCATTTGGCCTTGCAACATACGTCAAGTCAGTCATCATTACTTGGGGGCATGGCCCCCCCATTTGATCACATCTTTGGTTTACACCTGAGTCAGTAATCTTGTCACTTCTCAAGGACAACTTGCTACTGACACAAACTGGTGTTTTTCAACACCACCATAAACAGTGTTTTTTGACACTATCTTTGGACACATTTGTGTTTTTTAACACACATTGGATATCTCAAACGTAAACATTTATCGATAACAATCAAACACAATGCATGCACAAGCACAACAGGGTTTTTCAACACCTCATACACATACACATTCGCAAAACTTTGCAACATGCTGAGCTATGATTGAAAATTTCTTTGTATGCTATCTATTCTTATGGATTTCATTGATATTTTATTTGTCTACTGCTTGTTGGTGTAGTCCCGATGAACCAGCAACGTAAAATAAACAGGGTGTATGTGATAAGAGCTCCCACAATAAGGTGGAACAGCCTCACATCCCTCGATCTTATTTATTTGTACACCATGGTTAGGTTGGTACTATCTCCTTGCCTATTATTGCTCTGTTTGTTCTTGTTTTGTTTGTTATTGATCTGTTTGTTTACGCATGACCGCACTCATGGTTATCTTGGCTTTGAATGCCTTGATACTGGTGTAATCTTGCAATATTAACTGGAAACAATGTTGAGCTCATCTTGGCTTTTGTGCCTTGGTGCTTACATTTGTTTCCTATATTTCATCTGATGAAGAGTCATATTCATATCCTTATGGTTGCATTGTGGCGCCAGTAAGGGTTGTATCAAATTTGATGTTCCAAAAAATGCTCAATGATGATGATTATACGATGGGTCTCACAACCATGTCCTAGAATTGCACTTTTATATTGCATCTAGCATAGGATTGCATTTTCATTCTAGACTTGCATTGTGACAATGATTCGGTGTTCTCTTCATTGCATTCTTCTGGGTTCATACTGTGGAGAGTTCTTCTTCACTATCCTAGTTTCATCATGACTGCACAGGTGTCTGATCCTTGCTCTCTATCTTCAGCTATATGCTCAACACATTTTCAGGATCGAAATCAAAATATGACACTTCTATATCACTCAAAATTGCATTTTAAAATTTTTGGGACTGACGCGATCGGACACTTGTGCAGTCAACTTTTTGACGTTGCTTTCTTGTCAGAATCCTATCATATCATCATTTTCTGAATTCTTTAACTTTTTTCCTCAAAATTCAACTCTAGTCAACTCTAGTCAACCCCAGTCAAACTTGGTCAACTAGACCTCAAAATCACTCAAAATTGATTCTAAATCTTCTGAATTCTTCCGTAATTTGTTCTAAGTTCTTCTTGATCTCCGAATCAACATTTATCTGCGATTTTTTGCTCTCCATGATCAATATGGCGTGTCATCTTTCTATTTCACTCCCGAAGGGGCAGGATGATTACATCATTAAATCCATTTCAATCAATCTGATCTGATTTTCAAAAGTCCTCATTGCTAGGGGCATCTCATCACTTGGGGCATGTTCAGTTTTTTGTACCTCATGGTCAAAACTAGATACTCCACAATCAATAAGGGCATCTTTGTTCCTTACATCTTATCATCTTTTCAACATCTGAGCAATCCAACTTAGATTCTTGAGGATCAAGCTCTGTTCTAGAGATGATTCTCGAAAACTATCTTTTGGGACAGGTATCGGGGCAATCTAACCCTGACTCCTGAAGGTTAAGCCTTGTTCTAGGGATAACCTTGTGAAAGATATTTATCCATCTTTTGGGACAAGTATCGAGGCAATCTAACCCTGACTCCTGAAGGTTAAGCCTAGTTCTAGGGATAACCTTGTGAAAGATATTCATCCATCTTTTGGGACAGGTATCGGGGCAATCTAACCCTAACTTCTGAAGGTTAAGCCTCGTTCTAGGGATAACCTTGTGAAAGATATTTATCCATCTTTTGGGATAGGTATCAGGGCAATCTAATCCTGACTCTAGAAGGGTAAGCCTCATTCTAGGGATAACCTTGTGAAAGATATTTATCCATATTTTGGGACAGGTATCGGGGCAATCTAACCCTAACTCTTGAAGGTTAAGCCTCGTTCTAGGGATAACCTTGTGAAAGATATTTATTCATCTTTTGGGATAGGTATTGGGGAAATCTAACCCTGACACCTGAAGGTTAAGCCTCGTTCTAGGGATAACCTTGCGAAAGATATTTATCCATCTTTTGGGAGAGGTATTGGGGCAATTTAACCCTGACTCCTAAAGGTTAAGCCTCGTTCTGAGGATAACCTTGTGAAATATATTTATCCATCTTTTTGGATAGGTATTAGGGCAATCTAACCTTGACTCCTGAAGGTTAAGCCTCGTTCTAGGTATAACCTTGTGAAAGATATTTATCCATCTTTTGGGATAGGTATCGAGGCAATCTAACCCTGACTCCTGAAGGTTAAGCCTTGTTCTAGGGATAACCTTGTGAAAGATGTCAATCTGACCAGTGTCTGGGTGATCTAACCCAGATATTGGGGGACTAAGCTTCATTCTGGAGATAGTCCTAAAGCCTCTATTTATCCATCTTTTGAGACAGGTATCGGGGCAATCTAACCCTGACTCCTGAAGGTTGAGCATCATTCTGGGGACAGTCTTGTGAAAGATATCTATTTTATCGGTGTCTTGGCAACCTAACCTAGGCTTCAGAGAGTCAAGATTTGTTCTAGAGATGGCTCTGAAATCTTTACATCATCAATTTTCAAATCTATTCTTCTGTGCTTCAGGCATCAGACTATTCTTTGAATCAATGCACTACTCGCACATCAATTCAAAGAGAGGCAAAATGTAACACCCCAAAATTGGCATCTTGCAACTCTAACCAATTTTGTTGCATTTGTCATTCTTCTAGATCATCAAAGTCCTATTGTACTAGGCAATTCTGAGTTTTAACTGACTCTACTCAACCTAAGTGTCAAATGTAGAAAATCCTAAATCTACATCAATCATACATCATGTTTAATTCCTAAAATATCTATTGGCTAGATAAACCCTATGATTGAATTAATTTAATTATAAAGTCCTAGCACTTTAATTAAATTAAATTCACCCTCTTTAGCTGAGACACATAAAAAAGGAATTAAATGATATTTAATTATTAAATGATATTTAATTATTAAATAAATATCCTCATTTTCAATAATTGAATTTAATTATTCAGATAATTGAGAAAAGCAATTATGAGGTCATATTTATTTAATTAATTGAATATTCTATCAAAAATATTTCTTTTATTCAGGAATGGAAACTTTGAATTAATTGGGCTTTAAAGAGAAAGAAAACAATTTAATTCAAATAAAACAGAATTAAATCAAAGAAAGAAAACAGTTAAAGCATGAAGAAAATAATTTATTTTATTCTTTTGAATAAAGCTTTCTATTCTAAACTGGCTTTTCTATCTGTTTTATTTCAAAGAGGAAAGTTACTATTCTGGTCATCTCTGAGTCTATAAAAGAACTCTCATTCTTCATTCAAAACCCCCCGATTACCCCCTGAATTTCTGAAGAAAATATGCATTGTTAGAATATTGAATTATTGTCATAGCTTCATATAGAATAATATCATCTTTGCAATAGAATAACTTCAATTTCTAGAATAATTGCATTGATCATCATGTCTTAGATTATCTCATATCTCTCATTTCTTAGCATAATATTGCATTGTATTGCATTTATCATGATAAATCTTTCGTTCCTAGATTGGTCCATGGTTGTGAGACTCTCGTTCTGAGAGAAATTTCAAAAACCCCATCTGGATAGAAGGCAATAGGTCAAATCATGCAGGCAGACAAGATGAATAATCTCATATTCTATCTTGTGTGTACCTAGTGAAGAAGGACTATGTTGAAGTGTGTGGTGAATTAACAAGGCTAAATTTACCACATACAACAACTTTTTTCTTGTATCTGGTTTTGGAGGCAATTCTATTAGATCTCCGCCTACTATCATTTTCGTCATCCTCTCCTTCAGAATCAATGGTGATTTACTCACCGTCAGCAGAGCCAGTTTTATTCTTCTTGGAAGCAAGGGTTTTGGAAGAAGTCATGGGGTTAGAAAGAGTAACCTGCAACTCATTAGGATTCTCAGGATACATCATAAAGTTATGAAGAGTAACAGTCCTAGGCGGACAGAGGGCTAGATGGAAATTGTATAGGCATAGCATTAACCCTGATGGATAATACAATAATTTTTCCTGGATTTCATTTTTTCTCTGACTTCCATAATAGAAGCTTCCATCGAATGGAGCAAAAAAAAAGGAAAGGAGATGGAATCGATGTACCTGAAGTGGTTAAGGAGCGGGAAATGGTAGTTGTAACAGGTGCCAAAACGGCCTTCTAGAGTGATATACTTCATCAAAATGGGGCACATTTCATTCCACGGGTCGGGCAGTGCCATTATGTTGAAACCTCCCCAAAATCGTTAAGGAATCTCCATTTTTTTGAAGAATATTTTCATATGGGTGTCATCTCAACTTTTGGTGATCTTCTTCCATTTTCTCCCCTCTATGGAGAGACCCATGGCCTGTGCAATAACCTCCTCATTAATCTCAAATGTAATTCCATTTATCATGACTTTGCGCTCATCCTAAGTTTTTACCAACTGCAGAGAGACCAGTTCATCACTGCCACCCATAGCCTTCATGAACAGGTAGAAACCACTCTCCGTCAGGTAGTTGAGAATGCATGAATTTATGATTAATTCATCCTCGATCCTAGCGGGTTCCACCCACACCATATCCCTGCCCATCTCCGAGCTGTATTCAAGCAATTCTTCCTCCTTGGTCTCAACTGACATCCCACCTTTCACTCCTCTATTCTGTACAAACCTCACTAGAGAAAAGCAAGCAAACCAAGAAATGTAGAAGGTTTTGCTCTAGATGAAAAACTAGGTGGTTTTATTGTCCGCCTCCTCGCAAAGTTGGCCTGTATAAATCACGTGGTTGGCCAGGATGAAAGAATAAACTTTGCAAGCTGAGAAATGATAACGCCATAAAGGCTTAATATAACCATTAATCGCATCATTCATGTTAATCTTTCCCTTGTGCGTGTCATGCTCCATGTCTTATTTAAATTTGAAAAATCCTGTACTTTTTTTAAAAATGACATTGATAGCCCGTCTTTTCAGCTGACAATAATTAATTGAACTGAATCACGTATCTCTTTTAAAATTTGAATTGATGCGGCACCTCATGAACTTGCCTTCCGCCTTTCTCAACCAATCAAAATCATCCTCATTATTCATCATCAAAATTAGTTTCTTTTTCCACAAGAGAAATAACATGCTTGGGTAGAGAATTTAAATTTCTCCAGCATCTTAAGCCATTCTCAGGAAGACCCATGGTCGCCAACATGTCAACCACCGCATTACCTTCTCGGTAAATGTGCTGAAGGTTGAAATCATTGAACGTGGGGAGCAACAAACAAATGTCCTGCAATACATTTTCTAGAATCCAGCTAGTGGTAGAGTTCCCTTTAACCAGCTCAATCACAATTTTAGAGTCACCTTTTATGATTAATCTTTTAATCCCAATATCAGATGCCAGCTTTAAGCCCCAAAGGAGAGCAGACATCTCAGCAAAATTATTAGACCCCTTCTCCAGGTGGACTGCATAGGTCAAGATCAAGTGACCCTTTTGATCTCTAAGAATACCTCCACCCACAGCAATACCATTGGAGGCAGCACCATCAAAGTTCAGCTTGGTTATGTTTTCCTCCGGGGGTGACCATTTAGCGTTTAGTCTAGTCAAAATTTTGGAGTAGTCCGTCGCATAGAAAGAGGTGGGAATAACCCATTCCTTATCTATCATACACTCCAATCCCTTGGGGGGTGTGTTCCAGCAGCAGGTGTCCAGGTTTTCCTTTAGCAGATTCACAGTCAGCCACACCGTTGCTTCAACATTGTTGTCCTCCCCTCTGAAAATCTGATTGTTCCACTCCTTCCACAGACTCCAATAGACATGTGGGGGTAATAGATGCCAAAGGATGTTGATGAGAGGGTGCTCAGCTATTTGACCCCAGTTAGTGATAAATTGGTCTAAGTGCCCCAAAAACACCCAGTCCAGCTATAGTTTGCTCATGATTTTGTCCCACACCTGAGAAGTGTAAGGGCATTGTATAAGAATATTATTTATTGTCTTAGCCTACACTTTTCAAAGAACACACCTATTAACCAACTGGACTCCCCATTTTTGGAGGTTGTCCACTAGAAAATTTTTATTTTGGGGATGAGCTAAGGAAACCATACCTTTCCCCAACTCATCTCATCGGCCAATACCTTATTGTTAGCAAGGTAAGCAGATTTGACCATAACCTCCCCCGATTTGCTATGACACCACACAACCTTATCAATAATTTGAGAGATAGGGATCCTAATCTCAGCAATCAGTTCATGTAGCTCCAGAATGTAGGACGGGACATGCTCCTGGCCACGGTAAGCATTAGAAAGGACTTTCCATTTCTTATCTTGTGAAATGTAGTCACTGACTTTGTCACCAAAATGAGAAATCAAATGATCCCTGAGGAGACCAAGTTTGTTTCTACTGAGACGTTTATCCCCTACCCACCAGTCCTCCCAAAAACGTATCTTCTTGCCATCACCCAACACCCATTTTAAGCCTCTGAGGAGGTTACCTTTACTTTTCACCATGAAGTTCTAGAATTTAGAGCCAGTGGGGTAGTTTTGGCCTAGGAGAATTGGTCATTTAAGAAGTATTTGGCATTCAAAATTTTGCACCAACTGGAGTTTCCCCTAAAAAGTTGCCAACCAAGTTTAGTAATTAGTGCCTTATTAAGATCTTTTATCTTTCTCACTCCTAGCCCTCCAACATTCTTAGGTTGGCAGACCATATCCCAGCTAACTAGGTTCATATTAGCCATTTCCTCCATTCCAGACCATAGAAAGTTCCTCTAGATTTTTTCCAATTTCTCTGCTATTCTGTCATTGATTTTAAAAAGAGAGAGGAAATAAACAGGTATTCCTTGAAGGGCCGCCGCAAGAAGTTGGAGCTTCCCCGCATTAATGAGGACCTTACCTTTCCATCCGGCCAATTGTTTCTGCACTTTTTTGAGGATGGAGTTCCAGAAAGGGTCAGAGACTTCCTTCACTATGAGAGGGAGCCCGAGATAGGTGTTGGGAAGCATACCACCCTTACAACCAATTTACATTCCATAATTTTCAACTGGGTTCTCTATTCATAATTAAAGAAGTAAATTTTACTTTTTCTATAATTAATCACCTGACACGAAGCCTCCGCATAATCATTTAGCAGAGATTTCCATTCTCTTGCTTCTCTAATACAAGCTTTCTCAAATAGAAACATGTCATCCACAAATTGTTGAGAGACTTTTGGAGGAAGAGTGGAAGCTGACTTGAATCTAGCAATGTGTCGAGAAGCGTCCAGTCTCAATAAATTATGAGCCAACACCTCAGCCAAAAGGAGGAAAAAATAAGGGGATAGAGGGTCACCTTGGTGCAAGCCCCTCTCCAGATTAAAGGACCCCCAGGGTGAACCATTTACAAGAACAGCAAATTCAAGCGTTTCCACCGCCTCCTTGACGATTCTTATGAAGTTAGCATGAAAGCCAAGCTTTTTTAGCACCTCGTACAAGAAGTTCCAAATCACCTTATCATATGCCTTAGAAATGTCTAGCTTCAGCATCATGCCAGTATTTTTACCTCTTTCCATTGAATGAATGATTTCATGGGTAGTGATAACCGCGTCTAAGATTTGCCTTCCCGGAACAAACCCCTTCTGGTTGCGATTAATTATATTTCCCAGGAGAGGTTTAATCCTATTTGTGATAATTTTAGATAGTATTTTATAAATAGTATTACAGAGGCTAATAGGCTGGAAATCACTTAGTTCCTTGGGGTCTTGAACTTTAGGGACCAGAACAATGTAAGTTTTATTAATTCTTTTGAGAATTTTTCCGGTTCTAACAAAATCACAAGCAACATGAATAAGATCATATTTTATGACCTCCCAGAAGTGCTAGAAGAAATCCAGGGGAAAGCCATCTAGACTGGGAGATTTGAAAGCACCCATGGAGAAAAAAATAGTTTTGACTTCCTCTTCAGAAACTTGGGATAGCAGCATATCGTTCTCTTCTCAAGTAATAGCACTCGGGATAGCCTCCAAGAGATGAGAGCTATCAGAATCCACCCCCCTCCACATCAAAATTCTAAAAGTGTCATGAAAGAAATCCACAGCATGATTACCCATGTCTTTTTCCTCAGTCATCACCACCCCACTGGTAGCAAGGGATTTAATTGTATTCCTTCTTTTATGGATTGAAGCAGATCTATGGAAAAAATTTGAGTTGCGGTCACCTTCCTTGAGTTATTGGATATGAGATCGTTTCTTCCAAAATATTTCCTCCCTCTTGAGGTTATCTTTCCATTTTTTCCTCCAGCCTTCTTCCTCAATATGAGCTTCCCAAGAGGAAGTTCCCATGGCCATATCATTATGGAGGAGTTTAAGTTTTTCCTCTATCTCTTTCTTACATTGAAAAATGTCCCTGAACTTAGTTTGGCTCCACTCGTGGGCCTCCCTTTTGATAATTTTTAGCTTCTCAACAATTCTAAACATAGTCATTCCCCTAATAGGCATATTCCACCACCTTTTTATACAATCTTCAAAATCCTGGTGAGAATGCCACATGATCTCGTAGCGGAAAGGACAGGATCCAACACAAGATTTTTCCTCCCAGTCAAGGATCAAAGGAGAGTGATCAGACACAGTCCTTGGGAGGTGGGAGAGGCCAATCAAAGGGGAAATATCCCATCCGCTAGAGATCAACCATCTATCCAGCCTAACTTGGATAAGGTGCCTACCTTTTCTATTATTAGACCAAGTAAAACCTGTTCCCTGCAACTCAATATCGGCCAAATCACTTATCCTCATGAAATCAGCCAGCTCCTGCATACTATCAGAATAGTCTTGGGACCCCCCAATTTCTTAGAAGGGTAAAGGGGAGAATTAAAATCCCCAGCACACATAATAGGGTAATCATGGTCAGCATCAATGAGGTTAGAGATTTCCCCCCAGACTCTACCCCATTCAATTCTAGAATTTGGGGCATAAATGTTGATCATATACCAGGAAGAATTATTCCAAGTAAAAAACATAGCAAGAAAGTTATGAGAAGAAGCCACAATGTTCACAGATAACTTACTAGGGTTCCAGAGAGTAGCAACACCTCTGAAAGCCCCATCATCTTCACTATACAAAAAGGCCGCTACTAACCAAATTTTATCTATCATCGGCACAAAATTATGGTGCTTCATTTTAACCTCTTGGATGAGAACCATATCAACTTTGAGATCCATAATATACTTCTTCAAAGAGAACTATTTTTGTGGGCTGTTCATGCCCCTTATGTTCCATGATAGGGACTTCATCTTTTACGTTTTTGAGAGTCTTCCAGGGTTAGTTGCCTTCCATTGGCAATGGCCCTTGCTGCTTCCTTAGCTCTGGCCACCCTAGCTGTCGGGCGTCCAACTTTATTTTTACTTCCCACATCTACCTTCTTTTTTGAATCTAGTCCTTCATCCATCTTCTTGCTCCTAGTTTTCCCTTTAGGTTCTAACCATTCAAAAGCAGAAGTCAAGGGTGACAAGGAGGTTGATCTCATCATCCCTGACTCATTTTCTGATCCACATTGTTGGGTGGAAGAAGTTTCTCCCCAAAATTTTCCTGTTAGAACACTTCCAGCCTCCCGAGTATTGTTCTCCTTAGTGGCTTCTAGACCTTTACGGTTGTTTATGAGAGCGTTGGACACATCTGTTAAGACTATGACCATTTCACCATCTTCAAGGGCCGTACCCATCTCAGCTTCAGTGTTCGCTATGAAAATCTCTCCTTCTTCTAAGGCCTCAACCTTCTCGGCCTCTGTGTTCCTTTCTGATCCTTCCTTCACCAGAACTTCTTCGAAGGCCTCAATCTTCTCGGCCTCTATGTTCCTTTCTGATCCTTCCTTCACTAGCCCACCAACATGGGGGGAAACCCACCAAGGGAAGGTTGTTCTACCATGGTATCCACCAAAGAGACATCTTGGAAGGTCTCACTAACTTTCATAATCTAAATCTTAGGAGGGGAGCACGTGTCAGGTTGTTCCTCCTTCCTAGTGGAACCCTTATAGTTTGTCACCATATGCCCATTTCTCCCACATTTCTGGCAGTGTAGAGTGGCATTTTCATAAACAATGGCTGGGTTCTAGTTCCCTCATTTGGACTTAAGCAGTACAATGTCTGGAAGGGGCTTGTTCATAGAGACATTAACACAAAATCTTGTAAACACCAGGCGTGACTTAGTTAGAGTAACCGTGTCAGCTGTCATATAGATTCTAAAGGAGTTCCCTTTCCATCGAAGCACTTTATCATCCCAGAATTCCAGGGGAAGACCAGGAAGGTGGACCCACACCGAAGATGCTTTTTGCAGTTCAACTTCCAGGTTGAACCCAGGCTTCCATTTAGCCATCAGAAGAGTGTGCTTCCCATAGTACTAACTCCCTATTGAAACACTAGTAAAATCTGCCTCAACATTAAATCTGAACAGGAATAGACCCCCTGGAATAGCAGAAACTGACAGGGACCCTTTTACTTTCCATCTGGTCATACACCAACTGCGCACCATCTCTATGGTGGGCCTAAAGGAAACAAACCTCCCAACAAGGGCAAGGTGTAGGGAAACAAATATGTCCTCCACAGCTCCATTTGGGATGGAGATCTCAGGACCAAATTCTCCAGCCAAGAATTCAGGCGTATCAGGGGTGTCAGGAGACCCAGATCCCAACACCACCTTCTTCCATCCCCCAACGCACTAACAGTGTCCACCCCCACAAGATTTGAAGGGGACACCGCAGTGCATGTCAGGGAAATAGGACAAGGCAAGTCAACCAGCGCAGAGGAAAAAGGGCCAACCCCAGATGAGGAGGAGTGGGGTTCCAAATCATCACTCCGAGCTAGGACTAGGAACAGGTCCGGGCAGTCACTCCCTGGCTCCCCTGGCGGAGCAGAGGCTGAGGCTGAGGATGAAGCCAGCATTCAAAAGACAAATGGGTGGGAACCTAGTACAGAGGAGTTGCAGAGCATTCAAAAACCAAATTTGTTTCTAAGTGGTGGAATCTAATTTTTATTATTGAATAATTTTACTAATTAACTTTTTAAAATTGTATCTTCCAAATCTTAGTTTTTAAAAACAAGAATTATTTTTATATTAATATTTTTTTCTTTAGTATGTAAAAAAATAAAAACCTTACTTTTCAAAAAGATATTTTTGTTTGTTTTTTTAAATATTAAAGATTTTCAATTTTCAATTTATATTTTTCTTAAAATATTGAATAAATGTCATTTAAAGGATCAAACTATCATAAATAGTTTAATACAAATAATAGTCAATGTCAAATTTCATGCTTGATCTCACTACTTAGATTAGAGGTATTTTAATATTAATTAAAAAATGTTTTAGTATTTAGATTAGATTTTAAATTCAGAAGAGCAGAAAGAGCTCTAAGTGAAAGTTTCAGAGGGATTGGGAGCCAGTTTGTCAAGGCCCTTGCTACCATTATTTCTTTGTCTACATAGGCTAGTGTGGATTGAGAAAAGGGTTAGTATGATAAGTGCTTTGGTGATGGGAAGTCAGGTGCAGACTCAGAGGATGACGACTTGAGGTTTCCTTGTCCTACATTGGGGACTTAGGTGGACCAGGGAGGTAATATATTTGTTGATCATATTCTAGGAGAGAATAATGCTCCTATGCATCATGTCGGGGGTTAAAATTTTGACCCGTGCCCTTGAAAAATCAATTCCTCGCTTGGGCTAGCCTAGGGTTAAACAAAATGAGGGGAATAAGAATAACAACTAGGTGTCTCTCTTTGGAGTTAAGTCTACTAAAAAAAAATTCTTTCCTCTCTAGTTGAAATTTTCTCTTCGCTAGACAAATGTAATGTTGTTATTAAGATCCATGATCAAGTTATTGACCATTGTATTTCCATTATGGCTTTGTCCTTATTAGCAAAATTCTGGGGCCCTAGACCTAATATTGAGGTTGTCAGGGATTTTGTTTTGGAAAAGTAGAAACCTAAGCATCAGGTGGAAGTTCTAGTGCTTCATAGAGGGTTTGTATCATCCCCCTTCTCTTGTAATGAATACCTAAACAAATTTCTTTGTGGAGGCCCATGGTTTATCAAAAAATCATCATTCACCTTAAAAAATGCAGTACGAGAATAGATTCCTATGATGCTTTCTTTGATGTTGTTCTTGTTTGGGTACGACTCCCAGGCCTACCCTTCGAACACCAGTATGAGGATGTCTAAAAAGGCATTGCAAGATCCTTTTGACAACCACTTTCTATTGATGCCTTGCCAATAGAAATAAAAATAATGGTGCATGCTAGGATTTATGTCATGGTGGTTCACTCCACAGATCTCCTCACATTGATTGAGCTATCATCTAAGCTAGGTAAATAGGTACAATCTATAGAGTATGAATCACCGCCATTTATCTATATCACTTGCAAGAAATTAGGGCACTGCACCAAAAATTTCCCACTTAAAGCTAGCAAAACCTAACCCTAAGGATAAAGGGACCAAGGTTTGGAATCCCAAACTAGCCTCTAAGGATAGAAAGAAAATAACTAAGGTGACAGCCTAGGTGATAGATCTGACTCAAAGATCTAAGAAAAATAATTTAAAGATGATCCTATTGGTCATGCTCATGATACTCCTTTAGAAGAAGTTAAATTTGTGAAGGTAGACAATAAAGACAACGAGGGAGAGACACAAGGAAAAGACAGGGAATTTTCTCCCCCAGAAGGTGAAAAATGTTGAGACAGGTGATAGTATTATGGACCCATCTTGTGTTCATCTACCTAGTTAGGGGTGGTCAGATGGGACTCACTAGACTATTCTATCCAAAGAGACTCAACATAAGGTTCCCCTTTCTATGGTGGAAATGGATTTTTGACTTTCCCTGAGGATGTGCAAGTTGTAAAATCAACTTTCCAAGAGAAAGATGGGGAAAAGGGATCTCCTGTACTAATTTTTCATAAATTGATCATAATGTGGCTCTAGAAGTTTGAGCTGAGCAGAAAAGCTAAAGTGATACAAACATATTTTGCAATGAAAAAATGAGTTGTGAAGATACAGATTTTGAAGAGGAATCCTCATCTATCTAAACAGATAGAAAGAGTAAGAAAATCTCTAAAGTGACTCACATAAGCATGTCCACAAGGAACAGAGCTAAAGATGGTTGTGGAGTGTCCAAGAGCTTAGGGGAAAAATCCTCTAAGTGACACAAGGAATAGGAAAGTCAACAAAGTATCACTGATGGTGTTCATAGAATGATCTTGAACATAGGATTTCTAGGATCCCCAAGTAAGAAATGAAACTTTTATCCTTGAATTTCAAGGGGATTAATAGTTCCCACAAACAATACATTTTGCATAATGTAGCTAGAGCTCACAAAATTGATATTATGTTGATTCAAGAAACTAAGATGCAAAAAGATAGAATTGATAAAATGAAAGTTTTGAAGGATAGTTGTGTTCATTGAAATAACTTAAAGGGAGTGTCATGGGGTAATGATACGTTCTATAATCCTAAGTATGTTTTTGGAACCTCAATGTGGGAAGATAACAATCATGTAGCTAATAGGTTTAAGCACATAAGTAATTGTTTCTGTTGGATTTTATCTAACATTTACGCTCTTAACAAAAATAATTCCAGATGAAAATTTTGGTAAAATTTAGTGACCTTCAGGAAAATTCACCAAAATGATGCTTGGATTATTATGGGGGACTTTCATACTCCCCTTCAAGATAAGGACAATTTCAGAGGATCTCAGATTAAGATGGATAGCAAGATAGATCCATTGGACTTCATAAATGAATAGGCCTACATGATTTGGATCTCAAAGGTGCAACTTTCACCTGGAGAAATAGGAGACAAGGAAGTGACCTTATACACGCGAGACTAGAGAGGGTTGTTGTGACTAATGGTTAGTTTATGGTATACTAATCCTCCTTGAATTATCTTTCTAGGATAGGTTCTGACCATGATCCTATTAGCATTGTGGTAGACTCAATGCATATAAAGATAAATTTACCTTTCAAATTTGAGAAGATGTGGTTATCTCACCCTAAAATCTATGATAATATTAAGGAATGGTGAGACATATGAGTTGATGAAAAAATGATGTTTAGAGTTGCCAAAAAAATCTTGGAAGTCAAGCTTAATGTTAGGAAACAAAATAGAGAAGTTGTTGGGGATATTTTTGCTATTAAGTCCTAAAATCTGATTTGAAAGAAATCCAGGATAAAATCTTGCATGAAGGGTACAAAGATGATTATCTTTCCTGGGAAAATGATATTTTTGTCCAATACCATAGTATAATTTCTAAAGAGGAGACCTTCTTGAAATAGAGATCCGGATCTCTTTGGTTGTCTGCTGGGGACAAGAATACATGTTTCTTGCACTTAAAAACTCTTAACCACAAAGAAACAAATAATTTTTATTGTCTCATGAAGAACGGTGGTAAGATAGATAAGGAGAAGGACATAAGTAGAGAAGAAGTTAAATTCTTCTCTACTCTTCTTATAGATGATTCTAATTTGGATGATGAAGCATTTTTTGAGATATCTCTGAGGCACAATTGATTATGATATGAAGTATGTTAAAAAGGATGAAGTGAAGATTGAGGGGTTTACTAATGCAAATTAGGTTGGCAGTAGAACTGACAGGAAGAAGACTTTAGGGTGTAGTTTTATTTTAGGATCAAGACCAGTCTCTTCGTATGACAGGAAAAATAGGTTAGTTGTAATAAGTTTTGTAGATGCTGAGTATATGGCATCTAGTATGGCTACTTGTGAGGTTATCTAGCTTTGAAAATATCTAGCTAGGCTCTTTGATAAGAAGATAGATGCTACAGTACAGTCACTTACTGTGATAATCAAAGTTGCATCAAACTCTCTTTGAATCCAGTGTTTCATGACAAGTCAAAGCACATTGAGATCAAATACCATTTCATCAGAGATTGTGTGGAAAAGGGGACAGTGAAACTATAGTACATTTCTACGGATGAATAGATAGAAGACATCTTGACAAAGGCCTTGACGAAGAATAAGTTTGCATTATTCAGGGATAATATGGGTGTTGTGTAGAACACCTTCCTCGCTAAGAGGGAGTGTTGATTTTGTTTTAGCTCGAAAGGCGGAGTGGATTCGAGTTTGATTTTAGCAACAACTTTATTTCTTTTATTATCTAAAAGAATATTTCTTAGTTTATGAGGTTGAGAAAAAACAAAAGTGATTTTATATATGATTTAAATTCAAAGAAAGCCAGGAAATATTCCTTTTCTTGCAAGCTAAGTAAAGAGGTTGGGCTCTCTATATGTAATATTGTTGTAGCAAACTTACATATTGTATTTTTGAAGAGAAAGGTTGATGTTAGGTTGAATAGAAGGTCCAACATATGTAGGTTTTTCTCCACACTAGGGTTTCCTAGGTATATCTATGTTATTTTTTTTTAGATTGACGTCTGTTAATTTTTTTGCTTCCACTATTTTTTTTTATAATTATCCCAGAATATTGATTTTTATAATTCATATAGATTTTCTATTTTGTAAATTTATTGTGCAATTAATCTTTAGCTTGATTATAAGAAATTAACACCAACAATTTGAATTTGATTTTGACTGTATAAAACTGGAAATGAAGGATAAAATAAGAGGTGTTTATGATAATTCATAGAAAGTTAATATAAACTTTATAATACATATGGTGTTGAGCTTGATCACTTGTTTTAGTACAGGAAATTGTTGATGGCGTATAAGAAATGGCATCTGAAGGCTAAGCTTTTGTGGATGTGGAAATGAACATAAAACTAATCTTTAATATTTACATGAATAAAATGAGTGTGGTATAGAATTAAGATAAAATATACAAATAATGAGAGTAGAGAAAACACATTTCAATGTACAAACAAGTAAGTATTCTTGATAATAAAAGAGTGGTACATTTAACTTCTTTTATTAATACCATCTTTATTCTATCATCTAATTTCTTTGTCTTGGGAAGAGAATCAATAAGAGTCTTGCATTATATACTACATGTCAATTGTTTGATTGTGATGACCTCTTTTATGGGTATGATTCATAGTTTTTCATGAAGGATTGAATTATGGGATTACTTTTCAAAAGACTTTATGATAAGATTTTCCTTACCTTTATTATGCCTATATGTAAATTGAAAGTGTATTAAATGGAATTTCGAAGGTAGCTTCTATATTAGTTGTTTAAGAATAAGGACACATACAAGATTTAAACAATTGATTTTTCATAACAAGGCACTTTTTTTAACTACCTTAAAATTAATTGAAATAGATTTATAAAAAGTATTAAACAATTGACAAACCATTATAGAAGTAGAATTTTACAAAAATATTAATAACTTCAATTTTTCAATAGTCCAATTTTAAACTTCATTACATAACAGTTTTTTCTCTTTTTCTAAATGGTTGGAAGTAAAGCTCAACCACAAGACTTTACAGCTCAATAATAAAAACAGTATAATATTCTTGTTCTCAGAAATATTTTCAAAAGATACTCTCCATATTAGTTGCACAAACATAAGCATAAACTAAGATTTTAACAATGAGAAGTCATTTCTTTAAGCTTACCAATTCAACAAAATAAATTAATAGAAAGTATTTAACAATAACAAATGATTGCAAAAGTAAAAATATTATAAAGTAGTAATGTGATGATTTACAATATTTTTTACATATTATAAAATAATACAATTTTTCAGAAGTTCCAAAGAAATCCTCTAACTATTTTATGATTATAAAATTTTAATCTTTGAGAAAACTCATCTAACTATTTCATGAAGACTATTTTCTTGAACTGTAAATCAATGGCGACAACTTCGACAAGACCGTAAGAAAGGAGGATATTCTTGGTTGAAATATGCATTCTCCGTCCAAGGGCTAATTGACAAAAAGATGCGAAGATCTCGCGCTCATTTGACACAGATTGAAAAGTCCCATTCTCCGTTGAGAAAAAGATGAGTAGATTCTCCTCTCTCTCTTTCTCTCCATGCCGATCTCATGCTGTTAACCCGACTTTAACATTTTAACGAGTCACACACTATATATGACTGAAGGATCTTCTAGATTAGTAGGAGTGCCAGCACTAAACCCACGCTTACAATCTTTTGCAGTTCATTCATTAGCAAAACCTTTGAGCTGTCTCCTTCAATCACTTTGAAACCCATTGTCGTGTGCATCATGATCAGTCCATTATATTAATATTCCAAGGTCCACTAATATAATCAAAGTTGTTTTAAAACTCTTCTAGTAGTTTCGCGTTCTCACTATGGGCTTTAATCATCTATGTTGATAATAATTCTTATCAAGTAAGCTCCTTCAAACTTACTAATAAAAGATAATAATTAATTTTGACATTTATTATTAATAGTACTCGTTCTATAATAATAATTTAATAATTTAGAATCTTTTCAAAATAGACTATAATTCTTTTTTAATCTTTTGAATATTTTCAAGTAGATCATCTAGAATATTTTTTAGTATGAATTTAAAAACGTATTTGAGTTGTAATAATAAATTAAGATTTGTCCACAAAATCACATAAACATTATTATAATAGATTGTATTTACAATCATATAGACTTTGCATTTAGAATTGATTTTATACTATTTCATGTGATGTGATCATATGATAAAATATTATTGCTTCAAATTTTAGGCTCTAAATTTTCTCTTTGAATTTATTTGCTAATAAAATATTCTAAAATTTGATTTGCCATCTTTCAATTATAATTTATTTTAAATTCTCATGAATTTATTTTCTTTCAAAGAACCTTTTCCTTTTCAAATAAAAATCTTTCTTTATGACTATCTTGGCAAACAATAAAATGAACTTTCACTAAAACAAAAAGTCATTTTACATATTTAAAATGTATTATTGATATCATTAATAAAAATATTTAAATATAAAATATTTAAATATAAAATATTTTATATTACAAAAAATATGTTTTTAGAAAAAAGCCAAATGAATAAATTATCATAAAAAACTTATATGGTAGATAGATGTGACTATCAAATCTAGGTCCAATCTCATCATTGAATTAGAAAACAATTTCAAAGAGAAAAATTAAAGCCTACAAGTTTGACATAATATGTTATCATATGGTCACATCACATGGAATAGTAGAAAACCAATGCTAAATGCAAAGTGTACATGATTGCAGATACAATCCATTATACTAGTGTTTATGTGAATGTGTGGACAAATCCTAATTTATTATTAAAACTCAAATTACTTTTCAAATTCATACTCAAAATTTTTCTAGATGCTCTAGTTGAAAATATTAAAAATGAATTATATTCTATTTTGAAAATATTCTAAATTACTATACTAAGATTAAATGATAAATTGTTAATAATAAATGTCAAAATTTGAATTGTTATCTTTTATTAGTAATTTTCTATATTTATATTAAAAATTATTTAAGACAAATTTGTTAAAGATATTCTAAAAATGAAATCAACAATGTCTTTGAATTTTGACTAGAACCTATCCAAAGAATCTATATTTCAAATAAATTTGATTTTCCATATTTCAACAATAATTTGGTTCAAATTTCTATGGGGTTCCTGCCAGGCAGGAAAGCCTGGTTGCAGTCAACGGTCCTGGTCCTGGACTGGTGTTAGCCATAGGGAATTTTGTCAATCCTATGGTGGATTCTCCAGTACCTGTTTTGAACCCAGCCCAGCAGGTGTCAGGGTCCATTCTGGGTGGCAAGGAGAATCATTCTCCCTACCAAGTTGTGACAGCATGTGCTTTTCCTATGTTGTGTGCTGCTGAGATTCCCTTTATGATTTTGCCTTGTCCTTTAGGAAATTTGTAAGTTAGAGGGAATATTTCAGAGGATGGGCCCAATCGGGTTCTGGGAAAAAAGAGCTCTAAGGACCCATTAGTGGAGTCCCCTGAAGTTGGTTATGTTGAGGAAAACATCTCTTCTTCCAAAAATTGGTCAAAAATATTGGGTGCTAAACAAGTGGAAAATCATTCTTCTGTAGTTGGAACTGTGAAGGTTGGCTTTGTGGACGATGAAGTAGCCATTTTTGTTCCTGATACCTTGGTGGATCTCTCTATCTCTGCTATGGAGTTTACACTGGTCGGTAAGTTTCTTGGCCCTCCTCCTAACATTGAATTGGTTAGATCTTTTTCTAGGAAAAAATGGGCTTTGAAAGGACAGGTTGACATAGCCGCTTTACCAAAGGGGTTTTTATCGTTTGCCTTATCTAATAAACAAGACCAGGACTCTGTCCTATGTGGAGGGTCATGGATGTTTGAAAGAATAATAGTTTCTTACCATAAGGGGACTCCCACTTGGGATTATTCAAATAATTTTTCAATGCAACGTCATTCTGGGTTAAATTTCCTGGCTTGCCTCTTGAGTTTTGGAATGAGGAAGTATTTAAAGGCTTTGCCTCCTCTTTTCGAGGGGAGCTTCTCTCTGTCAACCCTATGACTAAAGCTAAAACCTGTTTGGTTTTTGCTAGAATCTATGTCAATATTTTTCAGTTTGATATTCTCCCTACAGTTATTAACATCAATTCCAAGCTGCGTATCTGTAAGCAAGAAGTGGAATTTGAATCTCTCCCTTTTGCATGCTTTGTGTGTCATAAAATGGGTCATTGGGCAAAGAATTGTCTGAAGAAAGTGTAGACAGACCGCAAAAGTATTGTCCTAGATCCTATTCCTCCTAAGGAGCATAAACTAATCTTGAAGGAGAAGAAGGGGCCGGTATCAACTGAAGACATTAGTATTAACAAGGTTGACCAAGAAGGTGGTAGTGATGACATTGTAGATTCAAATGGGACTCTAAACTTGGAAGAAGGGGAAATACTGGAATCGGTAACACACATCTCCAATTCCCTGATGAAAGAAGTGTTGGTAGAGGTTGTGGTTCCTATCAAGACTATAGATCAAGTGTTCAAAGTCAAAGGTGCCATCCTTTCCGTTCAATTGGATAGGGTTGCAATGGGGGTGGATCCTTCCTCTTCTAACCCAGAAAAATTTGATGATGACACTTCATCTTCTGCTCCAGACACTCTATCTGGTAGTGGTGATGAAGAACCCTTTTCTAGTCCAGATAACCTTGACCTGAATGGAGCTCCATGGACTACTCAATTAGGTAAGAAGCAAAAGAAACAGTAGAGAGCTCTCTCTACTCCTAGATCCAAGGGAGTGGTTACAAGGAATAGGGCTGATGGAGGGTCTAAGATTCAAAATGTGAAGGTAGACGTAGGTTCCCAAAAGTGAACTCCAGGTGGAACCTCAAAAGAAAGAAATCAGAGAAAGAGAAAGTAAAAAGGATATTGCGGATGGTAAGAAATTGACCATCCTGGATGTTTTCACTCTGTTTAAGAAATAAAGATCATATCATGGAACATTAAGGGGATCAATGCAGCCCATAAGTAGGACTTGTTGAGGAAAATGGCTAGAGATCATAAACCAGATATCATGATGGTTCATGAAACTAAAATGATTAAAGATATGGTTGAAAAAATTAGAATTTTCAAAAATGGAGGTGTTGTAGGATCCATTTCTATTGGAGCCTCGGGAGGTATAGAAATGTTTTAGAATCTTAATAATATCAAAGGTTTTATTCTTGAAAATGATGTCAATTGTTTAAGCATAAAATTTACTCATCTCAAATCAGATTTTGAATGGGTTAGTACTAACATCTATGCTCCTAATTCCAAATCTGGTAGAGCTAATTACTTTAAATGGTTGAAGATCAAAGATTGTCTTTCTGTGACTCTCCCTGGCTAGTTATGGGAGATTTCAACTTTCGTCTGAAAGAGGATGAGAAATTTGGAGGGATAGATAGTTTGAGTCAACTGGAGGGAAGAGTTGATCTGATGGATTTTTTCAATCGTCAAGCTCTTGTTGATATTGATCTTCAAGGTGTTAATTTCACTTGGTCTAATAGGAGAGTGAGAGAGGATCTTATTCAAGTTTGTATGGACTATGCCCTGATTTCTGGTAATTGGCTTAATAAATTTTGCTGCTCACTGTCTTCTATTACAAAGGTTGGATCATATCACTCCCCCTCTCCTTTGTTTCTGAATTAAATAAGGTTAAGGGTAATATTCCCTTTAGATTTGAAAAAATGTTGATTGACCACCCCGAATTACAGCAGAGAATCTGGGAATGGTGGAATGTGAACATTCGTGGGACTGCTATGTTTTGGGAGTCTAAGAAACTCCAACATATTAAACAAAATATCAAGGTTTGGAGTAAGGAAGTGTTCAGGGACATCTTCAAAGTTAAGTTGGACTTGCAAAAGGAACTTGACTCTATTCAAGATTCAATTCAGCAAATAGGTATGTCCCATGACCTGAAGGAAAAAGAGTCAATGCTTTTGGCCAAGACTCATAACATCATCTCTAAAGAGGAATTGTACTGGAGAAAAAGGTCTAGATCACTGTGGCTGAAGGCTGGAGATAAGAACAACAGGTTCTTCCATTTTTCTTCTTCCAAACATCAGGCCTCTAACATAATTTCTAAGCTCAGGATAGCCTCTAGTGTGGTAAGCAATGACAAAGAGATTTCTCTAGCTATGGTTGATTTTTTTTCTTCTCTTCTCTCTAGAGATCAGTCACTTTTGTTGAAAAATCAGGCTTTGATCCTTGATTCTATCCCTTCTTTAGTGGATGATCCTACTAAAAAGTTTTTGACTGTCATTCCTTCCTTTGAGGAAGTCAAGAAAGATGCCTTCTTGTTTGAGGGAGACAAGTCCTCGGGTCCAGATGGATTCCCTAGATTCTTTTTTCATAAATTTTGGCATATTGTTGGAAATGATATCTGTCACGTTGTTAAAGAATTCTTTGGTTCTAGAACCTTGCTTAAGGAGATTATTGCTACCTTTATTGCATTAATTCCTAAGTCCCCTAGTGCAGATTCTATTGACTCTTTTTGACCGATTAGGTCCTATGTAATTCAGTGTACAAAATTTTCTCTAAGGTTCTTACCCTTAGGTTGTTGGCTTTTCTTCCTCATATCATCTCACCCAAGTAGAGTGGCTTTGTTTCGGGGAGGAAAATCTTGGAATCCATTATGAAGGTTCATGAGGTCATTCACTCCACCCACTCTTCCTCTAATCATGGTTTCTTGTTGAAGCTTGATCTCTCAAAGGCCTATGACCGAGGGACTGGGACTTTTTGATCAAGATTCTCCAATCCTTTTGTTTTAGTGAGAAATTATTGCAGCTTGTTTCCCATCTTATCAGCACCTCGATGGTTGTTTTCATTGTTAATGTATCATCTTCCCAATTCTTTAAGCCCACTCGAGGGCTCCGTCAAGGGGATCCTTTATCCCCTATTCTCTTTTCTATCTTGGCGGAAGGCCTTGGTCACTTTTTTTAGAAACTGGCCTCTAAAGGTTCCATTCAGGGCCTTATTCCCTCCTCTACCTTGAGGCCTTTTTCTCATGTGAAATTTGTCGATGATACAATGATTATGGGGTCTTCTTCTATCTAGGAAGCTAGAAGGATTAAAAAGGCCCTTACTATCTATTCTTTAGCCACAGGACAAACTCTCAACTGGCGAAAAAGCTCTTTGTTCTTTATTAATACACCTATGGTAAGGAAAAATAGGATTGCTCGCATCTTTGGGTGTGATATTGGGTCTTTGCCTACTTCCTATCTTGGCCTCCCTTTGGGTTTGAAACCCCCCAACTCTTTTTGGGCAGGTACTGTGGATAGATATAATAGGAAATTAGCTGGTTGGAAGGGAGCTCTTCTTAGCCAAGACGGTAAAATCCAACTTCTGAAGGCTTCTTTGTAGAGCCTCCCCATATATGCTATGTTTTTATTTATGATCCCAGAAAAAATTGCCGAAGTGATTGAATCTATTTTGAGAAATTTCCTTTGGTCTAGAGTGGAAGAAAAAAGAGATTGGCTCTGGTGGCGTGGGACAAGGTTTGTACACCAAAGAAATGGGGAGGTCTAGGGATAAGGCCACTTAAGGTCATTAACTAGGCTCTTCCGAACTGAGAAAATCTAGCGCATCTATGGTGAAAAAAAAGAATGGAATGACATTATTAAAAATAATATCTCTTCTCATTCCCCCACATGTTAGAATTTATGAAGTCTACTGTGAAGGTGTAGGGTTCTTTCATTTGGAATAGTATCCATCAAGCTAAGGAAACGACTTTCAAGGGAGCTAAGTGGCTTATGGGTAATGGCAGGAGAATTTTGTTCTAGGATGATTTCTGGGAAAAAGATCTTCCTCTAAATTCCATTCCTTCTTTTCAACCAATTATTTATTTTCATAAACTAAGATTGGGTTTGAATGTCTCATATTACTGGAAAATTTTTAACTGGGTTGACCTTTCTGAAGTTGATTTCTCTCTTAAACCTCTCATGCTAGATTTGAATGTCTAGAAAGTGGACAATTCGAAGGAGGACATGTTGATTTGGGAAAATCTTATGTTGGGTCTCTATTCTATGGCTTTGACATCTAAGATCTTGATTAAAACCCCAGATCCTCTTCCTTTCTAGAATCAGGTTTGGGATAAAAGGCTCATTCAAAAATTTAACATCCTTTTTTGGATAGTTTTGCAAAACAAGATCCCGACCATTGAGAATCTCAAAAAAAGAGGAATGGTTTTTCCAAATAGATGTTTCCTGTGTAAACAGGCGGAGGAGTCAGTTTTCCACTTGGCTATTGATTGTGGTTTTTCCAGAGAAGTTTGGTGCCTTACCCTGCAAAGATGGAATATTCACTGGATGTTTTTGAACAGTCTAGAAAAAAATTTCAAGCAATGGAGAAATGCTTATGTTTTTGTCACGAGTTCTCTATGGAATATTATAGCTCCTCACATCATCTGAAAACTTTGGCAAGAAAGAAATGATAGAGTCTTTCATGATAAGACTTTAACTTCGGTGGTTATAGTGGAAAAGATTAAAAGGAGTATCAGAGAGAATTGTAATATGTTTAGTGGTGGTATGCTGAATTTCAAAGCTGGAGTTTTGATTGGCACTATGGCTATGTCTCCTTCCAGGTGGGAGAATGCTATTTGGATTTCCCCTTCTATTGGCTAGATTAAATCCAATTTTGATGGTGTCACGAAGGGAGACCTAGGTCCTATGGGTTGTGGTGGTCTTATCCGTGATGATGAGGCAAAATGTCTTGCTGTCGCGGCCTTCCCTATTGGGGTCCAGACCAATCACATGGTGGAAGTGATGGCCCTACTAAAAAATCTAAAGCTAATCAATGAAACTATGCCCTTGAATGTTTGGATTGAAGGTGATTTGATGAATATTTTAAATTGCATCAAAGGGAAAACTAAGCCATCATGGTCAATCAAGGCGATTATTGATGAGGCTTCTTTAATCATTAATTCCTTTTCCAATGTAATCATTTCTCATAACTTCAGGGAAGTGAACTGTACTACGGATGAGCTAGCTAACATAGTAGTTAAGGCCGAGGTTATCATGACCTGGCAAGGAGTTAGAGATTTGACAGTTGAAGTGAAAGCCAAATTGGCGTATGATCTGACTCATAGAAAATGAGCAGATTTAGAAAATCTAAAAAATCTCTGATGAATTTATGTCTTTCATTAATAGCTGGCAACAGGATTTTAGAAAGGTGTGTCTTCCCCAAAAAGGTTAAATGTGGATACGCGTACTTTGGTTGTTTTCAAATTTTGATCTTGGTGTTTCTACTTTGTCTCTGCTTTTCTTCCACCATTGTTAGTAATATTCAAGTTACCATGGGGGTGGGTTAAATAGAAAGGAGCCAAAAATTTGTAAGAAATGGAAAACCCAAACCGAGGTATAGGATAAGATTAACAAGGGAGGCCTCACTAACTATATGGAGCGCCTTCATGGTTCCAAAGATGTTGTCATGAATGATTTTGTGAAAATCTAGAAGGACGCGACTGTGGGAATCGGAGGTATGGCCGTTAAGATCACCAAAGATTTGATTGCTGAGGTTACGGGCTTAAATACAAAAGGCATAAAATTTTAGAGAGTTAAAAAGATATCCCAGAAGGCTATTCAACACTTCCCTAAGGACAAAGTGAAATCAGATAGCGTAGTGAAAGACTCTGGAGGGTGCTATGCTATTAGTTCCATTAAATATTTTTGGGCTAAAGTTCTTACGACGATCATGGAGTATGTGTCTTTGGATGGGAGATACAAAAGGGCCCATTCATATCACTTCGTGTTATGTCATTTTAGACATAAGGTAAGAATTTCTTTCCCCTTCTACTTGTTGCAATCACTCTGTCATAGCATTATTGACCACATGCATAAGGATAGTAAGACCATTCTACATGAGGGCTTGATTCTATTGATTGTTGAACATGTTAAAAAAGTTGCAGCCTCCATTCCTCTTACTATTTCCCCGAGAGACTCGAAATCTGCATAAGCTAGAAAATGACACAGGGGGTTAGATGATATGGCGAAATCGACTATTAAAAAGATAGAATTTGAGATAAATAAGGGAATGGACACAAATTTAGATGCTATGAGTGTTGATGGTTATGATGAGACCCACTGCATTCTCCACTCCCAGTTTGATGACGAGAGTAAAGAGTCTCTTTCTATTTTGGTGAGTGCCTCTGGTGATGAAGAGGTTAAAAAAATGGGAGCCCACAGTGTGAAGGAAAAAGGTAAAATGCCTAAGGCTATTGAGGAGGATGTGGGTGGTCAAAAAGTCCCTATTTTGGTAAATTACGTGAGCTCAGAAGAGCATGACATCCCAATCTCTCTGAAGCTTGAGGTTCTTATGGAGGTGCAGTCAGAACAGAAAGTGAAAGATACTCCAGGGCAAGACAATGTTGAAAAGGACCATATCCTTGCTTCTTCTAAGAACATTCCTTTCTCTAGACTGGTGGATATGCAGGAGCAAAATGTCTAGCTTCTCTAGGAGGACATGGACGAAAAAATTGAGCCCCCATTTGGGGTTCTTCAAACTGCAAAGGCTATGTCCTTTTACTCATTTCGGCTTATGAAATGGGTATTTAAGGAAATCAAAAGTCTTCATTTGAACTTTAGAGATCTTTTTTCTCTTGTTGATCTTATTGATTCTAGGATGGCAGGGGATGATGGCAATCAGAACAAGGAGGATGGGAAAAATTTGAAGTCTCTTCTTGAGAGATTGGACACTCTGGAGAATACTGTGAAAAAACATATGAAGGAAAATAATGTCTTCATGGGTTCTACTATGGAGTGTTTTAATTCCATTAAATCTGAGATGGACTCCCCCACTATGAAGATTGATGAAGATAAAGATGACAATGAAGATGATGGTCCGGGAAAGCGCACGCGCTCAGCCAAGAAGAAGAAAATTCAAGACAGGATCTCAGAGCTGTCAGATTTCAACACGGCCATCAAAAAGGTCTCTAAAGAAAAGAAGGAAGCAGAGGGCACTCTCCTGGAGTTTGACTAGTCCTGCTGCTCCCCTATTTTTTGGCATTTCATCTTTTGGCTTTGGCCTACTGGAGAGTCTTGCTGGCTTCTGTCTTTCTTCTCTGGTTTTCTATTTTGTGCTAGGTTAGTGGGCTGGGTCCCATTCCTATCTTTGTTTAGTCTGTTTTATGCTATCTATCTTTATGCTTTGGATGTAAGGGGTTTCGGGTCCCCATAAAACCTGTTTTCACCAGCAATCAAAAATAATAAAATTTCAAGAAAACAAAATGTATTTTAATATATTTAAAATGTATGAGTGATATAATTATTAAAAATATTCAAATAAAGATTATTTTATATTTGACTTTTTTATTTTTAAAAAAATAAATGAATAAATTTTAATAAAAAAATTAGATGATCTAGATAGAGGTGACCATCAAATCTGGGCCTCATCTCATCATTTGAATTACACATTTTTTCTTATTAGAGGCACAAGTATTTTTCTTTAGTCACATTAATAATTTATGTCTACTCCTTCACTAGACCTAGTTCAAATAAATCCAAACACTTGAAGAGCTAATAGGTTGTCTTCTTATGGCCTCATGTTGCAACCACTTTCTAGGCCTTCCTTTACTTTAATAAATTATAATAGAAAACGGAAACACATCATGTATCATATTGAAGGAAATTTTATGGCTATACATCTGACATCCTATGGACGTACACCTCACCCATTAAACTTACATATGAAAAGAATGGAATGATCGATCCAATATGTCCTCCCTAAGTGGATATTGTTTAATTCTATTTATCTTCCAACTGTATAATAAGACAATTAGTTCCTAAGTATAGTAATAAGAGTATTTATCTTTGAAATATTGTGGTAATACATTCCATTTTCTAATTGAAACAAATAATGAAATGTAAGAGAACTTTTATAATAATTTTGCCAATTATATTTTCAAATTTCAAACTTTATTATTTATGTAAGATACAATAATTTAAAAACATACATAAATAAGAAATAGGAAAGTTATTTTAAGAAGTTAATAATGAATTACCAAAAGGTCCATTAAAAATTTGAAATCAAATATACAAAGTTCATATTATTTATTTTTAAATATTAATAATACAAAAAATATAGGATAAGTAATCTTATTTAGGAAAATTATCTTAAGTGTTGAAAATGGGAACCATAATTTGAGTTTTCCGAATTCAACTCAAACAAAGTGTTAGTTTTGGCATAAATATAATCATTATAATTTTAAATAATTGATAATTTTGCTTCAAATATGATAGAATCATCATTACTTGGAGTAACTATGATTGAGTTTGATAGTCAGAATCAACTATCTAATGCAATAGGATCTCTTTATTCTAGTTTGGTAGTTTTGGAGTTCATTGTGGGGTCTTGAATGTCTACATGCTTAGGCAGGGGTCACATGGGGGGAGGGGGGGCGTGGGCTCTATTTTTGAGGAGCAGGAGGTCCCATGAGATATATTTTTTTGGCTAAAGGTTTATTTGGAATCTTTTCCTACAAAATAGTATCTCCTACTTTTAACCCTTTCATTTCGAGCGGGTGAAAATGGGGTGGGGCTGGAAATAGCCCCACAAGCTTATGCAAAAAAAATGCCACATGTCTATAATGTGTTGATTATTTTCCCACCAAAACTAAATAAATGCTGCTAAAAAAAAATAGAAGGAAACAAGGTTTTAACTTTTTATTATATTCTATTCACCGCGTGAATGCATACTGCACCAAAAAAAAAGACCGAAAGAGGAAGAAAGGCCAGCAAGAGATACAAGTGCCATCTTTTTCAAGTAAAATTTTAATTTTTTTTCCATTGATCTACTTGTAGAATCATTATCAAATATTTATGAGTTTTTCTTTTCATTGGTCTTCTGTGTGATTTTTTTTGAATTGTTAATCTTCTAGTGCAGCCATTTTGGCCCTACTATTACTGGGTGAGAGGATCAAATCACACAAACCTACTGCATAGAGAGATGATATTCACACCACCATTTTCTCTCTTCTCCTCTAATTTCAACTACCCAACTCAAAATCTTCTCAGATTCAACTACCCGCTTAAAAACAAACTCAAAATTTCAAGCTCTTGTAGTCCTCTATTCTCCAATCGTAAATTGAAACACTATTTCAAGTACAAAGCACTTTTGTTTTTCTCTTCCATGGCTGTAAATTTATCCGCTTCCATAGAAAATGTGTGGAGGTCAAGTGATTTTTCTGTCTAAAATGATTTAGCAGACGATGGCACTAGAAAATATAATGCATCTTCATATTGTGTTTCGTATTCAACTATTGATTAGTGTGTTTCATATTCCAAATTTTGTACAAGCTAAAACCCTACATAGAGATATGGCCAAACTTTTAGAAGCCCTACACATAATATTTATTTGAGCTGTGGGGTTTGAACACTTTCCCTCCTTTGTCAAATGTCTAAGGTTCAAATCCTAATCAAAAAAAATTTCCAAGCTCAAATCCCCATATTGTCATGTTTAATGTATTTTCCATCACTACAATCAATTTTTAAATTCCCTCAAACTCGTGACTGGTGACTGCAAACAAAAATTTTATATTTATTTGAGGAAAATTACATGTAAGGCACACACAATGACCCTATAATATTGTGTGCATGTGATTCATAACAAAAAAAAATTTCTTCCTTAACACATTTTGTTCAACATATTTTCATTGTTATGGATTTGAGTGAATATATTTATTTCCAATGATTGACTACATAGTTTTTTGAGTTATATGTTGTTTTCTATGTAGATTTGCGATATTATTGATTCAAGAGGGAATATTTTATTTGAATCATTATAATATAAACTATGATATAAAATCTAGTAGTTGGTTATGATACATTATTTTTACTTGGCTAAGCTTTTTTGCTCTTCTTATTTGAATCATATATAGAAACTGATAAGGGGATATGATGCAAGGGCATCCACTTAAAAGCTTTATTAATTTGTTACCCTATTGTACAACTATCAAACTGAGCAAATGTCTTCTTTTGTTTAGGATTTTTCTTTCTTTTGTTTAGGAGACTCTCTTACAACTATCTGGTAGGTAGTTTTAGTTTAGTTAATGTTTTCCTTTTTTCTACTATAATAGCTGAAAATGTAGTATTGGTTTAAATGATGAGCATGTTATTTTGAAGGGGTCAGCTGAACTCTTGTAGGAAATGAGATAGTAGGACATAGTTTTGGTTTAAATGATGAAAATTCTCTTTTGAAGGGGACAACTGAAATATTGTAGGAAATGAGATAGTGGGAGATTTGAAAAAGGCAGAGAGGTCAGAGAAAAAACAAAAATAATTTTAGTGTTGTGAGAGAGAAGGAATGAAGTAATATTTTTTTAAAATCCTTATTTTGGCACATGGTCAGGAAAGGATATATAAAGACACAATAGGTATAGCCTATATATACATATGACTAGTTATTTCTTATGCAACTTATGTCTCTCAATCAGATCTTCTTACTATAAAATATAATTTTTTTAATGTTTATTTGCAGTGTGAAGCAATATATATTTGTTGGAATTATCATGGATAGAATTCTTGATTTGATCAAGTAAGGACTTGAGTTGGTTCAAGTTAGTTAGGAGGTTGGGAGATTTGCATCAGAATGTTTCACCAAGTTGGAGGAGGATAAGATGGATTTGTATATTGAGCTCAAAGACTTTGCCAAGTACAATGCTAATGGTGAATTGGCATTGTCAAGTTTCAGAGGGAGTCTAGAAAGCCCTTGTTGGTGGAGGATGTGTTTTATTTCCTTGAAATGACAAAGAATTTAATCTTGGTTGCTACTTTTGAAGACAAGGGATACATAATGACCTTTTGAGAGGGGAAAAGTCCATATTTATTCCAAGGATTCCAAAGTTGCAAAATTGATTGGAGTCATGCATGGAAGATTATTTTAGTTAATGTTTGAGATAACAAATGAATTGGTAAGAAGATCTAGAGGGCAAGGAGAATTTTTAGATAGGAGGATGGATCATCTTCACCATGGAGCACTTAATGTGCTTAAATAAATAGTGATGAGGCTGCCTAGATGAAGAAAAAACAACATGACATGTGCAAGGGTTCTGCTCCTCAGAAATATGCCAAGACCAATTTTCCTTGTCTAGCAGTAGTAGAGGTGAAGGTTTTTGGATCTCGTATGTACACTCATATGTGTAGGCCTATGTCAACAAGATCCTTGAATGGGTATGATTATTATGTTACTTTCATTGATGATTTCTCTAGGAAGACATGGATATATTTTATGAAGAACAAATATGAGTTTTTTAGTAGGTTCAAAGAGTTTAAGGATCTTGTGGAGAACTAGATAGGGAGGAAGATCAAGATACTAAGGTCTGATAATGGAGGCGAGTATAACTTGAATTTATTCAAATATTTCTATGCTTAGGAAGGTATCAAGAAAGAGGTGACCATTTTTTACAACCCTCAATAGAATGGGGTTGCTGAGACGAAGAACATGGATATAGTTGGAGAAGCCAAGGTCATGCTTCACGATTAGGAGCTACCTTGGTTATTATAGATAGAAGCTTGCAAAACAACCATGTATTTGCATAATAGGAGCCCTCACAAAGTGTTGGGAAATTGACTCCAAAAGAGACATTCAATGGTAAGAAATTGGATTTGGGGCACATTCACTTTTTATGCCTTGTGTATTATTACATTCCCGTGGAGAAAATAATAAATAGAACCAAATATAGAGAAGGGTATCCCTGTTGGGTATAGTGAAACTTCTAGGGCTTATAAAGTTTACATTCCTACCCTTAGGAAAATAATTATTCATAGAGATGTGAAGTTAAAGGAGGAGAGGGATCTTTAGAAGTCTACGAGCTTGATGAATGAGGAGGAGAAATCATCCATGATTTAGGTAGAAAAAATTCCTCAAACTTTAGTCACACAAGTTAGAGATCAAAGTAAGCAAGATGAATAGGATGATCAGGAGGAACAAAGAGTTCCTTAGCCTCATATTCCTATTATAGAGAAGAGGATAAATAGGGATATTGAGAAGACTTCGAGACAGGCCCAAGAATATGATGGTCATCCACAAGATTTAGTCAGACAAAAAAAGTGTCATAGACATTATTATGAGTATTTGGCACTGATGAGAAAATTAATTGAAGTAGAGCCTTCCATTTTTCAAGAGGCATCCAAGCACCAAGTATAGGATGCTATGTTTGAAGAGAATTCTTCCATCATGAATAATAGTGTGTAGGAGGTAGTACCATGACTAGAAGATATGTTTGTGGTGGGCTCAAGAAGGATGTATAAGATTAAGCATGTTGCAGATGGTAGTGTGGAAAAGTTCAAAACACATTTTGTTTATAAGGGGTTTTCTCAAAAGGAAGGAACTGACTATGAAAAGAATTTTTCTCCAGTAGCTAGGTACTCACCCATAAGAGCTATAATTCATGTAGTTGCACAGATGGATTGTAAGATTCACCAAATAGATGTTAAAAAAATGTTTTTCAAGGGATTAATTGAGGAAAAGAATTACTTAGAGAAACTAGAAGGATTTGAAGTGCATGGGAGGGATTCTCAGGTTTGACAGTTGAAAAGAGCAGTGTATGGACTCAAGTAGGCTCCCAGGACAAGGTATTCATGTATTGATAATTACTTGTAGAGTGTGGGCTTCATCAAGAGTGAGGTAGATTCAAACATGTACTATGTTCAGGTGAAGGGAAAAATTCTCATACTTTTGTTGTGTGTTGATGACTTATTTCTCACAGGGTCAAAGAAACTCATAACACAATGTAGGTGGGACCTTGTAGGAGAGTTTGAGATGAAGGACATGGGGTTGAAGCACTAGTTTTTGGGATTAGAGTTGTGGCTAAAAGAGGGAGAGATTTTCCTTGGACAAGTGAAATACTTAATTGATATCTTGAAGCAATTCAAGATGGATAACTTTAAGCCCATGTCAAAACCACTTTTGACAAATTGGAAGAAGATTGATGCTTCCAGATCAAAGGCAGTGGACCCAAATTTATATATATAGGTGATAGGCTCTCTTATGTATGTGCCCAAAACTAGGCCAGACATTGGTTTTGCATTGAACTCTCTCAATGAGCTTATTGTAAAATCGAAATGTGTGCACTAGATAGTCGCAAAGCATTGTTTGAGATACTCTGAGTCACAATTGATTATTGTTTGAAGTATGTTGAAAAGAATGGAGTGAAGCTTGAGGGTTTTACTAATGAATATAAGGTTGGCAGTAAAAATGACAAGAAGAACACTTCAGTGTGTAGTTTCAAATCGAGATCAGGATTAGTCTCTTGGTACAAAAAGAAACATAATCTAGTGGCACTGAGTTTTGAAGAGGCCGAGTATATGGTAGCCAGTATGGTTACATGTGAGGTTATCTAGATTTGAAACTTTTATCTAGGATCTTTGATCAGAAGCTAGATCCTACAATCACTTATTGTGATAATCAAAGTTGTATAAAACTCTCTTAGAACCCAGTGTTTGATGAAAAGTTAAAGTACATTGAGATCAAATACCATTTCATTAGAGATTGTGTGGAAATGGGGACAGTGAAACTCTGGTACATTACTAGGGATAGACATATAGTAAACATCCTAACAAAAGCCTTGATGAGGAATAAGTTTGTATTCTTCAGGGATAAGATGGGTGTTGTGCAGAACACCTTCCTCACTAAGAGGGAGTGTTGATTTTTATTTATCTTGAAAGGTGGACTAGAGTTTCTTTAAAGAAACTCAAGTTTGATATTTAGCAACTACGTTATTTTTTTATTATCTAAATGAATATTTCTAAGTTTGTGAGGTTGATAAAAAAAAGACTGATTTAATATCTGTGTATCATCTTAAAATGGAAGCACTTCCATCTTGGTAGGTTTAGCACCTCATTTAGTGCATTTACATGATAGATTTTCATTTAGGATGCATTTGTACTTGGTAAATCTTTGTTTCTAGGTGAAATTAGGGTTAGGATCCTGAGGATTATCCTTTATTTCCTTCATCATGGCTATATTTTCTAGGTAGGACCAATTTACTAGTCCTCCTAGCCTTCATCATATTTATTTTATTCCCCTATGTCATTTTCTAGTGCTCTGTTCTATTTTCCCGTCATCCTAGGTCTCTAGTTGACATATAAACTTCACTGACACTCTAAGTTGACTAGCCTGAAATCTTAGGTCACGGTCAAGGTTGACCCTAACCTAGGTTAGGTTTGAGGTCAACCTTGACCTTTTTTCACGTTTTGGTTCTCACTTTCAAGTTTGGATCATAGCGGGGCCCTAAATTCAAAATTGGCCCCCGGATCCGAATGCGGAAGGGTTTTTATCCAAAATTTAATTAATGAATTTCCTCCTTAGTTGGCTATTATGATTGGACCATAATTAAAGGTGAAATTTGAATTAGGGGACCTGAAATTTCCCTAGGAGGCTTACCTTGAAATCTCTGTATAAGTAGTCTCTTTTGCCTTCATTTGACATGATGAGACGATGACACAAGAATGGAAGAGGATGATATAGGAGGAAAAGATATGATGATGCCTTGATGCAAGCAAGAATTTTGTGGACATTCATTAGAGAAATAAAGAATTCTTCAATTCTTCCTTCTCCTTTGATCTACTATTTTCAATATTCAAGCTTTCAAAAGATGCAATCATTGGGTAGCAACTATGGATTGTGAGCTTGGTAGGAGTACTTTAGCCTTGAGGGCTTGGTATGCTTTCTTTATCATATTCAAATATATACATTTCTCTCTTATTTTAGTTCATGTTATGATTTTGATCTAGAGGATTAGATCTGTGCATTGTACATTCAAAGCTCTTCCTATGAGAAACACACACAAATATTCTATTACATATAGCTATTCGTGGAGGTGAAAAGCACCAAAAAGGGGGTTTGGTTAAGGAAAAACCCTATATAGCCACCCCAAAACACCATTTTCAGATATCTACAGTTGCTATTTTTGGAGTTGCAGAGCGGATTTTGATACCCTTTTTGGCAAACTTTCAGGATCCTCAGACAGAATTTCCATCGGAGAAGTGCAGGTCAAGGTCGACATAAAGGGGCACAATTGTGCCCTCGTATTTGGGTCAAGGTTTAACTTTCTCAGAAAACAAAAAGATTTCTGGGTTTTCTGCATCTTTGTATTTTGGTTCTGATTCTGGTTGTAGAATTTCTAGAAACTCGATACAGACACCAGAAAAAAGGTATTTCCGGATCTGTTATGTTATGAGGTATGTATTTCATTCTATCTAATTTCATTATTCTTTGTAAACATTTCCATATTTAAATTCCTTATCATTAGAATCTCATCTATGTGGTTAATAGAGGCATAGGGTCTCTTTTATGTACAAATCCCCAATGTTCTAAACCCTATCTATATTTCCCACCATACATTTTGGTGAACCCGTTTATGACAAATATTTCTTTTTGGTTTTAGATTTTCATTTTATGTTAGATCTTACATACATATAAAATTAGATTTCTTTTATGCTCTTGCATTTATATTTTTTTTTTTTAAATCAGAAATTTGTTTTTTTTAAATACAAAAAAGATTTGCATTTTTCATGCTTGTAGTGCTAGTTTGTGTTCAACATGTATGATTTTTTTTTTGAATAATTTGATGAGGATTTTATTGCAAAAGAGGATAGATTCCCTAATGAGGTACATTGAAGTGAGGATGAAAATTGTTCGAATAAGATCTCCATTGATCCTATTCCTATTTCATCCTCCTCTACAACCTCTTCAATTGACCTTTACCATAGGTTGTGTGCATGGTTACCTTCATGTTCCACTATTTGCAACATTTATGCACCTAGAATATTATATCCTAAACCTTTTTTGATGGTAAAAGGATGTCCTCGAATAACAATTAAGGGTAAACCTAGAGATCCTTTGGATTTCTTTGATAACACAGATTTTGTTTCACATGCTTATCGCACATGAAATAACCCTTAGCCTACTATTCTAGTTTCTTTACCTCCTTCTCAACCTATGCTTCCTCAGACACATAGGTTCCCATCTTCCTTTAAGGATTATGACATAGTTGAACAATTACATGCTACTCCCGCTAAGATATATTTATGGGAATTTCTTCAAACTTCCCTGACATATCATGAGTCATTGTAAAAGGCTTTATCTACCCTTCATGCTTCACCTCCTAACCAAGAGAATATTAATTCCTTTTTGGAGTGCATGCATAATATTCCTTCTGTACCTCCTATTATGTTTACTGATGATGATTTACCATATGTTGAGGTGCAGAATCAATATGATACTCTTACGATTATTGTTTCTATTAATCAAAGTATCAATCGTAGAACATTAATTAACAATGGATCTGACCTTAATGTTTTTAGCATGGATATGCTTAAGGAAATTGAGGCTGATCTTAAAACTATTCAACTTGATAATGTACCTATTCGTGGATTTGATAATAATGCAAAGAGAACTTTGGGAATTATTATTCTACCTGTTAAGGTTGGTCTGATTATTCTCAATACACCTATTTACGTTATGCCTGGACCTCTCAATTATAACCTTCTTTTAGGTAGACCTTGGTTACATACTATGCATGCAGTTCCTTCTACTCTTCATTGCAAGGCTAGGTTCATTTATAACAATTTTATGTATACGCTACATGCGGATGATGCGTTGAATCCTTGCTTGAATGCAGAATATGCTAAAGTTTCTGAACCTCTCCAACCAAGTAAATAAATTGAAAGGCCACCTGAGATTAAACAAACTGAAGGTTCATCTTCTTCTTTGTCTGTGGATGATCTGGGAATGTTGGAATTTAATCCTTCTTTTATTGGAGAATATAAATTTTTTGATTTGGAATTCATGAAACAACAAAGTGGGTTTGAAAAACAAGTTTTTACTCCTTCCCCACTTTCTACGGAATTAAAAAGTAACTTTTTTGTTGTCTCGATTGAAGAAACAATTGAAACAATAAAACTTGATTTGTATGACATTGTGACATATGGGGCTCCTTTGAGTTAATCTGATATGGCCGATAGATATGGTTCTGGTTATCATTTTCTCAAGAAATTAGGATTGAATAGGAAAGGATGTTGTAAATACGAACAAGGTATAAAAGTACCTTTGGACAACGAAATTTACAATTATACATATGGATTGGGGTTCAATCCTTACAAACAACTATCAGCTTTTCCTCTCAATATTAATCATATCTATGGTGGAGATTTGAAGTTTGTTAACCTGCTCCTCTTCGATATGGATCAAAAACCTATCTTGGATGTTTTTCCTTTAGATGAAGCCTTAGCAGATTTTTTAGAAGCTTATGAGGATCTACCTATGATGCATCATAGAAGAAGGAAGTCTTATTCTCTAAATACAAAAGCTTATTTTGGAGAGCATGATGAGCAAGATATTTATCCTTTACCAATGGATTCTCTGATACAAAGTAATTTTATGATAACTGAGACTATTGAGTTTCAAGTGGATGCAATTGACTCTGAGAAGATGATAAAAATTGGGAAGTGTTTGAATCAAGATGAACGTGATCAGTTGGTTTCCCTTTTACTTAAATTTAAGGATATTTTTTCTTGGACATATTCGGATATGCTGGGTATAGATCCTAATATTGTTACTCACAATATTGTTCTCAAACAAAATGCTAAACCTGTGAAGCAGAGAATCCGAAAGATGAATCAAGGAATTTCCCTATTAGTTAAGGCCAAAATAGAAAAATTATTGGATGATCTACTCATCCGCTCTATTGATTACTCAGATTGGATTTCAAACATTGTGGTCATTTCAAAGGGAGAAAATAAGATCAGAATGTGTACTAACTTCTGAGATTTAAATAAGGCATCCTTAAAAGATGATTTCCTATTACCTAATATTGATATGATTGTGGATTCAAAAGCGGGTCAAGCTCTATTATCTTTCATGGATGGATTTTTAGGCTATAATAAAATCTTTATTCCTACTAAAGATCAACTTAAGACCACATTTATAACACCTTGGGAAACATTTTATTTGGCCATGATGCCTTTTGGATTAAGAAATGCGAGAGAAACTTATCAGCGTGCCATGAATTTGATTTTTCATGATTACATTCATAAGATTATTGAGGATTATGTGGATGATATCTTAGAAAAATATATACAAAGAGGAAGTCATGTTAGTATTTTACGAAAAATATTTGAAAGGATTAGAAGTTACAATATGAGATTGAATCCAAAGAAATGTGCCTTTGGAGTTGATTCTGGTAAATTATTGGGGTTTATAATCTCTGAATGAGGCATAGAGTTAGATACTAAAAAGATTGATGCTATTGTTAATATGCCTCCTAAGAACATTTCTCAGTTACGAAGTTTACAAGGAAAAATTCAAGCTATTCGTCACTTTGTTTCCAACTTAGTTGATAGAACTATTCCTTCTACTTCCTTTCTTAGAAATGATACCACTTTCTCTTGAACAAGGAATGTAAGCAATCCTTTGATAAATTTAAGGCGTATCTCACCAATCCTCCTATTTTGCAACTTGCTCAATTTGATAAACCCTTTTATTTGTATACTTAAGCCACTCCGTATGTAGTGAGTGTGTTGTTAGCTCAACATGATAGTGAAGGTTAGGAAATACCTGTGTACTACATTAGTCAAACTTTACTTGATTACAAAACAAGATATACTAATTTGGAAAAACAATGCTTAGCTTTAGTTTATGCTTGTCAGAAACTCAGGCATTATCTATTAAGTTTTGAAGTCAATGTGATTTTTAAATTTGATCCTTTGAAACATATTTTCTCAACAACTGATCCCTTTGGCCATCTTTCAAAGTGGGTAATTTTACTTACTGAATTTTATCTTAATTTCATTTCTCAAAATTTAATTATAGGACAGGCTTTAATAAATTATTTGGCTAAAGCTCCTTGTCCTCATTCTGATACATGCTTTACTTCAATATAATTCCCTGATGAAATCATTCTAGCTATTAAACAAAATGATGTTTGGGAATTATATATTGATGGATCTAGATTTAAGATAGGTTCTAGTGTTGGCATTATCTTGATCTCTCCTATGAAAAATTTGATCCCTATGTGATATAAATTGACTTTTCCTTGTACTAACAATATTGTGAAGTATGAAGCTCTTATAGTTGGCTTACGAGCAGCTTCATCCCTTCACATTAAAAACTTAGAAATTTATGGAGATTCAAAATTGATTGTGGAATAGATTAAAGGAGTTTATCAAACTAAGAATTACAAAATGACACAATATAGAGATTTGCCTCTTGATGTTCTTTCACAATTCTCTTCTTATGTGATTCAAACTTTACCTAGGGAAGATAATCAACATGCGCACGCCATGGCAATCACAAATTATTTGGTTTTTCTTGAGAATAATGCTGAAGACTTTCAATTTACTATACATACTCTTAAAAATCTTGCAAAATTTCTATTAAGGTTACCTCTGATTGTTACAATTTGCAGTTGGATGAATGGTATTCTCATATCTTTCATTTTTTGAAAGATGGTACTTTTCCTGAATCGGCAACAAGGAACATGTGTAATCATATTAGGAAGCTTGCAAAACATTATATCATTTTAGGAGATACACTTTACAAACTCTCTTATAATGGTTTTCTATTAAGATGTCTTGGTAGAATCGAAATCCAATAGCTTTGGCAGAATCTCATTCTGGTTCTTATGGGGGACATTTTGGTGGAAAATCTTTATTCAATAAACTTCTTAGAATGGAATATTATTGGCAAATAGTAGAACAAGATTCTTTCATGGTTTTTAAGAAGTGTCCTCAATGTCAGCAACATAGTTATTTGATTCTTGCTCCTGCTCATGAGCTTAGTAATTAAGTTACTCCATGGCCTTTTAGTATTTGGGGTTTTGATCTTATTGGAAAAATCTCACCGACTTCTTCTCAAGAACATACGTACATCCTGATATCTAAAAATTACTTTACGAAGTGGGTGGAAGTTGTCCCTCTCCGTTCAACTACTATGGATGTTATTTGTGATTCATTCTTAACAATATTATAAAACGATTTGGTATTCATTCGGCGATAGTTTCAGATAATGGTACATCTTTCAAGAATAAAGAGGTCACAAAATTCTTGGAGAAATATTGAATTTGAAGTAGATTTTCAACTCCCTATTATCCTCAATCTAATGGTCCAGCTCAAGCATCAAATAAAGTCATTGAAAAAATTCTAAGGAAAACAATTAATAAGCATGTGAAAGTTTGGCATACCCAGCTTACCTATGCTTTATGGGCTTATAAGACTAGTGTTTGTACTGCCACGAGTACTTCTCCTTATAATCTTGTCTATGGTACTGATGTTATTATGCCTTTAGAATTGGAAATACCTTCTTTACGTGTTTCATTTCATGGGATAATTGACAAAGATACATTTCGAGAACAACTATTACAAGAATTAGAAATGTTGGATGATCAAGGAATAAATTCTTTGGAAAATATAAAGGCTTATCATAAATCACTTCAGAAGAAGTATAATCATAAGGTAATTGAACAATCATTCTGAGTGGGTGATTTAGTATTATATGAGAATCAAAGAAATGTGAATGCTTTACCTGGTGAAAAAGGAAAGTTTAGCCCTAATTGGCTTGGACCTTTTGTTGAAATTGAGGACTTTGGTTCAGCTGCTTACAAAATTGCTGATATGGATGGTGTGCCTTTTAAGGAACCTATAAATATTATGCATATAAAATTTTATTATCTCTAGTACATCATTCTTTCCTGGTGTATTTATGTATTCCTTATAAAATAGTTATGTTTGTTTTTATAGGTTATGTGATTTTAGCAAATTACATTTGAATACATTTATACACATTCTTTCTTTCTGTTAAGTTTTATGTTATTGGTGAAAATATAGTAATCAATCACATAACTAACTAGCAAAGAAAGTTTTTCATATATATATATGTGTGTGTGTGTGTGTGTGTGATAAAATAGTTATGTTTTAGCAAATTACATTTGAATACATTTATACACATTCTTTCTTTCTGTTA